>CM053594.1:219474006-219489884 GCA_028646575.1 Pseudocheirus occidentalis
GTTAAACAAGAGATATAATTCGTGTACTTGTACTTAGTGAAAAAGGAGTTATTTCCCATTGATAGTGAATGTAAATGATTTGAATTTAAACTTATCTTGCTTAAAATAACTATTTCTCATTAGCCAAGGTATGAGAAATAAAGTAGGAGTATAGGGTTGGGGTTATGTGGGTAGGTTTGGAGAAGATGAGAAGAATGTACGTTTTTGTATTCTCTACAGTCCTGAGGGCTAGAGTTGTCCAGATATCTTTGCTGGGAAGTGGGGTTGGAGGGGGCACTAATTTGGCAGAATCTAAGTTAAAGGTCTATCCCACTCTTAAATTTCTTTCATACAAATAACCTATGGCAAAGAAGGATTTCTACCTACCACCTCCTCAGGATCAGGAATTCCAGGCTCTAGGCAAACTAATTTGTTACATGAATATTTGCATAGCATTCTCATCAGTTTATTTCTTTAAAAATTTTAGACTTGCACTTCATTATATAGAGAATTTCTAATATGGAAACTCTCTTTAATAATGCAGATCTGCATGTCTTACAGGATTGCTTAAAGCACTGAAAGGTTAAATGTTAGGTCAGGTAATATGTGTGAGGAATGAGACTCAACTTAATTGACAGTTATATGCAGGGGACCCAGAACAGAGGCATCCAGGGAATTTTTATTTATCTTTCATCCTGATGTGGATTATAAAAGCTAAAAGTTCCCTTGTAAAACTGGGATGTCTGGTGATTATAACTTGTGAATTCTTCCCTGGGATTTATGAGAAAGAATCTCCAGAAATTATTTTTAATTTTTGTTAGCAATCAAATCATTTTCATAGAAGTAAAGTTGGAAAGATAGTTTCTTCATTTATTTTCTTAAACTAGATTTCAGAATCACATAGTACCATATGGACCTCCGACGATAAAAGGATTTGATCAAGAGGTAGATTTTTAAAATGGATAGTTTCTCTTTTTAAAAATTTTGCTGACCTTTCAATTTTTGTGCAAATAAATGCCTATCTCCTTTCTCCTGGACTCTCCCAGCAATCTTTTGTTGATGTCCCTGTATCTACTGACTTTCCTCTCCAATCAGTCTTTCACATTGTTACCAAATTAGTATGCTTTATATACTTATCTGATCATATCTGTCCCTTGTTCAAGGAGCCTAAATGGTCCCCTCTTACATCTAGTATAAAATTCCATTTCCTCGCTTTGGTTTGCTCTTCCTTATCTCCTCATCATCTCGCACTACTCAATTGCCTTCTACTTCTGTTTCCTCCTTTACCCCATCTCACATGAAAAGTAGGTGGCCTTTCTCCATGCTGAGGCTAACCTCTCTAAGTCAACAACTGGTTCTATTACTTCTCTTCTCCAACAGATTGCCCCCTCTCTCATTCCACTCTCATTAATTTTCAGTCTCTAACTTTCTGTTGGTAACTTTTCTACTGACTACAAATAACTCCATGTCTTCCCCATATTCCAAAAAAAAAATTCCCTTGATGCATCCATCTCCTCTAGCTATCAAACCATATCTTTTCTCCCTGTGAGGTCTCAAATTTTTAAGAAGTCTATCTACAATCAGTGCCTCCACTTTCTTCCATCTCATTCTTTTCTTAGTTCTCTGCCATCTGGTTTCTGACCTCATCATTCAATTGAAATTATCCTTTCTAAAGTTTCCAGTAATTTCTTATTCACCAAATCTTAGGATCTTTTTCTCGATCTCCATCCTTCTTAACCTCTCTAAAGTCTCTAATATTATTGATCACCCTCTTCTCCTCAGTAATGTCTTCTGTCTAGGTTTTAATGATACTGTTTCTATCCTGGTTTTCCTCCTATCTATCTGAACACTCCACCATTATCTTTTTCTGGCTCTCATCCAGGCTGTACCCACTAACTGGATGTAACCCCAAGGCTCTTTCCTGTGCCCTCTTCTCACCCTATACCATTTCCATTGTTGATCTCATCAGCTCTCATGGATTCAATTAGCATCTGTATGCTGATGATTACTAAACCTACTTATCCAGGATCTAATCTATCTCATTACCTGTCCAATCACTGAACTTCAAATGCCTATTGGACATCTCAAATTGGATATCTTATAGCTATCATGAAGTCATAGGATTTATAAAACAATCCTTCTTGATAGTAAGCCCTTCCTTTTTGATAATTTTAAATTAATTTCATATATGTCTTCATTGTACATAGTTGTTTACACATCTGTGTCTCCCATTATAGTGGAGGCTCCTGGAAAGCAGGCACTTTTTCTGTGTGTTTCTTTTAATCCCCCGGGCTTAGTACAGTCCCTCCCACATAGTAGGTGCTTAAATAAATACATGTTGAATGTTACTGACTTTCCAATCCGCTTCCAAACTTTATTTTTTAAAGTTCCTCTTGTTTTTTTAAATAAATTTTTATTTAACATGGAAGAAAAACCTAAATTTTAAATGAATACTCTCTGAAAACAATTAAATATAATTACAATAAAGAATACCTGAAACTGATGGTACATGCAGATGCTTACATAGTGCCATTTTGTGGCATATTGTGTTTAAGCTGAGTTTTGTTGCCCTTTATTGTTGTCTTTTTTAACTAAAGTTTTATTTTTTTAACTAAATGATATCTGTTTCTTGCTCTCTTCTTTCTCAAACACCAAGCCTTAAACCCAATTCACTCTGGATCTCAGGAATTACACAATAGGTCCCCAGATCAATCACCACTAAATGGTTATTTTGGGGTGACCTCATTGCTCAGAGTGAAAGTAACTAGTAACTGTTTCTCTTTTGACCAACAACCCTGAGGGTGTTCCCCTCCCAGTGTTTTTGTTGTTGTTAAAGGGGCTGTCCCCTGATTCTCTTCTTCAAGAGGCCAATTCCTCACTCAAACTGAGCACTTGAAATGGGCCAAGGTCTCCCACTGCATACTGAGTCATTGCCAGTCACTCTGACCAATATCTGGTCATTAGACCCAGATGACTCTGGAGGAGAGAGTGAGGCTGGTGACCTTGCATAAACCTCACTCACTCAAATCAGACTTAATTGAAAGTCATGTCATCATCTCTTTGATGTCATGGTCCTCTTTGAGAATGAAGGACAAACCTCAACCTGATTACTCTATTAGGAAAAAAAATAAGGAAAGTAAATTCCATACAACATAATAGTCCAACAAAAAAAAAAATTCCCTCACATTCGATGCTTTAAAAGTAGGTGCCTCATTCTGCATTTCTAATCCACCACCTGTCTACTAGGAGATGGACAAAATGTTTCTTCACTAGTCCACTGGAATCATGGATGGCTGTTATGTTGATCATATATCTTATAGCTTTCAAAGTTGTTTCTGATGTTTTTTGAAATTTTTTAGTCATGAAGTTTTCTTCTATCCACAGATCCGATAGATTACTTTTCCATGTTTCTCTAATTTGTTTATTACGTGGCCTTTAATATCCAGCTGACTCATCTGCCATCTACAAATGACTACTAGACATCTAAAAGTGGATACCCTACAGACATCTTAAACTCCACATGTACAAAACTAAATTCGTTATCTTTTCCTCCAAACCTCCTCTTCCAAACTTCCTTATTACTGTCGAGGACAATATCATCCTCCCAAGTCATCCATATGTGCAAACTAAGTGTCATTCTCAACTCCTAAAACTATCTTAACCACTGTATCTGATCTTTTGCCAGGTCCTTCCAATTCTACTTTCACATCTCTCCTGTTTCTCACCTTCTTTTTTTTGACACAGCCGCCATTCCAATATAGGCTCTCATCTCATACCTAGACTATTGCAATAGCCTTGTGGTTGGTGTCTCTGTTTCATCTCTTCCCATCTATTCTCCATTCAGCTATCAAAGTGACAATCCTAAAATATAGATCTAACCTTGTGACTCTACCATTTAGTCAACTCCAGTGGCTCCCTGTTTTCTCTGGGATCAAATTTAAAATCAAAGTTGTGGTCTTCCTGCCCTTCCATGGTTTTGGTAGTTTTTACCTAATGTAAAACTCTGTAATCCAGTGAAACTGGCCCCTTTTCTGTTCATACAGGATACGCTATCTCACAAATTCCTGCCTTTTCATTTACTGTCCTCCATTACCCCTTCTTGTCTTTGCCTCCTGGCTTCTTTGGCTTTCCTCAAGTCTCATCCCAAACTCTATAATCTGCAAGGAGTTTCTCTGTTCCCCCTCAACAGCAGTACTTTCTTTTTGAGATCATCTTTAGTTTACATGTATAAAACTTGTGTATCCCTAATTATTTATACCTTGTCTCTTGTTAGCTTTGAGCTACCTGGGAGCAGAGATTGTTTTTCCCTGTCCCTGTTCTAAACCCTTATTATGGTACCTAGTACATAGTGCTTACTAAATGCCTCTTGTTGTTGAATGAGCACAATCCAAATGATTCCAAATGCAAACTTGTTTCTAACTCATTGTTTGATCTTATATATATATATATATATACACAACAGGAAAGTGGCTATATTCTTTCACAAAGTGACTTTTTTAGTATTTATGTAGGGGTAACTTAATTTTATTTTTTTGTGTCTTTTTGGAGGGGAGAAGGTAGGGCAATTGGTGTTCAGTGATTTGCCTAAGGTCTCATGGCTAGTAAGTGTTAAGTGTCTAAGACTGGATTTGAACTCAGGTCCTCCTGACTCCAGAGCTGGTGCTCTATTCACTGCACCATCTGGCTGCTTCCAATTTTCTTTTCTTTTCTTTTGCTTTGAAAATATTTTATTATTTTTAGTTTTCAAAATTCATTTCCCCAAGATTTTGAGTTCCAAATTTTCTCCCCATTTCTCTCCTTCCCTCACCCCGAGATGTCATGCATTCTGATTGCCATTTCCCCCAGTCTGCCCTCCCTTCTATCATGGACCCTCACTTATCCTTTCCTCCTTACTTTCTTGTAGGGCAAGATAGATTTCTATACCCCATTACCTGTATATCTTATTTCCCAACTGCATGGAAGAACAATTTTTAACATTTGTTTTTAAAACTTGAGTTCCACATTCTCTCCCTTACTCCCTCCCTCCCCTCCTACCTTCATTGAGAAGGCAAGCAATTCAATATAAGTTACACATGTGTACTCATGCAAAATACTTCCATAATAGTCGTGTTGTGAAAAACTGACTATATTTTCCTCCACCCTATCCCACCCCCCATTTTTTTCTATTTTCTCCTTTGACCCTGTCCGTTTTCAAAAGTGTTTGCTTCTGACTACTTCCTTCCCCAAATAACTTAATTTTCAACCTACCATTTTAATTATACATTATAAACACTAAAATTCTATTTTTTTTTCTTTCTCCTAGGGGAAACTGGATTGGAGAAGCACCATACAAAGTAGGAGTACCCTGCTCAGCTTGTCCTCCCAGTTATGGAGGATCTTGTACAGATAATCTTTGTTTTCCAGGAGTAACATCAAACTACTTATATTGGTTTAAATAATTTAAAATTTGTCCCCTTTCTTATTCAGTAGGATCGTTTTCTGGGAGATCAAAGCTTATAAATTGAATTTTGCACATATTATGCAAAATTTTTATAGTAATCATTTTATCTTTTGGTATTCATTTGTATAAATTAACTTTTGTATAGTACAAATTCATTTGACCCTTTGGGAAGTAAAAAGTGTTCATTGTTAATCCCCAGTACTAAAAGGGAATAAGCACAAATTATTTGAAAAGAAAACATGATTCCTAATGTGAATATTCTAATTGTTTTTTTTAAAAGGAATTGAGTAATAATTTATTCATTTCCAAAATGTATTCTTCTTAGGCAACAATTTCTTTAAGAATAAGATCAATATTTTGCCAGCAATGAAAATTAATTTATGATATGGTGTAACATATGAAATGATATAATTTAATATTGAGATAGAGAAATAAGTTTCCATTTGATTGTAAAATGTGTGAGATGAAGGACATTTTCAGGAGTGCTTTATTACGGTGGCCTATTAGGAAATCTCACAAAATGACATTCAGCAATATCTGGAACAAGTTCATTTCTGTCAGAAAGGTGAAAAAAATAATTCCTCAGGGGATTTGGCTTCTTTTGATTCACAAAAGATAGGTTTTTCCCACTTACTTCTTTGCTGCAATTAACTCAAACTTTAAAAAAAAAATCAAGAAGGGATGTGATAAGATGTGATTTGCATTCCCTAGTTTGTATTGCCTCTGACTTCCTGTGGGGCCCTAGGCAAGTTAATTTGGACACTTGTTTCCTGTAATAGCATTATTTTTAATACTCCATAGACTTGTGGATTAGGCATGTGATGTCTGAAACAATGCGATTTGAGAGATGCTGAAATCTTCTGCCAATGATTCAAATGTAAATTTATAAACAGGAGGAGAAGAAAGGAGGGGAACATTAGCTCCTATGAAGGTATCATTAGTAGGTAATTTACCAGATCACATGACTAACCCCTGAGAAGGAAGGATTCTAAGGGAATTGGGAGACAAACTAGTAGGATTTTATGAAGGATCTAAGGAAGAGAAGAATAATCTCTCAAGCACAGGACTCTGACCACAATGGACAAGGTCACTTAGGAAATTTCATTGGGAAACCTTGAATTGTTGGGGACATTTTGAATATAAAGACCATATTTACGAACATTTCCAAAAGAAGAAGCCTGGAATTACAAAGAATGACCTTACCAACTTCATAATTGTGCCTGAGGTAAACGAGTCAATCTATTTTGTAAATTAGTGAATTAACCTATTTTATGCTTTAATGATACAGTAAAACTTCAATACACTTTTCATAGGAGCAGTTATTCTACATATTTGATTAGGGAAAGATATATAATCTTTCTATATTTTATTTCCAGTTTGTAAAGCAGGAATAATAATCTTTGGTGCCTATTTCCCAGTTTACTGTGAGGGTAAATATTACCATATTAATGGAGATTTTATTAACTAAGAGGCAACAATAGAAACTATAACTTTAATGCCTATTAAAATTAAAATGTTTCTCTTCAATATTAATGAATATACATTTGAGTATTAAGAAACCAACAGCAACAATTAGGATCAATGGATCTGCAAAGCCTTTGTAATGACCAAGAAAAGGCTATAAATAGCAAACTATGTGTTCATTAAAACAATTACATTAATTGTCAGTCCTATTAGGCTAATGATTATGGACTATGCATTTTTGAATTACACTTAAAGAGTGATGTTTTCCAAAAACAACTAGAACCACACACTAATTTATAATTTAGTAACTTCTCTGAAAATAGCATAACGGGTATATTTGTTATTGTAGCTGTTACTTTAAAGAAATTAGTAATATAAAGTGCCCATGTGAAATATTTTATTTTCCAGGGCTAAAGCTAATGAAAGTATGCTAGTAGCAATTAAATGTATATATATATATTTTTTTTTTGCAACACAAAACAATGGTGCTGGAATAAATATAGCAGCATATTATATCACACTGGGTATAAGCTATTTCATAAAAGCAGCTTTCTATTAAATCTGTAGCAAGCATTAAGGTTTTCATTTTAAAATATTTCACTCAAAAGATAGATCAATGAGTATTCATTGTTTATTGAACATTGTTTGCCATCTCAGAATTATAAATTATATTTCCATTATAGTATATCCAACACCAAAAAAGATTTTTTTAAAAGCTATTCAATCAATAGATTCTTTTGTCTATACAACTGCAAAAATCAGTATGACTGCACTGGCTTTTGTTGTTATCATTTAAGTGGTAAATTTCCTCAAGTACGGATAGTTGTTTCGGTACTGTGTAGAGAGAACCACAAAATTTCAGGCAGTGGAGATCATCTTGTCTTAATAAGCACTGCAGAGCGTTATGCTTAGTCCTTGCTTAGTGGCAGTGAGTGAAATTTATTCCATGGTCAGTTTGTGCAGCTGCAAGTTAGCTGGTATACAATGATCTAAATTTAGCCACAGAATGCACTTGGAGGCCTCATTCAGCTATGTAATAGAGTGGGCAAAATTGTACAATAGGTACCATGTACATAAATAACTCAGATGACTGGATGCAAAGCAGTATATTTTTATTTCAAGTACTGTAGTGTACTAAACCAACCTTGCTATTGGGTTGATCATCAAGATTATTAAATTCAACCTATATTCTGAGTCCTAATTTTGAGTAATTTGCATGTGGACAGTATGTAGCATGTGACATTTATTACTTAAATGAACTAGCCAGATAATTTGCATGGATATACTTACTCTGGTCTATTTTGAACTATTATTACATTAAGAAGGGACTCATGCTTAGAATCTGGTCTAATGTCTTACACTGTGTGATAAATCCTTATTTCTACAGATTTTTAGGAGGCAAGTCTTGACTCAGATGAGAACCTATAGTGCTAAACTGTTCAGGGAGAAGGAAGTTGGGTTCATGACAGTGTTGAATAGATTTGAAAGCCTATTAGTGGAATCTAAGCACTGATCTCTGAATGGTCAATTACAGATGTTGAATCCCTAACAGTTTTGTGGGAAATGGTGCTAAAAATTCATTTCAATCAGTACAGCATTTTTGTTATATTTTGGTTCCTTTACAATGAAGATTGTTACTAACTGTAAACAATCAGACTACATTTTGGTGCTAAATATCCTGGTGCTAAACTGATTGTTAATGCTAGAAGCTTGTCTGGAAGATCTTTTCTATCACTGTCTTATTATTGGCTTTAAAAACAAACAAACAAACCACAATACCCAATTAAGGAATTTAACAACAGTAACAACAAAAACCAATTCCATATTAATTCTTCATTATTACAAAATGATGATGCAATGGGATAGTAGCGTTTAAAGTATGTCACTTTAAGGAGTAGTCAAGTAGACTTGACTTCCATTAATATAAAGAGAAGTTCTCCAGAAAGATTTCATGGTAAAAACAAGGTTTACATTATAGTTCCAATTTCCTTCTCTCATAAGTAATACTAAAATAGTAGGCAAATGTCAAGGGCAAGACATCCTAATATTCTTGCTCCTCATCTTATACTTTTTCCATGATCCAGATTTTAGTTTGTCCTCTCCTAGAATATTCATTGTCCATCTCAACTCTATGTTATTTAAGCAATAATGTGAGCACCAAAGTCCTCTTATCAAAGATATGGGAAATTATTTCAGGAAAAAGAAAAAATAAAAATCATTATTTTATACAGATAATTTTAATTGTATTCATGTTATGCTTCCCTCCTCTCCCAAAGGTATGTCCCTGCCAAGGGAAGGGAATGTGTTTTCCTAAATACCCTTTACCTAATGGCTGTCTCTGATTTGCTAACTGTTGTAAGGATTCAGTTCATGTTGCTGATTAATTAAATGAGATGATTTGGTTTACAAAACCCTAAAGGATGAAAGCTAAAGAATCAAAATCAGCCCTACATAAAAGAAATACAAAGGATTGTTGCACTTTACATATTCGTATGGGATAATTAACACATATTGGAAAATTCATTTTCTTCCTTCCATCCCTTACCCTCCACATTTTTTTAATGAATGATTTTTCAGTATGACTGCTAGGAAAGGTCTTACCAAATTCCATAGGAACTATTCACAAATACCTACTTACTAAGAAAAAGTAATATATATTAGAATTGCAGATCTATCCTACAAATTAGCTTTAGTTTGCCTTCACGTTTGCTATCACAAATTGATCCATGTTCTTCCAATAAATGTGTTAGTTATTATATAAACATATAACACTTTAAAAATTAGTACATTAAAAATTAGAAAAAAGTATATTTGTAAAATGAGGTCCCCATTTAGGCAATTCATAACCCAGTATTACTTCTTGTGAGATTTCTTGCAAACATTAACAGAGGCTAGCTAACTTTATACTTTGTATATTAGGAGAATATGGACTCAATGAAAAGGAGGCATAGAATGGGGGAAAGAACTCTACTTTCTGAGTGGGAGGACCTGCTTCCAAATCTCACACATTATGTTTAGTGCCTTGGGCAAGTCACCTATCAGCTTTGATTCCCATTTCCTTATCTGGAAATTGGGCTAGAGGTTCATTCAGGGCCCTTTCAGCTCTAGGTCTACAATCCAGTAAGTCATTGTGAGAAGGTCACCCTAGATTTCTTCATGATCAGGAAGAAATACTACAATTTTCAAGAAGTGTTAGACTTAGGTAACAAGTTTTTTGGTCCCAAGGAGCACCTGTTTCCAGCGTCCAGTTTACCAGAAAAGACAACAAAATGGAAGAGTCATAATACTCAAAAAATCAAAGCTATTTTGTGATTTGAAAAAAAAAACCTGCCTAGAAAAATATACAATGTCTTTCCTGTAATTACAGAACCAAATATATTAATTCAAAGAAATTTTAATTCCATCAAAATATTTCAGATGTTAATACATATCTGACATCTTTTTTTGATGACTTAAGTACGTAACTAATGGATAAAGTTAAATTCTTCCTGCATTTATGAACTTCTATTAACTTGGAGATATGTGAGTAAGAGATGAAAAGACAAGATAAGGGATGAGAAATTTTACTTTTGGATTACTGTTTTAGCAGAAAAATCAATTTTGTCTTGTACAGCAACTGAGTAACCCAGTATTACTTCTTGTGAGATTTCTTGTGGTTTTATAGATTTAAAACAACAACCTAGCAGTGAGAAATGTTCTAAACTGTTACATATGCACAATGCATATGCATACATGTGTGCATATATACATGTAGTATGTATTTGTATATGTATACACTTATATGGCAAGGTGTGAAAGTTGTGTTTCCCTTATGTATGGAAATGCTGCCTGCTACTCTGCAGGCACTGGTGCCCTCTTGTGGCTATTAAAATGCACTCAGTAAGGTGCCTCCTATTAAAAAAAAAATGCAATCTTCCTAAGGCACCAAAATAGTAGTGTTCAACCCAATACTTATAAATGCCTCAGTCTCAAATAGTTTATTGTACTGGTCTACTAAATTATTAAAAGCAAGAACCCTCAAGCACAGCTAAACATCGACAGTTTTCATTATTTCCACATTTAGTCTGTTCTTGAGTTTTTTTTTTTCCTTTTTAAGCTTTATATTGCTAGAACTTCTATAAGGAAACTGATTTTAGGACTTTATGTTTCAGGAGTGTTTCTTTTTATCTATTATACACTTATGTCCTACAATGCAGGAAAAATAATTGACCCAATCACCCTGTCTTTTTAATAGACTCTCATGTCAGAAGACAATTTTTAGCAATATTCAGATTTTTGGTTTATCAAATTACTTAATCAAACTTTAACCTAATATTGAAGCGAGTAAACTATTTCATTATTGTAACTTATAAGATATAACGAACAAATGATGCTATCTTTCAATTTTGATAATTTTCTCTTTTGAATAGAGTAATAGTCATTGTTGGTTACCATTAAAGCTGGTTGTTGTTGTTGTAATTCTCCTAAATAGAAATAATTTTCAATGCAAATCCCTGTTTTTTTTAAAGAATTCACATGGAGGTATGAGAATATTTTAGCTATAACGTACAACTGCTAAATTTGCATCGTATTTTCAGCATAGTTTATCATAGATTTGATTGACCTACTACCATTCACTATTTGAACATAGAATTCAACGGGCCTTTGCCTTTATTGCCAAAGTGATGAACTACCTGTGTGACCTGGACAAGCCACTTAACAGCTTTGACTTGTATTTCCTCATCTGAAAACTGAAGGAGTTGGAATAGAGGCTGACTCAGGCTGCTTCCAGCTCTAGGTCTGCAATCCACTTAAGTCATTATGAGAAGCTCACTCCAGATTCCTTCATGGTCATGAAGAAATACTCTCATTTTCAAGGAGTATTAGACTCAAGCAACAGATTTTTTTGGTCCCAAATCCAAACACCTGTTCCTAGCTGCCAAAGGACCAGAAAGACTGTCAGGAGGTAGTTTACCTATTTTTTGTCTGGAGGGAAGGTGGAAGGAAAGGAAGGAATTTGGATTACTACTCAATAATTTATCTACCAAAACATTGTTTTTGGCTGAAACAATTGGCTATTGGAGCAGATGCTTTTGGGGTCTCAGTTCTCTGGCTAATTGCCAATATAGTCAGAGCTCTGATATCATGAAATTTTCAAGGGCTGAGCCCATGAGGCATGGTTTTACTTACATGGTGAAATCTCATTTTAAATGATTTCTTAGTGCTTGTATATTTACTCTTATCACATACAGTATTTTGGAATTGAAATCATGTGAATCAGAATGTTGTGAAGTTTTATACACACAATATAATTCTTGATACATAAACCAGTATTTTTATGAGTTTATATACTTTTGAATTTCCTTTATCAGTTTTCAAATAGTTTTGTTAAAGAAAAGTTCTTTACCTAACATGGATGTTACTATGGATTATAAAACATACCATTTTTATGTGGTGATATGATCCTGAAAGTGTGTGTACATATATGCATATATACACCCATATATGTGCATATACACATACATATGTAAGCATTGTGATATGTCAGTTCCTTTTTTTCTCCAACCTTAGCTGTTCCCAAACATAAAATGTAATTCATTGTGAGCCCCCTTTTATTACTTTGTCATTTCAATAAATGTTTTAAAATCACTTTTGTCTTTGATTCAGTGTGCTTAGCATTTTTTCTTAAACAGACTTCCAGATAAAAATTTATATTATAATGATTGTATCATTTTCTTAAGAAATATTTTAAAATTACATTGAAAATGTACTAAGGGCTACACCATCCCCCTGAAATGTAGCTCAGGATTTGAAGTTAGAGAATATGAGTTCAGATTCTTCTTCTGTCACTACTTGTGTGACTTTGTATAAGTCACTGAACCTCTCAAGAGCTCAGTTTCCTCATTTGTGTAAACCAAGATTTTAGACTAGATTGTCTTGGATGGCCTTTCACACTCCAAATCTAAGATTCTCTTAAACACACTAAATTACTCTCTTTAGTCACAATCAGCTTTTTAGCAACCAGATACATGGGTGTAATCAGTCAGCCAATAATCATTCATTAGCACTTTCCAGGAACTGTGCTAAGTGCTGGGCATGCAATACCATACAATAGACCCTTCCCTCAAAGAGTTCATATTCTAATGGTGCAATCAGCATGTCAATAAGTAACAAGTTATATATAAGGTTATATCAGAGGGAATGGAAATAGCAATTACCAGTTGATTTATTCATCATTAACCAAGCTCCTATGATGGCATGCATGAGTTTGTAGCTGGGTTTTTGTTCAGCATTTCCAAAATAATAACTCATTCAAATAAGATAATAATAAAATAAACTATCCCAAGACTACCAATGTCATACTAATGCCTTCCACTTATTATATTTCATACCACTGCATGACGGACACACCTGCATTTCTAATCATCCCTGTTTTTACTCCACTATCAGGAACAAGTTGATATTAGGAACATCTATCTGTCTTCATCATCTGTCTTTCTGTTGTTGCCCTCTAGGTTTTGTGAATTTTTATTTTACAGATTTTACTGCTTTGTGCTTTTCAACTAAATAATATAAGAAAATGTTGTTGATAAAAAGATGGGCCTTTGCACAACTGGCAATCATTGAATGCTATATATTTTCCCAAATACAGTTCAGTTCAACATCATTCCTACTACTAATAGCTATAGGCATCTCAGTGTACATTTTAAAGTTCATGCACAAAATGTAGAGAAATTTAATTGATCAAGTCAGTGGGCTAACTTTAGAGAGGTTTGCTACAGTCTTGTCAGTTTATTAAAAACTCAGTTACACGTTTGAAGTTTTCAGGGTGCTTTCTAACACAACAACCCTGAGAGGTGGGTAGCGAAAATGTTATCCCCATTTTATAGATGTGGACACTGGCCTGTCCAAGACTGTGCAAGGTTTGTGCCAGATCAATGAAATAGATTTAGGTCTTTGCTCTTTTTTATTCTTCACACAGCATTTTTCCACTTACTTCATTTTCCTAGTGTGATTGATCAGACCAATTTTTTTCAGGGCTTTTGAATTTAACTAAAGATGATTTGTAGCTTTGAGAGTGTTGATGAACTTGAGACATTATTATACTAACTGGCTTTTAGATACCTTTTTAAGTTCAGAAGGAGCCTTTACACAGATTATCTTTTTTGAGGCTCAAAAACTTTATGAAGTAGTTACTATAGGCATTATTATGCCCATTTCACAGATGGGAAAATGGAGCCTGAAAGATGTTAAATTACTTTCTATGACTACGTATTTCTTTGTGTAAGAAACATGATTCAAATTGAAGTGTCTAGATCCATCATCATTTCAGACAGGATTGAAAACAAGGTGTCTTGGCTCATTACTATTTCCAATAAACCCAAATGCCTTTAGCATTTTATTTGGAAATATGAGTGTTTGTAGAATCTTGACATCAATTTTCAAAAATCCTACCAGGATGCTGAACTTAGTGAGCATAAATCTATGTGTTTTAAGTGTATTTCTTATGAACAATAAAGTATTAGACTTTTCTTCACAATCCGTTCTCACAACTTTTTACATTTTACAAATGGGTACATCCCATTTATACACATGGTGATGATGTTTGTTTGCTTTTTCCCTCCATCAATTACTATTAAAATAGTTCTCTTTCCCCATTCCCACTTATGTTTATCTCCTTCTTGACTCCAATTAAGCCCAGTTCTCCACCTTACTATTCCATTCTAGTCCTCTTTACCTTATTTACCAAAATATTTTATTATTTTCATTTTTGTGAAAAGATCTTCCCTTGCCTAGTCTAGGTAAAATTTAGGCTCATGAAATTCCATGTTCTCCTCACCACCTGAATCTAAATGTTAGCACTTGGATTCAGGAAAACCTGAGTTCAAATGCAGCCTCAGACACTTACTAGCTCTGAGACCCTAGGTAGATCACTTAATTCTCTGTCTGCCTCGCCCTTCTTATCTGGAAAAGGAGAGCAGTGAGTGATAGCACCTACCTCCTCGGACTGTTGTGAGGATAAAAGGAGATATTCAGAAAGCACTTGGCCAACCTTCCAGTGTTTTATAAATGTAAGCTATTTATTATTATTATTATCAAATTTGAATCATCTCCAGTAGTACCCTATTACAAGAAACAAAAAGTTCTTGTCAGATCCTTCATTTTCTTTCTGTTGTATGTGTGATTTCATTTATACCCAAGTCCATAGTCTTTTAGTATGTTTTCCTCATTGGCATTCAATTATTTTTTATAATTTTTGAATTTGTTTTCTTGTTTACATCAATCATTTCCATGAGACTTTTGAGTTGCAAATTTTCTCCCCATCTTTCCCCTACCCCAATCCCAAAACAGCAATCCCACTGTAAAGCCCCTCCCCCTATATGCTCTCTAACATTCTGGTAGGGCATGGACGGTCTCCCTACCCCAGCCCCTGTATATCTTAATTCCTAGTTGCAGGTATTGCAGAGTTTTAAATTCTAGATTCTTTCAGTTCCTCCCTTGTCACCCACCCCCACTGGAAGGACAACCAATTCAATACAGGCTGTGTAGGTGTGATTATACAGGACATCTTCATAGTGGACATATTGTGACAGTGATCATATGTCCCTCCTTCCTATCCCTCCCCCCCTTGTTCTGTTCTCTACCCGGGCCCTGTGCCTTTAATGAAATGTGTGCTTCCAGCCTCACTCCCACAGACCCTGCCCTCCCCTCTGTCATCCCTCCTCTCATAACCATGCTCCCTACTCTCCTGTGTGGCATGATACCCAATTTAGAGTTTATGTCATTCCTTCTCTAAGCCACATTCAATGAGAGTAAATGAGAGTAAAGTTGTAACAGTCATCCCTTGCCTCTTCTATAAAGGATGATTAACCCCATTTTGTCGCTCCCTGTCTCCTCTCATTCTAGTCCTCTCCCACCTCAGAATTTCACCTTTTAAAGTATCATCCCTTCGTATTCAATTGATCCTATACCCTCCATATACACATATACACACATGCTCAGATATGTATTCATA
>CM053594.1:219490384-219516769 GCA_028646575.1 Pseudocheirus occidentalis
CTTGCATCATTCTCATTTCTCTTCCTAATTTTTCCTTCACTTCTCTTATTTGTTTTTCAAAGTCTTTTTTCAGTTGATGAATAGCTTCTAGGCATTCTTCAAGTGTCTTGGAAACATTTGGTGTGGAACTTCTGACTGTGTTGTCTTCCTCCCATTCCATGCTTTAATCTTTTTTGTCCCCCAAAAAAGGGTTCTAGGCTTTTATAGCGGTTCTTATTTTGCTTCCTTTCCTCGTGTTGGCCAGTCAATTAATTGGTTGATTTTTTTTAGGTCTGTGGAACTCTGCTTCCAGGGGGAAAACTCTGTCCCAAATCACTAGGGTTTTCCCAGCTGCCAGAGCTATTAGGGGGTGTTGCAGCCCCCACCAGCTTTGGCTTGCTGAAAGTGCACCCCAGGACCACCACCCAAGACCATGATCTGGATCCAGGCCACTCAACGCAAGAGCCCTTGGCCCTGATCAACCTTCTCAGCCCTGCTGCAGGGTCTGCAGGCCAGGAGCTCTGAAGCAGCCCAGTGGAGACAGTTGCTGAGTGCAGCAGATCCTGCCCTTTCCCCCCGCCCCTGCCTGCTTCCTTGCCCTAGGGGCAGATCAGCCAAACTGCTTTTCCTCCCCCAAATTTAGTTTGAAAGCTTTACTTTCACTGACCTTTCTCTAATCCTTCTTTTTCCTGGCTTGATAGATGTGGAGATTGCTCCAGGTGCTGTAGATCTGGTCTCTGTAGACTCACCCTGCTGCTTGTCTCCTCCTGATCATGCTGGGGCCTGGTGGTGGTTTCAATTTCAGGCTGGGCTGGCCTTGGCTCCCAGCCTGCTGTGTTGAGGCCCTCCTGCTGAGCCTTCAGTGAGAGATGTGTTTTCTGTATTTTTGTGAGTTTGGGAGCCCTAAGATTTTTTTAGAATCGTATTTTATGGGTATTTAGGGTGGCTGTGTGGGAGCTGCCAAACTTTGCTGCTTCTATGCCACCATCTTGGCTCCACTGGCATTCAGTTATAATATAACTGAAAATAAAAAAAGTATAGTATCATTTTAAGATGACGACACTTGAAGATTTTCCACATATTTTTTTCAGAAGCATCCAACTTAGAGAGCGAATAAAATGAGTTATTCAGACAAAACAGATACTATGGAAAGGGACTTGATTGTTTAGCAGTCTTAAATATATATTTAAGATTTGGGGAATATCTAAACCACAGAGTTTTACAATGAGTTTTGGGAGCAGGAGGTAGAAGAGTCTCACTGTACAAGACCCTATGGGAATGAAGCAGTCACCTATCTTCCAAAGGATTACCCCCAATGAGCTTGCCGTTTTCATTTACTTTCTAAAGTAATTGATGAGCTACATGAGCAAATATATCTTTTTTCTGTCTCTAATTATGGGTTCTTTGCAGTCCTTAATTGTTTTTAAGGGGGTAAAATAAAGAAGATTTCAGGGAGAATCCTATACCTAGATTTATTTCTAAGATTTTTGGAGTAACCCCAGTTGGAGATATTAAGTCAAAGGGAGAAAAAGAACCTATTGGAGTCAGCCTCAGGATCAGATGTAGTTCATTTGAAACTAGAGACTTGTATGGCAAGAGGGACTATCCTCAGTGACCCCCCTCCCTGACAAACACTCATTTTTTTCCTTGACTAATCAGGAATGTTGTGGACAGTCCATCTATCTAACTAACTTAATTAATCATGAAATCTTCTCACTCTGGAAATTAGAATTCTCACAATCTTGAGTCTGGGCTAAGCCATGAAACAACTCACAAAGATACTACTGCTCTATTTTCCTTGGCTCAAGATAGTTTCTGGGATCAGGTCACATAGGGAATTCAGAACCTTCCTCCTCTACCAGGGAATATCTGGTTCAGGAGCATTTCCCATGAATTACTTTCTTGGGAAGCATGAAAGCATGTGTACTTCTGCCATGAGCTACAGGTTGACATGAACTGCTCAATTTCTCCCTGTCAGGGGTGGAGGTCATGGAGGGGCAACAGGGTCATAGTGGAGGAGGGGATAGACCTGTGTAGGTCTGCTCCACTGTACTCTGCTGTGTCACTGGAAGACAAAGAGATTGTCAGAATTTCTATTAGCTAATTATGAGTCCCCAGCTTCCTTTTGACAAGACTCCAGAGGACATTGAAATTGTCTTCAGATGGCTCCAGATAAAATCCCAACACCTGTGCTATCTTCAGTATGGTTGCAGAACTCATTGAATTGCTCAGTGACTCTCCTGATTAATCCATTTTATGTTATTTCTTCATTATTTTGGAATTTTCATTTTCTTGTTCCTTTTTTTGTTCTCTTAACTGTTTTTCCAAACCATAGCCCATGGAGGCTTTATCTTCTGAAATTGCCCCTGTTGAGGACTAGAGGACTTTAAATGGCTATTAAAGAATTACTCCTGTAGGAAGGGATGGAGGAACGTTCTTAGAGATTGTCCATTTCCCTTAGTTAGTTAGTTTCAAACTCTTTTTGTCTCAGTAGCCACTGTAACTAATATAATGAGCAAGAATATTGCAATGAAATATATTCCATTGTCCATGGTGGGTGTGAGGATGAGCCATGGGAATCTGAAAATGGAGATGCATTCTGGAATGGTCATTGAGGACTGAGATGAAGAATGGGGGAGGTAAAGAATGAAGCTGTCAGGAAACTCATATTGGTACATGTTTGTGCTCACTTTTTACTTGTCTGTGGAGGTTACCTTGTAAAATTTTTTTTTCTTTATTTTCTTTTTATTATCACTCTTTTATTACATTTGGAATAGTTTTGAGGGGAAAAATCTGATTTGATTAGCATCTTTTTCTACATCATTTTGAAAGTCTGTACTTAATCTCTTTTATCCACTGGCACCTTCTGTATTGCCTATATACTTCAGGATTTCCCTCATCCTTAAATATGATGACCACCTACTCTAGTCATACTCTTAAATTATCATTGTTTGTCTCTTCTCCATTTCATAGCTAGGATCAAATAAAAACCTCTATACTTTGTTGTTTTTTCAGTCATTTTCAATCATATCCAATGATTTGTGACCCCATGTGGACTCTTTTTGGCAGAGATACTAACGTGGTCTGCTATTTCCTTCTCCAGTTCATTCTACAGTTGAAGAAACTGAGCTAAATGGGGACAAATGACTTGCCCAGGGTCACATAACTGGTAAGTATCTGAGACCAGATTTGAAGTAGGAAGATAAATCTTCCTGAGTGCAAACTCAGCACTCTATCCACTGTACCACCTAACTGCCCTCCAGTTATTAACCTCTCTCTCAATTAATTGCAACAAACCAAACTTTCCTTTAGTGCATATTATGTGTAAAATATTGTACAAGGTACTTGAAATACAAAGAAAAGAATGGAAAGTCTATCATGTAGGAGTTTATATAGTCTGCTGGGGTGAAATTGAGTTTCCAACCCTATCAGACAAGTAAAAGTGTTCATTCCAAGATCAACAATGGTATCTTAACTACTAATCTAATAACCTTTTCTCAGCATTTATCCTACCACAGAGTATCACAGAATTTCAATATTGGAAGGGATCTGAATGGCCTTACAATTTAGTTTGTACCTAAAAAAACAATAACCTTTACCACATACTCAACAAGTTCATTCTCCACCAAGTCAACTTTTTTACTTGACAAACCCAATGAAGAGGAATCTGCTATATCAAGAAACAACTCATTACATTTTTTTACTTACATCTGATAATAAAGTCATTTTTGATTAACAGAATTCTAAATTCATCTCCTTGATATATCTACCTATTTCTTCTAGTTTTGTCCCTGAGGATAGGATAAAAATTCCAGTAGTGGTTATCTGTAGACTTCCAGAACACTCTTCTTTCTTAAAGAGTTTAGTACCTGACTTCTTTCTCTCATCTCCAGTTGCTGGTTTCGTGTAGGAGTACATCAACATACATGGTGATAGTCCCTCAACATCCACTTCCTCAGTCTACTCATTTCCCTCATGACTTACTCCTCCATCCCAATTCAGTCAACATAGAGATGGTCATATCCTTGATTTTGCCATCACCAATAAATGTACCACTTCCATATTCAATAACTCTAAAAATTCCTTTATCAAAACACAGCCTATAAGTTTTCTACTTCTGCTTCTGCCTTCCTGCACCCAAACCTGCTCTTACAAATACACATTGTAACCTCCAATCCCTTGACCCTTCAGTTCTTTCCCAGGCCTTTGCAATGGCCAGACTTTACTTTTTTTCCCCATCTTGACCTCTTGACCCTCTGTCCTCTTCTCTTGAATCCCTTGTTCCCTTATCACATTGATGATTGTGCTTTGTCAAACTTTAGTCTTGGATATTTCCACTGTTCTCTGCCTTCACTACTACATACATGCTATTGAATGGAAAATTGGTGGGAAAAAATCACAACTGTGCTAACTGAACATTTGAAATTTGTGTCATATAACTCTCACTGGGACCTCACTGCTATTAGTAGTCTGTTTACCCCTCCCTAATTAAGTCACTATCCCACTCACCACAAAGTCTTTTCCAAATCTTTTTATCTCTCCCCAAATCTCTGTGGCTCTCCCTCCTCCAGCCCTCTGAGAACTTGGTCTTATATTTTACGGAAAAAAAAAATGAGGCCATTCACCAAGAGCATTCTATGATTACATCCTCCTTTATCTCTCTCTTACACAATGAGGAGACACTTCTCCTTGCCAAGGGAAAGTCTCTACATGCAAAAGTGAACCCATTTCATCTCTCCTCCAGCAGACTGAGTCCTCTATCCTTCTCACTCTCTCCATTACCTTCGGTCTGTCTCTAGCCATTGGCTTCCTACAAGCATACACATTTGAGAGTCTCCCATTCTAGAAAAACTCTCACTTCATTCATTCATTCCCACTGTCATTTATGTCCTGCTTTTTCTGGCTCAATTCCTGAAAGGAGTGTTTCTGCTTTCTCACATTCTTCTTAACTCTCTGAACTTTGGCTTCCACCCTCATCAATCAAGCAAAAATGTTCTCTCCAGTTACTAATGATCTCAACTGCCAAAGCCAATGATTTTTTTCTCAATCTTCATTCTCCTTTACTTCTCTGTGGCTTTTGACACTGTCAATCATTCTCTCTTCATTCTAGTTTTTGTGATACATTCTTTCCTGGTTGTCCTGCTGACCACTCATTCTCCTTGGCTGGATTTTTGTATGTCATTAATGCTAATTTTCAGTGTCCCATAGAGTTCTGTTCTGGGCCTTCTTCTACCTCTATACTATTTCACTTTGTTATTTCATAAGAACCCATGGATTCCATGATCATTTCTATGTTGATGATTCTCAGATCTATTTATCCAGCCCTAACACCTATGTTCTTTTCCAGTCTTGCATCTCCTATTCCCTATTAGACATTTTAAACTGGATATTTTGTGAACATCTTAAACTCAGGGTGACTAGGTAGGGCAGTGAATAGAGCACCAGCCCTGGAGTCAGGAGGACCTGAGTTCAAATCCAACCTCAGACACTTGACACAAAAACTAGCCGTGTGACCCTGGGCAAGTCACTTAACCCCAATTGCCTTCAAAAAAAATCTTAAACTCAACACATCCAAAACTAAACTCATAATCTTTCTACCCAAACTCTCCCCTCTTCAAAACTCTCTTATTATTGTCAAAGGAGCCTTGACATCATCCTCTTACTCCCCCAGGGTCAAATCCTTTACTCCTGTAATCCTTCCTCCCCCATATACAATATGTTGCCAGAGTCTACTGCTTTCACCTTTGTAACAGTTCTCAGATGCGTGCACACACACACACACACACTCTTCTCTTCTCTGATACTTCCACAATCCTGGTACAGACAATCATGTCCTCATTCTTCATCTATGGCAATAGACTGCTGGTTAGTCTCTTTCAATGATTTTCCTAATGTAGTGATTCAGTTATGTCACCAACCACTTCAGCAGCTCCCTTACACCTCCAGTATCTAATATAAGATCCTTGGATAAACATAGAAAGTCATTAATAACCTACCCACCCACAACTTTCCAAACTTCTTACACCTTACACTTCCCTCCTCCTGCATGTCTCTCCAATCAAGTGGCACTGATCTCCTTGCTGTTCTTTCTGCAAGACACTCCATCTCCAAACTCTGGGTATTTTCACTGGCTTTTTCCCAAGCCTGGAATGCTGTCCCTCTTCATTTCAGCTTCCTAGATTCCCTACATCCTAGCTAAAATCCCACTGACTACAAGAAGCCTTTCTCAAGCCTTTCCCTTTTCTCTTAATTCCATTTCCATACTTTTGATAATTATTTCTTTTTTAACCTGTATATAGTTTGTATGCACATATCTGTATGTTGTCTCCCTCATTAGATCAGAAGCTCCTCAATGAAGGGTTTCCTTTTGTCTTTCTATCCCAAATACCTAGCACAGTGCCTTGAATATAGTAAGCAAGTTTATATGCTTATTGACTATAAGAGATGTTTGTTTACTGACTAACTCTGAGTCTAAAAAGAATATCTAAACCTTCTTCCACATTATAGCCTTTCAAGTACTTGAACACATCCATCATATTGCCCACCCCCATTCCCACCTCTGAGCCTTCTCTAAGCATCCCAAGTTCCTTCAGCTGATATTTATAGAGCATGAGGCTGCCCTCTTCTGCATATTATCATATTTTTGAATGTTTTTACTAAACTGTAGCACCAAGAATTAAGAATTAAAAATTCAGATTGTGGCCAATAAGGACAGAGGATAGTAGAATTGTCATCTCATTTTAACTGGTATCTGGGTTTAATGTAATCCAATCTTAATGTAATCCAAAATCTTTTCAGTTCTTTCAGCTGCATATCATGCTGTTGACTGCTGTTGAGCTAGTGGTCTTCTAAGAAGAAAAAGAAACCCTCATTTTTGTTTTTCAAATAAATAATTGCCTAATGATGACCATTCCTGTCTTTTACTTGTGAAATAAATTCCATAAGTCCCAGCATAAGATTTTACAGTTAATCAACTTAAATTTCATTTTATAACATTCAGTCCAATGTTCAAGCTTAAAAATGTTGGGGGGGGGAGCTCTCTGATTTAGTTATCTAGTATTGTAATTATTTCTTCTAAATATCTGTCATCTGAAAATCTGATAAGGATGCCACCCTGGCCTTTATCCAAATTATGCGAAAAAACATTAAACAGAAGGCCAGGCATCCTATTGGGTTATCCCACATGAAATCCCCTTAAAATTGACTTGAAATGATTAATTACTATTTTTGAAGTCCAGCCAATCAATTACATCTGAATCCATCTACTTGTATTATCATTTATCCCACGTATCTTCATCTTTCCCTTAAGACTAGCAGAATTAACTTTATCAAATAAATTGCTAAAATCTGCTTGTTATATCTAGAATTTTTCAAGATGATATTAGATTATTTTTTAATTTAAAATTATTTATTTTCTTGATTACATCATTCATTTAGAAGAGATTTTCAGTTACAAATTTTCTCCCCATCTGTCCCCAACCCGCCACCTCAAAAAAAGCCATCCCACCGTATAAACCCTCCCCCAATTTGATCTCTCCTATGTCCTTCCCCCTTCTCCCTCTGACTTTCTGATAGGGCAAGATGGATCTCTCTACCCCCGTGCCTGTATATCTTAATTCCCACTTGCATGTAGTTAATAATGATAATAATAATAATAATAATATGTATATACATATATATTTTTAACATTTGATTATAGAACTTTAAATTATAGATTCTTTCCCTTCCTCCCTCGTCACCTACCCCCACTGGAAAGACAAGCAATTCAATACAGGCTGTACATGTGTAGTTACGAAGAACATCCCCACAATGAACACATTGTGAGACTGATTATATGTCCCTCCTTCCTAACCTGTCCTCCCCTTGTTCTTTTCTCTACCCTGTCCCTGTACCTTTACAGAAGTGTGTGCTTCCAGAAACCCTCACCCCCCACCCTGCTCTCCCTGCTGTCATCCCCCCTCTCATCCCCAAGCCCCTACTCTCCTGTGTGGCAAGATACCCAGTTCTGAATGTATGTCATTCCTTCCCTAAGCCAAATTCAATGAGAGTAAGGTTGACCCTTTCCCTTTTGCCTTCCTGTTCTTCCCCTACATTGTAACAGTTATCCATTGCCTCTTCTATATGAGATGATTAACCCCATTCTGTCTCTCCCTGTCTCCCCTCATTCTATTCCTCTCCCACCTCAGAATTTCACCTTTTAAAGTATTGTCCCTTCCTATTCAATTGATCCTTTGCCCTCTATGTACACATATATACACATATTCAGATACTTATTCACACACACACATATATATACCCTCCTATATAGACATATGTATATGTATACATATATATATACATACATATACATATATATGTACACACACATTTGTATTCCCTTCACCTATCCTCATACTGAGAAAAGTTTCATAAGTTATAATTATCGTTTTTCCATGTTAGCATGCAAATAGTTAAACATCAATAAATTCCTTATGAGTTCTTTTCCATGTTTACCTTCTCATGCTTCTTATATTTGAATGTCAAATTTTCTATTCAGTTCTGTTTTTTTTCAGTAAGAATACTTGAAAGTCCTCCACCTCATTGAATGACCATATTTTCCCCTGCAACATTATATTCAGTTTTGCTGGGTAGGTGATTCTTGGTTTTAATCCTAGCTCCCTTGTTCTCTAGAATATCATATCCCATGCCCTTTGATCCCTTGATGTAGAAGCTGCTAGATCCTGGATTATCCTAATTGTGGTTTCCCAGGATTCAGATTGTTTCTTCTTGGAAGCTTGTAATATTTTCTCCTTGATCTCAGAACTGCAAAACCTGGCTATAACATTCCTAGGAGTTTTCTTTTTGGGATCTTTTTCAAGAGGTGATCAGTGATGAATTTTTTCAAGTTCTGTTTTGTCCTCTGGTTATAAAATACCAGGGCAATTTTCCTTGAGAATTTCTTGAAGGATGCTTTTCTAGGTTCTTTTTCTGATCATAGCTATCAGGTCGTCCAATAATTTTTAAATTGTCTCTCCTGGATCTATTTTCCAGGTCAGCAGGTTTTTCAAGGAGATATTTCACATTGCCTTCAATTTTTTCATTTGTTTGGATCTGTTCAATAGTGTCTGGATTACTCATAGTCATTTGCTTCCATTTGCTCCACTCTAATTCTGAAGGAATTATTCCCTTCAGAAAGCTTTTGATATTCTTTTTCCATCTGGCAAATTTGACTTTTTTAAGCTTTGACGTTTTTGGCAAATTTGACTTTTTTCTCCTCATTGGCTTTTTGGGCCTTTTTTGCCATTTGAGTTAATCTGTTTTTTAAAGTGTTATTTTCTTCAGTCAAGTTGTTGACTCTCTTTTCATGATTTTCTTGCATTATTCTCATTTTTCTTCCCACTTTTTCCTCCACTTCTATTATTTGGTTTTCAAAATCCTTCTTAAGCTCCTCTATGGCTTGTAACAAGTCTACCTTTTCTTGGAAGCTTTTGGTGTGGGAGTTCTGACTCCTGTTCGGTGCTTTGATCCTTTTTGTCCACCAAAAAGGAATCTAGAGTTGGATTGCTGTTCTTACTTTGCTTCTTTTGCCTGCTCATGTTGCCAGTCAATTACTTGACTTCTAAGCTCTGTGGAACTCTGTTTCCAGAGGGGAAAGATCTTTCCCAAATCGCTGGCATTTTCACACCTGCTGGAGCTTTTAGTAGACCACTGCAGCTCCCACCAGCTTTGGCTCACTGAAAACACAACCCAGGACCACCACCCAAGACCATGATCCTAATCCAGACAGCCTAAGGCAAGAGCACTTAGGCTCTGAATGATTGCTTGGGTGCAATTGCTGCAATCTGCAGGCCAGGAGGTTCTGAAGTAGCCCTCTGGAAGTGGCTACAGGGCCACTGCCGCTGCTGCTGTTTCCTTACCCTGGAGGAAGTTTGGCCAGAGGCGCTTTTCTCCCCCAAATTTAGCTGCATTCCACTAACCTTTCACTTAGTCCTTATTTATTATGGGTTGATAATGCACTCTCCTGAAGGCTCTGGCTGTAGCTCAACCTGGCCACCCCTGGGGCCAAGCCACAGTTTCAGGCCTAGCTGGGCTTGCCTCACAGCAGAGCCCTTCCTGTCCTACCTGTTGAGCTGCCTTCAGTGGGAGATGTGTTCTTTCTGTAATTTTTGAGTTCTAGAGCCCTAAAATTTGTTTGGAGTCATATTTTATGGGTATATGAGGAGGATATGTGAGAGCTGAGTTGTTTTCCTGCTTCCTGCTCCCATCTTGGCTCCGCCCCAATGATACTGGATTAGTAAACCTATAATAAATGGAAATAAGTAAGGCCTCATTCCTGACAAGGTCACACTGATTCTTCATGATCATTATGTCCTTTTACAGTTATTCTCTATCTCCTTAAAAATATTCTAGAATTTCTTTAGTAATCCCTCTAACAGATTCAAATGTATACCTCAGTTCTCACTTAGTTGTAGTTTTCCTAGGGCATGAAAAGATTGTCACTTCCTCATCATCCCATAGATGTGGTGTCTCAGAGGCAAGACTATCCAAATACACCATTAAATAAAAGCCATATGCTACTGATGTTTTCATGTCTAGAAGCTTTGGGTATGCTTACTAAATCATTGTAACAAAAATGATTTCATCTAACCATTCAAAACAATATTTTTATAAATATTGGTATTTGCATGTATATATGTATGTGTATGTATATATATGTATGTATGTATAATAATAGTAGCTAGTATTCATATAGGACCTTAACAAATATCTCATTTAGTCCTTACAACATGCCTATGAGGGAAGTGCTACTATTTTCACCATTTTATAGATGAGTAAACAGGCAAACAGAGTTTAAGGAACTTGCCCAGGGTCATATCATAAGTATCTAAGGCTGGATTTGAACTGTCTTCTGGACTCCTGGTTCAACACTAACCACAAACTATTTCAACTAGCTATATGAACAAGTATGTGAATAAATACGTAAGTGTGTGTGTGTGTATACACATATATATACACACACACATATACATATATATGCACACACATACATGCATGTACATATATCCATCCAAACATATACATATGTGTGTTTGTGAGTATATATACACAGGCACTAATGTATGCATGCCTATTACTAAAATTGTGATTTTTATCTGCATAGAGAGCTCTTGGGAAGAATACTTTTTCTTACACAAAGCGGCACCTTCTTTTCAATTTATGGTCTTAGACAGTTACTTAGGACATTGAGAATTTAAGTGGTTTACTCAGGATCACACAACACTCAGTATATATAAAAGCCAGGACCTGATAGGTCTTCCTAACTTTGAGGCCATCTCATTTCTGTGTGGCTTCCTAGAGATAAAAAGACAGAAAATAAAAGAGAGATTGATGGAAATAGAGGTGTGTGGATGCAATGCCATGCACAAACAGCTTTAGGAAAGAATGCTATTCTGAACAACCTTTAAGGTTCTGATTGCACAATATAGTGAACACTATTTATTCCATAATAAATCAAAGCAAAACATTCACAGAAAATCAAGGTACAGCATTCACAATATTATAACTTATCACAGAAAATCACAATATAGTATTCAAAACAGCTTATCATTAAAATGGCCACATAGTTTTCACCAAAGTGGTCACAATAATTAGAGCAAAGTACAATTATCTGGTATCCCTAAGGAGGTTTGCCTCCATACTCAGTCATTCAACCATCTCAGTGTACAATAGTCAGTCTTCCACTCATGGGGCAACTAAGTTAACTCAATTAGCACTTATTCAGCAAGCAATTACTAAGTATCATTAATCACTAAGTACAATCATTTGAAAATACACAAACCCTCCACCCCTAGGTCACTAGTAAACTACAATTTCATCATTACTCAGTACCCAAGGAGAGTTCATTTCCTCATCTTGACCTGAGGCAAGTTCTCAGCTGTCTCTGTTCCTGGGGAGACAAAGCTTAACAAAGCCACAATATACATTGCCAGCGTCCTCATCAATTCACTCTCTGCCTGCAGAACAGTCTCAGGACCTCTGAAAATTTCAGCAAGACCCTCTTCCAGGACTTCTGTAAACATACAACAAGAAAATCCTTCTTCAGGGCTTCTGAGCCAGCAGCAAGGTTCCAGGACCTCTGTAACAACAGCACAAAATCACCAGGAGATGAATCTGCCAAAACAACATCACAACAGATAGACAGGATACAGGCTCCATAGCCATGCTTCCTCAGTCCTCTGGCTGTTCAGCTGGCCCTAGGACCCAGAAGAAATCTCAGCTGGCTCCTGAAATCAAAATCACTCCTCCCAGGTTTTCAAAATCAAAATTGTTTTCTCTAGTCTAGGTGGAGCTTTCCTCTTCAGCCTCCCTGCTGGCAGCAACTTCAGTGTCCACAATTCTTGTCTAAAGAAAATTCTGATTCAATTCTGAGTCCAGAAGTAGCATCCCAGCCTCTAGATGCTGCTGAGAGAAACTCTCTCTTCTTCCAAGCAGATCAGCTTCTGCTATCAGGTTCTGGTCTCAAAAAATTCTGACTGTGACTCTCTGGGGCTTTTCTTATATACACCCAGCATTAGCTTCCTGTTTCTGCCAAACCCCTCCTGTAACAACAGTAACAGGAAACAAGAGTTCATACCTTCTGTTTCTCCAACAGGGTTTGATCAATTACTAACTGCTAAGTACCTGTTACCTTTACTTATCTTGAAACAAGGTGCTAAGTACCTGCTTACTTGCCAATACAAAAGAGGAGTAATTACCATTACAGTTGGTATACAAACATTAACATATATATGTATAGTTAGTCCCTCCTTGGATACACAAATATAAAAAATACCTGTATGCATATATCTAAAATAGACATATGTGTGACTTTTATTCTCCAGGATGCAGGACAACTTTCTGATTTTCCTAACATCCATGAGTCAAAAAGGCACAGTTTCTAGCCATTTTAAATACCAAGATTTTTAGTTGGAAGTGCCTTGAATGAAGCAAAATAACAACAATAACGAAAAAACTAGCATTTAGATGATATTTAGGTGCTTACAAAGTCATAAAATTATTTAATATTTGCAAAGTGATTTGAATGCATGAAAGTACTACATAAATCCCAGACATTAATTTATTATTATTATACAATAGAGTTCCATTATATAGGTCATCTCATTTGATCCTCAAGAATCCTGGGGGTGGGTGATATTATTATCCCTCTTCTTGAGATGAGGAAACTGAGACAAACAGAAGTTAAATGACTTGCCTAGGGTCACACAGCTAGGAAGTATGAGTCCAAATTTGAATTCAGGTCTTTCTAACTCTAAATAAAATACTCCATCCATTGAACTACCCAGATGCTTCATTATTGCTATTAGCATTTTTACAGTCCTTCTCTTATATTCCCTTTCAGACTTTTAGTGAGTAGGTCTAGTATTTGAAGGTTTCCTTTTGAAAAGTTCTCAGTTCCTTTAATAGTCTGGTTAGAAAGAGAAGCTTATTTTATCCAAGTTTTAAAAAACATATTCCAGTAACGTAAGCTTTTAAGTGTAGGTGGTTAAGGGAAAAATTCCAAAATACATTTTATTAATTTGATAATGGTAATTGAATCATATTAAAACTTCATTGTATAGACAAAAATAACAAACATTATATATGTAACATTCAGAAGATAACTAGATTTTTTTGCCTTGGCTAAATACATCATGATTTTCAATTTTCTATAAAAGAAAGTGGACCAATTAACTATGCTAGGTATAGAACTTCACCAGATTCCCATAGGAATATGAAAATAGAAATATTAGGTAGCTTAAATAGCCTACAATAAAGTTAAGGTGGATTTGTATTTTTTGGCTAAATATCATATTTTATTTCAAAAGACTTGCAGCATGTCCAAATATAAATGGGATTGAGCACAGAAAGACTGACAGTGGGGGAATAATAGAGAAGAGCCAAGGAATGTCTAATACAGCAACTCAGTAACTTGGAGGAAAGCATACTATTCATTCCTGCCCTACTAAGAGGGTAAGATACCCTTTGGGGTAAAGGTACATGAGTGATGTAATACATGACAACTAAATGCTACATGTTGGTAAATATGGTGCCTGTTTTAAATGAATTCATGGTTTGTAAGGTCAAAGTGATATAGATTGAAATATGCTAGCTTGCTCAGAATTTGCAACTGGGATGGAACAAATCCAACAATGAGTATAAATTAAAGAGGTATTATCCACAGATATTGAGGTCCTTCCAATGCTTCTGTTTGAAGATAGTATTATCCTGGTTGAATTCCAGTGATCTAAGCCCTAGAACATAGTTGAAAAATATCTGTAGCTTGGGAAATATTTGTAACCATTAAAAAGAGATTGGCTTACCATCCATACAGAGAAGATTATGTGGATGGAGAATTTATTTTGCTTTTATCATATCATGTATTTGAAGTAAAATGTAAAAGATTCATCCGTCAATACTTATATCTGAGATGGTACAATTGATCAGTAAGTTTAACCTGGTATTAAAAAAAGAGATAAATAAAAAAGTAAGGGATATTTGATGCATTCTGAGACAAAAACCAAGAGAAGACAGCAAGTTTTATCTATATTCACATATATTATTACAAACTTTGGTATCATGGTTTTATGAGAAAGAGAAATTAAAGTTCACATATTCCAATCTGTAAGATATGAATTATACTGTAATACTTTCACTACATATTTCACAGGACTGGCACAATAAAAGTGTTTTACAAACCCCCAAAACGCTTTATAAATATTCATTGCCTACACAGATAAAGGTGAACAGCTTCCCAAAATTTTTACAAAAATGTCAAAGGAAAATCAAAGTTAATAATCATCATCTCTATCAAATACAAAATTACTATAATATTTTTCCCTTGGAGTGAATAGAGAAAGGAGAGGAAGCCACAGAGAACTCTTTAACAATGACCCTTAAGGAATGTGAAGTAAAATAGAACATAGAAAAGAGAATTTTAGATCTCGGGTGGCTTACAAGAGCAAAATAAAAGTCTACACATGGGGCATGTTAGAAATAACAGCTAGAATCATGGAAATCTGTCAAACATGTAATGCTACCTTTATGTTTACTATGTATGTATATATATATATATATATATATATATATATATATTTAATTGTTTGCTCATGAAACATGAATTGACTGTTAACAGCAGCAAAGGAACTCAATCATGATTACTTGTATGGAAAACAACATTCTTCATTAGAGAAATGAAAAAAAACACAGTAAGAATATCATATCAAATATGTAGAAATTTCTCCAAAGCAATTGACAGTGCAGCCCTAGAAAATTAAAATCTAGTTTCAAATTCTGGGTCTACTATTTCCTACCTATGGGCAGAGCCTTCATGAGCATAGGATAACTAAGGTTGTGCCCAGGATGCTGAATTTAAAAGGCATTTATACCAACTCCACTTCTTGCCTAGGGAGAAATAATGGATTTTAGTATCTAGCTAGCAAGAGAAATTAGCTAAAATAGGATCCTGCCAAATGGTGGGCTAGGATGAGCTCTAACTCTGCTCCATTTTCTTCCTCCTGTCCTTATCCCCTATTAACTACTACCGAGGATGCCCTTCCTGCCTTATCCCAGACATTGATTGTGCTATTTGCCACAGCTGTAGAATGCAGATTTATGCCTGATTAATTAACTTCTTTTTTTTTGCTTTTTTGGAGGGTAGTTGGGGTTAAATGACTTGCCCAAGGTCACATGGCTAGTTTTTTGCGTTAAGTGTCTGAGGCCGGATATGAACTCAGGTACTCCTGACTCCAGGGCGGGTGCTCTATTCACTGCACCACCTAGCCACCCCATTTAACTTCTGATTAAGTACTTAACCTCATAAGGTTTCAGTTCCTTATGAAGAAACTAGACTAGATAATATTTAAAATCACTTTTGGCTTAAAATCTTAACACTAGCATCTGGAGGGAATCCATAAGAGCTATGTGGGAGTGATGGTGACAGGTACCTTTAGCCATTAAGAAGAATCTCATTTGTATATGTCTCTCTTCCCCTGTGCCAACACTATCAGTAATTTTGATTTTAGCAGATAAAAGACTCTAATCTTCATTGCTGGAAATATAAAAGAACTGTGTTGGAATATTGCCCTTACTAAATGACATTGGCATCATTGGTTGCAATGGAACTCAAATAGTTAAACGTCTTCAATAAACAACTGCCTAGGAGGCAACAACTATCAAATATGATGGCAACAGTTCTAGACCATAAAAAGTATTTCCAAAGCTTAAAGTCAAAATCTAATGGTATGAAGATTGTTTTCCATTCAGTCATTATTATCTTCTTTGGATTAAAAAGTTTCAATTTGACCAAATTCTACAGATCTCTTTCTTTCTTGCACTCTGATCCAAAAATAAAAATAAAATAAAACTTCCCCCGTCACCCCCAACTGGTTCTTCTTCCCAGAACAAATATGCCTTTCCACTAACCACGACCCAGCAGTTTGGCTGGGTGGAGAATGGAAGCTTCTGTGCCTGCTTATATAGAAAATTTTTAGGTAGAAAAATAGACTTTGGAAACCAGAATTCACCTTCTCTTTGACTTGAATATAAAATGTCTCTGCTTTAAAGGCATTATTTCTGTCTTTGTCATTTGGATAAAACCAATGTCTTCACAGCCATTTAGGCTCTAAAGAAATGGCATTGTCCCATATTCAAAATTCTGAGTCTTTCCCCTCATTACTTCCACTGTAATCAATGGAAAGAAGCTACCCAGGCCCAGATGTGACTAACACCATGTGTCTTTGACTCTATGCACTCTTTCTTATCTTCCACATCCTTATAAATTAACACCTTTTCTGCTTCCAATAGACATACTCATGTCTTCTGCATCCCTTAAAAATAAACAAAAATAACCTCTTCATTTGATCCTTCCAATCTTTCTAATTATTTTTTTCCATCTTTCCTACCTCTCACAGTCAACCTAGATAAAAAATTCAATGTCAGTGCTTCCACTTCACCTCCCGTTTACTTCTCACTGAATTGACTGCTCTCTCTAAAGTTACCAATAAATTCACAGGCCATTTTTTGTCCCTGTAAACCCATTTCCCCACTTTTTAATAAATAAACCAATGGCCTTTTCTTAGACTTCATCCTTCTTGACCTCTTCCCAGTTTTGATACTATGAACTATCCTTTATCCTTAATATTTTCTCTCCCACGGTTTTTTGTTTTGTTTTTGTGGAAGAGGATTTTTTTCTAATGCTGTGTTCTCCTGGTTCTCCTCCTACATCTTTGATTGTTCTTAATTTGTTTTATTCACTTCATAACCATTTTTTCCTATCTCCTAAACACAGGTGTTTCCCAAGATGCTGTCTTGACATCTTTTCTGTATACTCCATTTTTTTGGTAATCTTTTAGACTAACTTTAGTTCAACTATGATCTCTGTGAAGAGGACTTCCAGATCTATACGTCAAGCCCTAATCCTTAGCCCTGAACTCCAGTGCTATATCCCCAGCTGCCTATTGAATTTTTCCAGATGGTATTTTTTAAGTATCTCAAATTTTGTGTCCTAAAGGACTTGCCATTTGCCAAACTTTTCTTGTTTCTGCTATCTTTTTAAGAATCTGAGATCACAACTTCAGAATTATCCAAGACACTCCCATTGCTATCATATCTCACATCCAATCAATTATCAAGTTTTATTACCTCTACCTCAAAACAATATCTTTCATCCACATCTCCTCCCTACTCTCCTCCCTACTCACACAATCAACACCCTAATTCAGGTCCTCATCATCTCTCATCTGGATTAGAGAAATTGTTTCACAGTTGGTCTCCTTGCCCTAAGTCTTTTCCTTCAATCCAACAGTAAGTATTCCATGTGCAATACATGCTATAAAGTTTGCTATATGTCAGAAGTACAAAGACAGGAATAAAAGAGCCTCTGCTTTTGATGAGTTTCAATTCTGTTTGGGAAGGTAACATTGTATATATACACACACACACACACACACATATATACATATGCAAAAAGCAGAAGACAATTGGTAGAGCACTAGTATCAGGGGGAATTATGAAAAACTCAATGTAGAAGGTAGTATTTTAGCTAACTTTGCAAGGAAAAGTAGGCATTCTAACATTCTCAAATCCACCATATACACAAATATCCAACCACATTATTCTCCTACTCAAAAATCTTCATTGTTGTTCAGTCACTTACTATTGCCTTGAAGATAAAAAAAAACACAAAAACTCACTTTAATATTTGATGTCCTTGAGAGTACAGGTGTCAAACATGGCTGCCACAACATGTGGCCTACAATAATTGGTATGGCTGAAACAGTTTAAAATGTAATTGGAAAATATTTAACAAAATAAATAAAATAGAGTAGAATATAAATAATATTACTATGTGGTTTTCTAAGTCAATATGTAACCCACAGTGATCCTTATGTATGACTTTGTGACCCCCATTTCTATTTGAATTGGACACCACTTTTAGAGTTTCCAACCTACTTTTATGGCCTATTTCACGTTACTTCACTTATTCTACATTCCAGCAAAACTGACTCCCAGATGCTTGCTATTGACTGAATTTAACATTCCGTCTCTGACCCATATGGCTCTTTGTAAACTGTTTCCACACTTAGAATACACTGGTTCTTCACCACTACCTCTTAGAATCTTTGGTTTTAATTAAGCTTCATATATGGTGTTCCATATTGAATGTAAAGACTTTACTGATGCTCCTAGCTGTTTGTTAGTGATCTCTTCCTCTATTTCGTATTGTATTTTTCCATTTAAATGCCATATTTCCACAAGAGAATGCATTCTTCTTGAGACTAGGATCTTTGTTCCTTAAATTACAAAACTGGGGCTTAAGTAGTGCTTGTTGAATTAAACAAAGTACCTTTCAAAGCCTCATTATGTCTTACGATAATAAGATAATATTTGTTTTATTGAAATGGTAGCTCAAGAGTATTGCTTTAATGTAATTTATGTACTTGTTAAATGACAATATAGTTCAGAGCTTCATAGATCTAAATTTGTAAGGGATCTTAGGGGTTATCTAGTCCCATTCTCTCATTTTACAGATGAGAAAACTTGAGACCTAGAGAAAGTGGCTTGCTCAAGGATACACAGAAAATAAGTTGTGGAGATGAGATTCAGTCCTCTGACTTTAAATGTTTTTTGTACTATGCTAGTTAAAATAAAATTATACTGGTCCAATTAAGGTTACAATGCTCATATCTTTCCTCTATATCATGAAGGGATGAAGATCCAGATTCTTTTTCTTTTATTTTTAGTTATAGAGTCTTTTTTGTCTGTCCTTTTTCTCTCAAATAACATATGAAGCCTGAACACTTTCATTGGCTACTGGTACGAACAGAGAAATAACTCATTACTACCAAGAATGTCACTAAGCATAAACAAGGGAGAATTTATTGTTATTTCATGGTGGAAGTTATATAAAAATATCTCTACCAGGACAAGAGATCAAGATTCAGGATATTGTAGTAATTATTAGGTTGCATATCCTTCTATCCGGTAATCAGAGAAAGAATTGCTACTTTTTCACAGGCCCATGTTAGAGATAGCAGTGAATATAAGTTTCTCGGGGGCAGAGACTATTTCACTTTCATCTTTGTATCATTAACACTTAGTTCTGTTCCTGGCACAGAATAGCTTCTTTATGAATGTCTTTTGAATTGAATTGAATTAAATCAACATGAAAATGCCTGTTGTATATATACAAAAACCATGATTAGGCGACCGCTAAGGCCTCATCTACACCTTTTTCGGGTTTATGATCCTATGGCTACTGATTTACTACTAGTAAGAATAACACTTATATTACTTAACTCCAGAGGATTGAACTAGAAGAAAAATTACAACTGGACAAAAGGAAAAAATACCTAACATTAGATTTTTTTCCAAATCTTGGAATGAGTTGCCTTGGTTTTAACAAATTCCCCATTATTTAAGGTCTTCAGAGTCTGAGTGAGCACTTGTCTGGGCTACAATCATCATGTATCAAGAATGACCTTGACTAGTTTATTTCTGAACTTCCCCACAATTCTAAGATTTTATGACTTGGTAAAGTTTTGTGATGGTTGTTTCTCTCTCTCTCTCTCTCTCTCTCTCTCTCTCTCTCTCTCTCTCTCTCTCTGTGTGTGTGTGTGTGTGTGTGTGTGTCTCTGTCTCTCTCTGTCTCTGTCTTTCTCTCCACCCCCAATCCCTGCAAATAATAGTGATTACCAAGTTTTCTACACTGTAAATGTCTGGCCAATTTAATATTGACAATGGGATATATGCTTTCTTTTTTTTAGATTAATTTTTGCATTTATTTTTAGTTTACATCATTCATTTCCACAAGATTTTGAGTTACAAAATTTCTCCCCATCTATCCCCTACCCACCCCCCCCAAAACAGCAATCCCACTGTATACCCTCTCCTCTAATCTGCTGTTTCTTATGTCCTCCCCTGTTCCACCTCTGACTTTCTGGTAGGGTAAGATGGATCTCCATGCCCCAGTTCCTGTATATTTTATTTCCCAGTTGCATGTAAATAATAATAATAATTATTATTGTTATTTTAAAAAACATTTGATTTTAAACTTTAAAATTCAGATTCTTTCACTTCTTCCCTTGTCACCCACCCTTACTGGGAAGATAAGCAATTCAATATATATTGTACATGTGTAGTTACACAGAACATTTCCATAGTGGATATATTGTGAAAGACTGACTATATTTCCCTCCTTCCTGTTCCATCCTTCCCCCACTTGTTCTATTCTCTACTTTGTCCCTGTCCCTTTACAAAAGTTTGTGCTTCTAACTCTCCTCCCTCCCAGCCTGCCCTCCTCTCAACTGCCATCATTCTCCTCTCATCCCCTTCCCTGCTATTCTCCTGTAGGGCAAGATACCCAATTTAGAGTGTATGCCATTCCCTCCCTAAGCCAGATTCAATGAGAGCAAGTTTGACCCATTCACTTTTGCCTTCCTGTTCTTCCCCTCCATTATAACAGTTATCTCTTGCCTCTTCTACATAAGATAATTTACCCCATTGTCTCTCCCCATCTCCTCTCACTATATTTCTCTCTCACCTCTCAATGTTACCTTTTAAATATCATCCCTTCCTATTCAATTGATGCTGTGCCCTCTGTCTATGTACACCTGTGGGATACATGTTTTCTGTGCTTTTCTACGCTTTCTATGACATGGCTGTTATTGAAATTAATTTTAGCCTCATTCATAGAGCCATTGACCAGCTGAGTTAACTGACCAACACAAATCTAAATAAATTGAAAACAGAATACTTCCTGTTATGTCATTTGAGGTCCCAGGACTACAACCAGCACCTTTCAAGTTCTGTGTAAGCCCTCTTGCAAATTAAGTTATTGTTCTGTGGGGGGGAAAAGGATCCAATGGAAAGATAATGGAACCTGTTCTCAGCAGATGAGGTTCAAGTTCTAGCTCTGGGAGTTGTGAGCTCTGTCATTTTGGTAAAGGCTCTGTGAACATGCATTGTTATTTATAAAAGAAAGAAAATGATAACTAACTCTTGGGTTTGTCATGGAGCTCAAGCGATGTTATGCAAGTTTTTATTGTAATGATGCACTTTATAAATGTGACTTATCATTATTAACACAGACTTCCAAACAACCAAGAGCCTTGTACCTTCATATGTAGAATAAAAACATTAAACTTTTGGTCAACTACAGAGAGATTTTCCTATGAGCACAATTCCCCAACTTTGTTTATGAGTTCATGTAAACATCAAGTTGATCATTTTTAAAAGTATGGTTTTTAAACATGTTTTCTGTATGAGAATCTACTAATATTAAACATATGCAGATATTTTTTATTAAATGAGTCTTATTTAGCACTTTAATATGTCTTCTGAGATATTCTTTTCCCATTTAAAAATCCTTTATTGCTTAATTGACATTAAAATAAGATGTTAATATAGTGATAAAAATATATTCATTATATGAATGTAATTCTTACTTTCTTCATTATACATGATCTGTGTTTATCTCTTCTGTAGTACATTAAATTGAACCCCAGTGACTAGATAGCAAAGGAAACTCTTTTTAGTTCTTTCCTTACCATTGGAGGAAATTTGAAACCAGGAAGAATACAGACCAGGTGTGTGTGTGTGTGTGTGTGTGTGTGTGTGTGTGTGTGTGTGTGTGTGTGTGTATGGTGGGGTGATCTTGGGAGGGGTACGCATGTAATGTATGGAGAGATCCTCTTGCGAAATTTCCCCTTGAAAAGGTTAACTCCTATTTAACAAAATTAATATGGGGTTTAAGACCTCATATGCAAATATAATGTCGCTTGGATCATATTTTCTAATATGCTTTTTATTATCTTCTCCTGTGCCCAGTTTTGTATTGAATTCCAAAGTTATGAAAGCAACTGTTAATTTAGCTTGAAAAATCGTCTCAAGTTCTTAAATTTTTTTTACTTCAACCTCTTCCAGTGATTTTGTTACATAAGTTATAATTATATTCATACTGTTCTTTTGGCTTATACTTATCATGAAGATTGCAAGATGAAATGACCACGAACCATGGGTTGGTGTAACCAGTTCTGCCAACTCCTTTATCTGTCTCTACAAGGAGAGCCAATGCATTTTCATTTAAGTACAACTACCTTCTGTTGTCTTTATGAATACTGATCTTTTCCAATTATTTCAACAGCATAATAATTGTATGCTTATTTCACAAGAGTTTGCATTTGAGAGATAATAGTTAATATTTATAGAGATCTTTAAATTGTCTGATATGTAGAACTACCTTTTTCTATCACTCCACAATAATTACTACCTTATAAGGATATGCTCAAGAGCGAGGACTATTTAAAATGTTTATTTATTTCAAAGTTTGCCATGGTTGAATACCTAGTGGCTATCCTACTGTTAATAAGCATCCCTGTGATGACCAAGGTTAATCTCTGGAAACAACCCCAGTAATTAACCAGGAGCATACCTGAAGCCTTTCCGGCAGAATATAACTTGTCAGAGTTTATGATTTGCCAACATGAGGTATAGGAACTCCAGATCACCTCCATCTCACAACAAAGCAGGTTTTGGAATGTAAAAAATCACTCAGGGGAGTTGAATCAAATGATGAGATTATAAGAGAAGGAAAAGGGGATATGGTAATGTGGGGGACTTTGAGCACATTTGACTATGAAGGGATATAATCACAAATGCTACTGTGAGTCAAGTAATAATGTTGATATAGTTTCATTTTTTGGCAACAATGGTGATAATGTATGAGCTTCTATTAATATGAGGTTGAATCAGAATATCTGACCTTGACCAAATGACATCAGGTTGGGTTGGTTTCCCCACACTGTTGTCTCACAATTGTGTGCTGGATTTCCTTCAATACACACATTTCATTGTTCTCTTTTGCTATGTTTTATTTTTTTTTCTTGAATAACAGGTATTACTTCCAAAAAAGTAGGAAAGTTGTAGTGCTTAAAGAGCACATTCAAGTGACTGTTAGAAATGCTGCTGTATCTGCTGTTTTGGAAGAGACAAATGTTTCAAGAATCATCCAAACCCCACAATTAAATAGGAGTAATAGCAGCATTTGGGGTTAACCTGGGGTAGCATAAGGAATAAACTCAATTCTCCCTTGTTCCTCCAGTACACTGGCTCACTACATCCAGAGATTCAGGGTAGACTCTGGCCCCTAGATGGTGAAGTCTTCCTGTTAGTACATTCCCTAGAAACCTAACTACATACCACGGCCCTTCTCTTCAGAGATACCTGCCGTGGAAAGGCAGCAGCAGAGCCTCCATGGCCCTGAAAGATGGCAGTAACTGGAGAAAAAAGGTGAAGAAACGAGAGGCCCTGAGTACAGAGATCTAGGTGTGGAGAGGCAGATCAAGGTGGTGATGGGACTTTTCATCCATTATAGAAGTACACATATAATACATACATATATGTATATATGTATATGTATACACACACAATCATATAGAAACAGTATGAAGAATGGCTTGGAGTAGGTGATGAGTAGAAAACACAAGATTGGTTTATAGACTATTTTCCAAATTCCAAGTAGGTAGTAATAAAGATCTTTAATAGGGTAAAGGCAGATATTTTTTGTAAAAGTAAAATGGAAAGGATTTGGTAATTGATCTGACACTAAATGTAAGATAGAGGGAAGATAACAGCAAAATTCCAAATACAGAACACTGGGTAATTTTTAGCACTATTGACCAAAGAAGTAAATTCAAAAGGAGAAGGAAGTTTAATGGGAAAGATAATAAACTAAGGTCTGGTCATGCTACAGGAGGATTTGAGATAAAGTTACAGATTTGGGAATCATCTGCTTTGAGGTGTTACTTGGAGTGTGAATAAAAATCGGCTTCTACTAGTGTGCTGTGTTTGGTCATTCATTCGACTCAGTCTTTACAATCTCACTCATTCTTGAACTTCATGACTTTTTAAAAATATTATTCAGTTCCCATTTAAATCATATTGCCTTGTTTTCTACTGCCTCTATCCTTGTCTAAGCTTTCCTACTATATTTTGACTACTTTGAGGGCAGGACACATGCATTTTATAACTTTATATTCCCTGAAAAGTCTAGCACAATTCTTTGGAGGGAGCTAGATGTATGTTTGTTTATGGAATGAATGGTACTTTTATCAATTAAAATGTCATTATAATGGATAATAAATTTGCAAAATAAAATATATCTGTTAAATGAATTATCAAATAGTATTTGATTTAAAAGGCAGCTAGGTGACACAGTGGATAGAGTGCTGGGCTTGGAATCCTAAATTCTAATCTGGAATCAGACATTTACTAACTGTGTGAGCCTGGACAAGTCACCTAACTCTATTTACTTCAGTTCCTCATCTGTAAAATAAGTCAGAGAAGGAAGTGGCAAGCTACTCTAGTACCTTTCCCAAGAAAACCCCAAAATAGGGTCACAGAGAGTTGCACATGGTTGAAACAACTGAAAGACAACAAAATTTTACTAAAAACCTTAATTTACTTAGTTTGTTCGACAAAGCATGTTTTCATTGTTTTATACAACTTAAATTAGTAAAATTTAAAAGCTTTGACAACTGAATTACTATCTACCCTTTAACTAAAATGTAAACCACTTGAGGATAGTCTTTGTTTCTTGATCTTTTATCCTTAGATCTTAAGAAAGCATCAAGCAAAAGTAGTTGCTTAGCAAAGATGTTGATTGGAGTTACTATGATGCTAGCCCATTATTCTGGCTTTCTTGGGCTTAACTTTAAGAAACAATTCTAACTGGAAGAGGTTGAATGAAAATTCATCTCACATGTATTGGGACTCATTAATACATCTTCTATGGCAGCGATTCTCAATCCATAGGTTATGTTCAATTTGTAACAAAGAAAATACATCCTGCATATCAGATATTTACATTATGATTCATAACAGTAGCAAAATTGCAGTTATGAAGTAGCAACGAAAATAATTTTATGGTTGGTGGTCACCACAACATGAGGAACTGTATTAAAGGGTCATAGCATTAGGAAGGTTGAGAACCATTGTTTGAGGGGGTCATGGATATCTTTTACCCAAGATATCTTTTGAACTCTGAAATCAAAACCATTAGTTGCTTAGTCAATTAAGTTTTAAGGAACCTGGTCAATTCAATGTGACTAAAATGACAGTTTGATTCTTTCAAAAGAATCTATTTGTCTAATGTGGATATGACCTTAATTTGGTCAAACAGGGATATGTACAATATCATACACTAAAAGAACAAGTTGTTAAAGTACCACAATGAAGATATGAGCTTTGACACTGAAAGGAAAGATTTGATCATAAGAATGAATAAAAATATAGTCAACAATTCCTCTTTGCACATGAAAATATGAAGACTCGTGGTATTTTTGTGTGAAATTCCAAGTGCATGATATAGGGAAATATCAAGGGTTTCTTGGGTATAGAAAGAATTAATTTGATTTAATGACCTGCCAACACAGTAGATAAGTAATGAAAAATTTACCAAGGTATAGGAAAGCTATTATAATATAGAGCAAATTTATGTTCTGATTTGGTAGTCATGGCCATAGTATTGCTGTAAACCTTATAATATGCTTGTTATTTAAAAAAATTTTAAATGCTTTAAGTCACATTTTCTGCTACAAATACTAGAAAACCTGTAGGATCATTTTAGACTCTTTTAAAAAATATTTTCCCCCAATTATATGCTAAAACAATTTTTCACATTTTAAAAATATTTGAGTTCCAAATTATATCTCTGTCTCCTTTCCCTCCCTTCCCCCTGAGATATTAAGCAATTTGATATAGGTTTATACTTGTTCAATCATGCAAAACAATTTCACATTATTCATTTTGTACTAAAAGACTTGAAGAAAAAGAGAGAGGAGAGATAGAGAGAGAGAGAGAGAGAGAAAGAAAAGAAAGAAAGAAAAGAAA
>CM053594.1:219517269-219531333 GCA_028646575.1 Pseudocheirus occidentalis
GATAATAGTAACTTATGAAACTTTTCTTAGTATGAGGATAGGTGAAGGGAATACAAATGTGTGTATATATATGTATGTATGTATACTTACACATATGTCTATATAGGAGGCTACATATGTGTATGAATACATATCTAAGTATGTGTATATATGTGTTTATAGAGGGCATAGGATCAATTGAATATGGAGGGATGATACTTTAAAAGGCGAAATTCTGAGGTGGGAGAGGACTGGAATGAGAGGAGACAGGGAGAGACAAAATGGGGTTAATCATCCCATATAGAAGAGGCAAGGGATAAGTGTTACAACTTTACTTTCATTTACTCTCATTGAATTGGGCTTAGGGAAGAAATGGCATAAACTCTAAACTGGGCATGATGCCACACAAGAGAGTAGGGGGCAAGGGGAAGAGCGGAGGGATGATGGAGGGGATGGCAGAGTCTGGGGGAGGGATGCTGGAAGCACACACTTTAGTAAAGGGTCAGGAACAGGATAGAGAACAGAACAAGGGGGGGAAGGATAGGAAGGAGGATATGATCACTGTCACAATATGCCCACTATGAAGATGTCCTGTATAATCACATCTGCACAGCCCGTATTGAAATAGTTGTCCTTCCAGTGGGGATGGGTGACAAGGGAGGAACTGAAAGAATCTAGAATTTAAAGCTCTGCAATACATGCAACTAGGAATTAAGATATGCAGAGGCTGGGGTAGGGAGACCCTCCCTGCACTACCAGAAAGTTAGAGTACAGATCGGGGTTGGGTCTACACAGTGGGACCGCTGTTTTGGGGTTGGGGTAGGGGAAAGATGGTGAGAAAATTTGTAATTCAAAAATCTCATGAAAACGAATTATATAAACAAGAAAACAAAAAAAAAGAATGATTGAATGACTGAGTTGATTAAATGATTGAGTTACTAAGTGATTGATTGACTAAATGATTGTACTTTCTTCAAAACTATATGGCCACTGTGGTAAAAAACTATGTGGCCATTTTAGTGATAAGTTGTTGTGAATGTTCTATTTTGCTTTTCTGTGATATGTTGTAACATTATGAATTCTGTGCCTTGTTTTTCTGTGCATGTTTTGCTCTGGTTTGTTATTGAATAAATAGAGTGTTCACTAAAAAAAAAAATTCCTGTATTAGAGCGCATAACATACATATATAGGGTTCTACATTGCCATGCCTTTTCCAGGATCAATGGTTATACTGATTTAATTGATGGTCCCAGAAAAGAAGCAAGAGGTAGAAAATTGGATTGGGATGGGACAAAGGAGAATAGTAAGGCAGGCACCAACATATATATGCTAGGCAGACTTTTGTGTCCTAGTAAAGGACTTGAGGAAATGTGAAGTATGGCCTGGTGTCGCTACAAATATCAAGTGGAGGTGAATTTTCAGTTATAGACCAATCAGGAAAACTCATTCCCTAGGTAAAGCTCCAAATGTGGGAATGTGGATGGATTATCCTTTTCACTCTGAGATTCTTTAATTTTTATGAAAGGTTTACTAGTTTTAGAGAGAATATTATGATATACAAACATATATGCATCAGTATATATGAAAATTCCACTAAATTCACATATATATATACATATATAGACAGATATAGATATACATATCTTTAGTTTAAAAGAGAGTATCAACACCTCCATTGGTAAAGGGAATTCTCTTTATACTTATGAAATCTTTTAGGTTTAGGGTCACCTTCAAACCATTATGAGGTTGTTAGGGTAACTTTTTAGTGGGATATAAAGTCTATATATCTTGAAATGAGCACCTTTGAAGTAATTTTGAATTAAGCCCCAAAAGTTATTAAACAGCACACATAGTTCATACACAAAAACTTCATACCCCCAAAGTTACAAAACTGTGCAGGCTCATCACTGTATCTGTGACTCACTAGGAGGTCAATGATAACCCAAAGAGATCAAAGAAAGAGGAAAATAACACATTAGTATAAAAATATTTATAGAAACTCTTTTTGTAGTACCAAATTAGTGAAAAGTAAACTAAAATGAGTGTTCATCAATTGGAGAATAAGTAAACAAGTTATAGGGTATGAATATAATGTAATAATATTGTTTTTAAGAAATGATGGAGGGGTGGCTAGGTGGCACAGTGAATAGAGCACCGGCCCTGGAGTCAGGAGGACCTAAGTTCAAATCTAGCCTCAGACAATTAACACAAAAACTAGCTGTGTGACCTTGGGCAAGCCACTTAATCCCAACTGCCCTCCAAAAAAGCACAAAAAAAATTTGTTTAAAAAAGAAATGATGGAGACAATTTCAGGAAAAGCAAGGGAGACTTTTATGAACTGATTTAGTCAAGTGATCAGACATTAAAGAATAATTTATGTAATAGAAAAATTATAAAGACAAGCAACTTGAGAGTTTAAGTATGATTAATTCAATGACCAACCACAATTCCAGAGTACTGATGATAAGGCATATTATCATTTGACAAAGAGTGATAGACTCAAGATACAAAATAATCAAATTTTTTTGGACATGGCCAACATGGGAATAAATTTTGCTTGACTATGTGTATTTCTTCCAAGGTTTCAAATTTTTTTCAGTGTTGGGGGGAGATAAGTAAAAGGGGGAACAACTTATTAATTGAATAAGATTTTTAAAAATATTAAAGTCGTTCCTAAATTTTATAATATTCTAAACAGATCAAGCAAATAATCAATACAGAGGAGGAAAGATAAGTGGCATTATTATCTGGTAGAGATCTTTTCTCCAATGGTCCTTCTTTTGAAGTGTCTAAAGTAAGCAGACCTATGCCACTTGAGAAAGTGAAAAATATTTATTGTGGTCACTACAATAAGTATCCCCTAAAAACCATTAAACCTTCCTTGTGGTAATAACTGAGGCAACTAAGGTTTGAGAGACACAGTATCAAATGCGAAGTTCCTGCATACTTGCCAACTGTCCAGGACTGGCTGAGATTTATTTGAAATCTTCGAGAAACTCTAATTTCCTAAGCAGCTACTTTTCCCCCAGAACACTGCTAGAAGCTGTGCAGTGTTACCACGTGGCTCTTCCTGGGAGGCTTTGCTTTCTTCAGGGTAGAAAAAGTGACCCATTTTTCTTGTTCTTTCATTTACTCTTCTCCACTCATTCCATTCCCTCATTTCATATGAGTAAAGAAGATCTTTAGCCTTCCAGATCCTAAGGAATTGAAATCATAAAATAATAGATTATTAAATCTGGAAAGAACATTAGAGGTCATCTACTCTGACTCCCTCCTATTTATAGGTGAGGAAACTGAGACCCAACCAGGTGAATAGATCTATCCAAAGAATTCTTCACAGAACCCAAAGGGAAATTCATTTCCATCTAGATAAAAAAAATTATGTAGCTATAAAACATTACTTCAAACTGGCTATAACTTAGATTCTCACTACATGTGCTAGCCCAGAGACACACTTTCTTACCATAGATTATGTATTTATAGTTTTGATCACACCTTTGTGTACCATGTGTATTTACATCAGGCTGAAATAAGCTAATAAATTTTTTATGGAGTCAATAGAAAACCTAGCATGGAAAAAAAGAGAGAAAAAAATCAAAAGCTTTTCATAACTTTAATAAGAGCTCTGGAATATAAGAAGTAGAAAATATATAAACCCCCAATTTATAACCTACCCATACTTGATTTCTAATACAGAATTTATGTTTATACCTTGTTTGGGCACATTACAGTTATTCTCCCTCCCCATTTAATCTTTTAGTAATCAGGCACATGTTTTTAAACAGAACTTTTGCTAAAATTTGCTGGCAATCTATTCATTCCTAGACCCTGGATTTCAGAAGTAAAAAAAGAAAGCTTTATTTCTAATCTAGTCTTGGGACATTTACTCAATTAGCTTCATTGATCTTTGAATGGTTGCGATTCTAATCCTATGGAAATACCTTTCCTTTCACTTATGATAATAGTGTCAATAATAACTTTAGTGATCATGTTAACTTTTGAAATGGACTAATTGCCTTAATCTCAAAAAAACATTGCACTAAATGTACTGTTTAACTCAGTTGTAAAAACAGGAGAAAGACAAAAACAAATTCCTAAATTGGTTACCCACCTACCACAAGGTAACCAGCAACATATCCCTGTGGTTCCACATCTCTCTCCTACTTCAGTAGAACTAATGGTCTGGGGACATCCCAAATAATGAAGATAAAAGCCAAAACTTAGGGAAGGCCTTCTGTAGGAGCAGGGATAGGAATACTCCCACTCCTATTTCTAAGCTCCTTCTTTGGATTCATTTTTCTCGACAGTATTCTTCACAGTGCATCACTAGGTGCAAGCATAAGTAGGCGCTCAGTAAAGAACTATTGAATTGGGTTAGCATAGATTCATAGCTCAGTAATATGAATCATCTGAAATAGCTAAGTCCTAAACTTTCATCTTTAGACTGATGAGAAACCTGAAAGAATACAAAATAGACCATAACTTTGTGCCTTAACAATGTTTGTGGTAAACATGTATGTACCTAAATAAAAAATTCAAAGAAGCCAGAGAGAGATTGCTCTATAGTTATAACTATCATTGCTTAATTATTAATTTAAAACTCAGGTGTATTCTTTTTTTTTTTAGATTTTTTTTAAAAAATTTAAAAAATTAGATTGGTTTATTTACTTTTAGTTTACAACATTCAGTTCCACAGTCTCTTGAGTTTCAGATTTTCTCTCCCTCCCTCTCCCCGCCCCCATTATGGCAGTGTGCATTTGGTTACAGGATCTACAAATATCTTCTCATTAATCATTAGTCAGGTTGTAAAGAAGGATTGTAACTGATGGAATGATCAGTGGGAAAGAGGAAACAAAACAACAAGAAAAAGAAACAGAGCAAGTAGTTTGTTTCAATCTGCATTCAGACTCTGCATCTCTTTCTCAGGATATGGATATCTCTTTCAGTTATAGTCTTTTGGAGTTGTCTTATAACCTTACTTTCCTGAGAAGAGCCAAGTCTATTGAGATTAATCATCACACATACAATGTGTCTGTGACTATGTACAAATTTCTCTTGGTTCTGCTCCTCTCACTCAGCATCAGTTTACATAAGTCTCTCCAGGTAATTATAAAGTCCATCTGCTCCCCATTTCTTATAGCACAATAGTATTCCATTACATTCATATACCACAACTCGTTCAGCCATTTCCCAACTGATGGGCATCCCTTTGTTTTCCAATTTTTTGCCACCACAAAAAGAGCCGCTATAAATATTTTTGTACATATAGGTCCTCTTTCCACTTCTCAGATCTCTTTGGGATATTACCCTAGAAGTGGTATTGCTGGACCAAAGGGTATACATTTATTTATAGCCCTTTGGGAATAGTTCCAGATTGCTCCCCAGAATGGCTGGATCAGGTCAGAGCTCTACCATGTAACACCATGCATTAGCAGATTCCCAAAAGAATGCTACTATGGAGAGCTTTTAATATTCTGATTATACAGTATAGTGAACACTCCATTTATTCCATAACAAATCAAGGCAAATTTTCTCAGAAAATTAAGGTGCATTATAATAGTCACAACATTACATCTTATCACAGAAAATCACAATATAGTGTTCAGAACCGCTTAACATTAGAATGGCCACACAGTTTCCACCAAAGTTGCCTCAGTATTTAGAAGAAAGAGCAAAAGAATAATCATCTGGTTTCGCTAAGGGGGAAACACTCCTTAATTAATCATTCAATCATTCACAATACAAGTCAATCTTCCACTTATGGGGCAATCATAAATTAACTTTAAAAAGTCTCTTATCCAGATTCACAGTTACTAATCACTAGTCATTAATCACTAAATACAATCATTAGAAAAATTACACAAACTCTCTACCCCTCAGTGTCTAGTAAACTTCAATTTCATCATACATTCAATATCCAAGGAGAGGCCTTTTCTTCATCTTAACTCGGGGTGGTCTCCCAGATTCCCTGGATCCCCTTCCATGGTCCCAGTTCCTACCTGAATCTACTAGTCACCTGAATTCAGAGGTGGACAGCTCCCAGGTTCTCATCTAGTCCTCTGGGCAGTTCTTGGCACACACTGAAGTTCGCAGGGTCTAGCACATCTCAAAACCTTCACAATTTCTGTTGCTGGGAACTCAAGGATCAACCAAGCCACAAACAAAGCCTTATCCTAGTCATGCTTCTTCAGTCCTCCAGCAGTTCAGCTGACTCTAGGAAGCAGAAGAAATCTCAGCCTTCCAGGCAGCAGCAACCACTTCAGCCTTCACAAGATTCTGGTCTAATAGAAAACTCCAAATCAGTTCTCAGTCCAGTAGCAGCCCAGCTCCCAGATGCTGGAACAACTCTGCTTCCTCCACAAGGAGTAAAAATTCTTGATTCTGGCTGTTTGTCCTCTGGAGCTCTTCTTACGTATATACACACACATTGGCTTCCTGTCTCAGTCAACCCCTTCCTTTTATGTCAGCAATAAGAGACAGAGTTTACACCTTCTGTTTCTTTCACAGAAGTACTTAGCCCTTAGTTATTAAGGGCTAAATACCTGCTAAATTAATTACCATTATATACCAGCAATGTATTAGTGTTCCAATTTTTCCACATTCTCTCTTGCATTCATCATTTTGCTGCTTTGTCATCTTAGCCAATCAGGCAGGTGTAATCTGGTACCTCAGAGTTGTTTTGATTGGTATTTCTCTAATCACTAGTGATTTGGAACATTTTTTTCATATGCTTATAAATATCTTTAATTTCATCTTCTGAAAACTGCCTGTTCATATCCTTTGACTTTTTATCAATTGGGGAGTGGCTTGTATTTTTATAGATTTGACTCAATTCTTTGTATATTTTAGAAATGAGGCCTTTTTCCAAGACACTAGTTGTAAAAAATTCTTTCCCAATTTTCCACTTCCTTTTTCATCTTGGTTACATTGGATTTGTTTGTGCAAAAGCTTTTCAATTTAACATAATCAAAATTACCCATTTTGTGTTTTATAATGCTCTCTAACTTTTGTTTTGTCATGAAGTCTTCCCCTCTCCATAGATCTGACAAATAAACTATACCTTGCTCTTCAGGTGTATTCTTTAAGCATTCCCAGCATATTAAAAAAAAGCTTAATCACTCAAATCCACTTAAATTATCCTATGCTCCTTTAGAGTGTGAGTTCTTTGACAAAAGGGACTGTTTTTAATTTTTTTTGCCTTTGTAACACCCACATAACAAAGGATTTTGTATTTAATTCGATAACTGTTAGTCATATAGGCAAAGTATATATTGGTTTCATTAATTGGGCAATAAATAATAAACTAGGGTTGGACAGACATTTTTGTTGAAACAGAAGTGGTGGAAGACCTTGTGAATACAATGAATTTTCTTCACAGTGATAGAGTACTGTACCTGGAGTCAGGAGGACCTGAGTTCAAATCTTACCCGAGACACTTGACACTAGCTGTGTGACCCTGGGCAAGTCATTTAACCCTGAGTGCCTCAGAGAAAAAAAAGCAATTGATTTTCTTCAAGTGGAAGATGATTCAGTGTCCTTAGCAAATCAACAGGAATTGCCTATAATTCTCTCGGAAACTGTCTTATCCTTTGATCCCTTACTAACCTGGTCCTAGGATAGCATTGCTTCTAATACTTCCGTACTGTTTTTTGTGTGACTGGAGCTAAACATAAATATAAAGGATCTCCATCTGTCTGTAGCAAGGCTTCTTAATCTTCTTTATATCATGAAGCTCTTTGGTTGTCTGGTGAAACCTATGGACCCCTTCTCCAAATGTTGTTTTTAAATGCATAATATAGAAAGGATTACAAAGAAAACCAATTATATTGAAATAGTTATCAATATGTTTTAAGCAGCAGTTTCACAAACTGCAGATTCAATACCCCTGGCTGTAGTTTAATAGATTAGACTTGAAGGAATTGCCTGATATAGAAAGAAATTAAGTGACTTCAGGATTCCAACCTCTCTCTTCTTGACTCGAAACCAATAATCTTTCCATTATGCCATACTGCTTCTTAGGTATGTCTAGAAGTTACCAAAATGTTTGACCAAAAAATATCATCCCATTCATATATAAAATACAATTCATTTGCCTACAGTCATAATGATCTATGTGTGGTAATGTTTTTACCTTTGCTCTTTTCACAGCCACAGTAATTGAAACAATGGTAATATCTATGATAAAGAATCACTGCACCTCAAGAAAAAGAGAGGCTAACTCAGAGATGAACCAATGAACTATAGATCTGACCCAGTAAAGCTTTTTTTAAATATGATCCTTATAATGATAGAATCTTCCTTCTCACAAGATATAATTTCTTATGTATGGGGACACCTAAATGTAGATATGAGTCACACTTGGATCTTAATATACTTTATTTGGCCATTTCTGTATTGTCTCTAAGGAAAATAAATTCAAAATTATTCCAAACAGAAGATTATTGATGTTTTACAGAAATGTCTATCTGTTCTTTTCCTGGAAAAGGCTAGAGTCAGTTAAATGCTTATGGGTTATTCTATACAAAATATCAAATTCAAATATGCTTCAAAGTGGATGGCAGAAGAGAAACTGAAATGGCCTACCTTTATTATGTTGAAAGGTAAAATTTGCTTTATGAGTACTATGGCAGGAAAGAAAAGAGTCTGCATTTTCTCTTTACCATTCAAGTGTTCTCTTTACTTTATAATTCTGAATTATTCATTACAGACACTGTTAGAATTACTGGACTGAAGAGACCTTGAACATGTCTTCCCCCTCCTTAGGGATATCCAAGCAAGAAGTTGGAGGATCACTTGCTGGATATGCTATAATGGGAATTCCTTTTATGTGTGGGTCAGACTAAGAGGCTGCTGAGATTCCTTCCACCTCTTAAAAATTTGTGATTCTAGAATAAAAATTCTAGAATCAAAAAATGTTAAAATGTTTCTGAGTGATGCTTCCCTGGAAGACCTATAGTGCCTGTTTGAAAATGACTTATTTATTATTTTTTAGACTGTCTATCCCAAATAAAAATTCCTTGTCATTAATTTCTAATAGATTTTAGGTATTGACTAAGGGAAGTGTGGCAATTTCTTCTGCACTGTGCTTACTTTGGTAATCTTCCTAGATGCTCCAAGTTTCAGATGTAAAAACTGTGCCAAGAATTCAATGTGATTTAATGTAGAGGTTAGGAGCTATCATATTTTTGGTTTATGACCACTGATTCAGAACGAGAAAAATCAATTGAGGGCTACACATATAATTTGGGTTTATACAGAGGTAGTTCTTATTTATTTATTTTAAGGAGAGAAAAATAAAGTATCCCACTCATCTGATTTTAAAATCTAAAAAGGGAAAGAGAATCACAGCTGTAGAGAAAAAAGGACTTCAGAAGTCATTCGGTCTAATCCCCTAATTTGACAAATTAGGAAGCCGAGGCACAGGGAGGTTACGTGGCCAAAAAGTCTCACAGATAGTAATACAACTGGCCTTATTTTAAATCAGATCCTTTGACTTCAGGGCCAGCATACTTACCCTTATACCACACTGGCTCTCTATACAACTAGCTGTATATAATGTATTTCTGCTCTACATTATGGCCAAGCAAGGGAGAAATAAAAAAGGATAAGGCAGGGGTGTGATACAACATTGAAATGAGTCAAAAGGGCTAATATTTAGTCTGGGCATTTCACTGACTTATTCTTGGACAAATAAAAATACCTGTGCCTCATTTGTACCAGCTAAAAAAATGGAAGTAATGTTTAATGACTAATATTTATATAGTGATTTGTCTTATAAAGTTTTTTTCTTCACAACAATCCTGAGAGGAAAATAAGATTTCTCCTTTAAAAAAAATAATTGGGGAGCGGTGAGGTTGTGCAGTGAATAGAATACTGGCACTGGAGTCAGGAGGGCCTGAGTTCAAATCTGGCCTCAAACACCTGACATACTTACTAGCTGTGTGACTTTGAGCAAGTCAATTAACCCCAATTGCCCTCCAAAAGGCCAAATAATAATAATAATAATAATAATAGTAATAGTAATAATAATAATAATAATAATAATAATAATAATAATAATAATAATAATAATTGGTTTAGGCAGCTCTCAGAGAGAAAACTCCCTCTAACAATGCATGACTTGTGTACTTGGAGTCTTCCCTGAAGCACCAAGGAAATCTGATCTCCAACACAGATCAGTAATATCTCAGCATTTCACATTCTTAGGTTTTACAAATAAGGGAAGAGATTCCAAGTGTTTGAATGACTTTCTCATGGTTCCATGGCTAGTAAAGTCTGAGATCGGATTCAGAGTCAAGTATTCAGGCTTCAAGTAGAAGGCTTTTTTTTCTATAATTGTTGTTGTTCTGTTGTTCAGTCATGCCCAAATCTTTGTGATCCTGTGCACCACAGCACACTAATATTGTCTGTGAGATTTTCTTGACAAAGATACTGGATCAGTTTGCCATTTCTTTCTCCAGTGAATTAAGACCAACAAGGTTAAATGGCTTGCCCAGGGTCACATACCTCATCAAGTGTCTCAGGTTGGACTTGAACTCAGGTATTCCTGTCTCCAGGCCCAGTGCTCTATCCACTGAGCCATCTAGCTGCTTTTTCCTACAATACTTCTACATAAAACCCAGTCCTTATTTCATGGACGTATTGTCTACATTGTGAGACAAAATATACACAAGTAAATGAGGGCCATGCAAGAGAAGCACTCTGAAAGCTGAAGTCACTTGGGAAGCAGATCAACATCTGAAGTCAAAGGTAAAGTGCAAACCCTTCGAGAACAAGAACTGGCTCCCTTTTGAATTTGTGCCCCCAGAAGACTGTCTTAAGCATAGTAGGTACTAATACATGCTCACTGATTGCATGTTTGTATAATCTGATGTCACCTATGTGTGTGAAGCTGCTTCAAAAATTCTCTTTGAGAAAGAGAAATGAAACTGATGCATCTGAATACAGATTGAAGCATACTTTTTTTTTTACTTTTATTGAATTTTTTTGTCCATTTTCTTTTACAACATGACTCTTAGGAAGTATTTTGTGTGACTGTACATGTGTAACTTATAGTGAATTGCTTGCCTTCTCATGGGGGAGAGGGTGTGGAGAGAGATCAAGGGAGAGAATTTGGAACTCAAAATTTTATAAATGAAGGTTAAAAATTATTTTTATATGTAGCTGGAGAAATTAATTAATTTCTAAAAAGGAGAAAGATAAATGAAACCAAACCATTGTTTATCCACAAGAGGACAGTGTTTATCAATGAAATGCTACACAGACAGCCCACCCCCACTTATCCCACATAAGGCAAAGATGATGCTCAAGGTTTTGTGTTCAGTCTTTGGCTGTATGAGGAAATAGATTTTATGAACAGCCATCCTTTTACATAGATCTTGTGCAGAGGATACCAAAGACGAAAGACTCAAACATTTGTACCTAGTAATAAGTTTTATTATTTCAACCTTCTAATTAGTATCCACATAGAAGGTGATTGTTATTGCTGGCTCTATTGCATCTGTAATCCTGACAAACCAGCAGATTAAAGGGGACTGTTGATGTTGTGTGTAGCTGCTTGTGGCTTTCTTTGAAAGGGCACATTAAAGCTTGGTCCAGATTACAAATGTTTAACCTGGCAAATATCTTTAGTGACCTCTAAAACAAATATTGTGTCATTAATAGAGCAGTGTCCACAAGTGGGATTGGCAACATAGAATGTACTGTCTGTGGATGGGTTCAGATTATGCTTGGGGTCCTTAATTAACCCCATTATGTTTCCATGGTGTAAACAATCAACTCCTTCAGTATCTAGACACAAGAGAATATGAACAGTAAGTCAGTTATCTTTACCCTAAATTCCCAGGAATCTAGTTTTCAATGACAATATTTTGAAATTAGCCCCCTTTAATTTTGGGGTTGTCTGATTTATGTTTTCTCGGTACAAAATAGCATTAAGGGTCATTAAACCAAGTAGTCAGTCAGTGTTTTTAAGTGTCTACTCTGTGCCAGGCATCAGTTACATTCAAGTAAAAGGACATCAAGGTACTTGGTACATTTTGCTTTGTTTACTACATATGTATGTATTTGCAATATTACACAAGATTTTGTCCCTTGAAAAGTTTACATTAGTTGCTCTTTGATATGACCCACTGGATTCTGTAAAGCAACAGCTCTGTGTCATATAACATCAGCATTGTTATAAAAAGAAGATGTTGACCCTAGGTTTCCAACTAATGTGCCATTCTTAAGATGCCTTTATTTACAAATCCCTCTTCTTTGTATTTGGAGGTGATGCTCTGCTGCTAATTACTATTTCTACTGCCCTGTAAGCCAGGAAGCTTTTCTACAATATAAATCTGGAAAGAAGGTGGTTTGGTTTGTGGTCGTAGCCACTATTTGCAGAGCCTGGCCCTATTTGTGATCTTGCGTCTCTCCCTCTCAGACTACCCAATATTTTTGCTCAGAAAGAATCTTCCTTTCTTTTGCTGCATGTGCTAGGTTGGTTCGCCTGTCATTGTGGTTTCCTTACTAACCACAGCGATGCCACATAATGTGAAACAGAGCTTTAGTGTTTCTGCTAAACTCTTCTCTCAGATTCCTTGCCTTACTTGTAGGTGATCTACTTTAGTCTGAATTATGGTAGCTGCTTGGAGATTCTTATCCTTGTTCGTTCTTAGTGCACATCCAGCTCTGGGGAATCATGGGGAGCAAGTCTTGCTTCAAAGAATATAAAGAGTTAAGACCACATCATCTTTGAGAAACTTTCCCCACTAAATGTTACATAGTGTTCATAGGGGATGGAGTTGGTGAAATACTTAAGTCAAATGTAATCTCTAATGCAGTTCCAATCCCCAGTTATGTGAAGTGTTAGGACAACTGTTACTTAAATGAGCTATTTTTAATCTTTTTTTTTAGTATAAGGATAACTTATATCATCAAGTATTATAAAAGATGCAGTAATTAGCAGCAGAGCATCACCTCCAAATATAAAGAAAAAGGATTTATAAATAAAGGTATCTTAAGTATCTAACTGAAGTATATTTATTTCTAGATTCACATATTACTGGCCTTTATAAAAGCTGAATGTTCTCCCCCTAACCCTATGTAATGCCATGCACCAGCAGATTCCCAAAAGAATGCTGCTGTAAGCAGCTTTTAAGGTTAGGATTACACAGTAATAGTGAACACTCTGTTTATTCCCTTACAAGTCAAGGCAGACATTCACAATATATCAATCTTATAATATTTACAACATTACATCTTATCAAAGAGAATCACAATATAGTGTGGCCATTCATTAACATTAGAATGACCACACAGTTTTCACTACAGTGGCCACAATATTTAGAACAAGGAACAAAAGAATAATCATCTGGTTTCCCTAAGGGGGAAACCCTCTTCACTTAGTGAATCAGTCAATTCACAATATATCATCTTCCACTCATGGGGCAACCATTAACTTAATCAGTCACTAATCTAGCAATCAGTCACTAAGCTAGATTCCCAATTACTAAGTATCATTAATCACTAGAACAGTCATTAGAAAACCACACAAATCCTCCACTCCTTGGTGTCCAGCAAACCTCAATTTCCTCCAAGGGGAGGCCTTTTCTTCATCTTGATTCTGGGTGGTCTCTCTGATTCCCTGGATCCTGTTCCATGGTCACAGCTCCCTCCTGAATCCACCAGTCACCTGGATTCAGAAGCAGACAGCTGCCAGATTCTTGTCCAATCCTCAGGGCAATCCCTGGCACACACTGAAGTTCACAGGGTCCAGCACATCTTGAACCCTTCACCACTTCTCTTGCCTGGAACTCAAGGATCAGCCAGGCCATGAACAAAGTCTTATCCTGGTCATGCTCAGATGCTGGGAGAGAAACTCTCTGTCTCTGTCTCTCTCTCTGTCTCTCTGTGTCTGTCTCTGTTTCTCTCTCTCTCTCTGTCTCTCTCTGTGTCTGTCTCTGTGTGTCTCTCTCTGTGTCTCTCTGTCTCTGTCTCTATCTCTCTGTCTCTCTCTGTCTCTCTGTCTCTCTCTGTCTCTCTCTCTGTCTCTCTCTCTGTCTCTGTCTCTTTCTCTCTGTCTCTCTGTCTCTCTGTCTCTCT
>CM053594.1:219539120-219574478 GCA_028646575.1 Pseudocheirus occidentalis
AAAAAAAAAAGCAGGGAGAGGAACATATGGATCTTATGGTATACAGACTCAGTTCTCATTTTGTACTCAGACCTTTTGACTCCAGGGTCAACTTAGCAACTCTTCATCACCACATAATAAAGGTCTCTTTATCTCACAGTCAGAAGAAGGTTCACTAAGTCTCCATATGACAGATTTGAAAACCAAAAGGGAATACTATGTATTTTCTATAAAACTCATTAGAAAAAATGGGAAACATGCATGTATGCACACACAAAAATATACATACATATGCACAAACATACATACACATGTATGTTTGTGTCTATATATGTATGTTTATGTGTATGTGTATTGCTTATTACAAACACATCTTTGTATTTTGTATATGTATGAAAACATCCATACAAATGCACATGCATGTACATATGTGCCTATATCTATACACGTATGTACATATACATACAGATATATGTTGACCTAAGGACTGGGTCTTCATTAGCCAGTTCTCCCATTGAATTTCTGTATATAATCTCTTTTGAAATGAATATATGAGTACTTGGAATAACAGATTTAAGTTTTAATGTTTTTTGACAACTTTTGTCCACTGAACTAGTTTATATAATCCTTTCAAATGTGTTTTGTAGGGTTTGGAATGGGTTGAATTTGAGAGCGCATGCCAACTCCTAGAACATAGATCAGAGACATTGGGAAGATAGGGGATTTCAGGACGGTCCTCTGAATCTGGGTTGAGGTTTGTGTGCTAACTTGAAGTCACCTAATAGCTTTCTTTTTTTAGCTTAATACTCAAGAGGCTTAGTTTAGTGCAAGCGCTCCCTGAATCAGTTCAGGTCATAGTCCATTTATGGGATGCCTGATAATTCAGTATAAATCTTGTCTTTTCCATCAGTCAGAGTCAATAAACTACTATGTGTCCAGATCTGTGCTGAATACTGGGGATACAAAGAAAGACATGACAGTCTCTGCCCTCAAGGAGCTCATAATCTAATGGGGGAGGAAATATTTTTTAAAAAATTTGAAAAGTAGGGGGAGGAATGGATGAGAAGAAGAGGTACTCTGTGCTGGGTCATTATGATATCTTGACGTCTGGGATGAGAAATAATCTGATGAGGTTTAAATTACAGAGTCAAATTCATCTTGGAGAACGATGAATTTCTGAAGATCATAAAATCAAGAAAATCAATAAGATGAGAAATGATAAAGTGAATTCCCTTAGTGACCTCCTTAAATGATGGAGAATTGGAGAAGAGTTCTACAACAGCCAACCTTTACCATCTCTAATCAGAGGGAGGGAGGGGCCCTGGGAAAAGAGTGTACTAAAGAGGCATGAGTTTCAAAGTTTATTTCATCTTGTAGAATGATGAATTTCTAGAAATCATGAAATCTAGGAGATCAGCCAAGTGAGGAATGATGAGGTCAATTCCCTGGGTGAACTCCACAGAGAGTCTAGGATGAGCTGCTAAGATAGCCAGTCCTCATCCTCTCCAGACAGAGGATTCAATTCTCTGCACAAGATAAACACAACAGTCATAAAGGCCTTCTTCTGATTCCTTTATAAAATCCCAAGAATAATAATACAGCACTCAAAAAGACTATATTTTTTTAATTCTCAATATCTGACAGCCCTACCTCCTTTTCCCATCATAAACATCTTTGATAATTTATTTTATTCCACTTCTCTCAAATAATAGCTATATGATAAAGGCTACCATTACTATGGAGCTTTTCATCATTAATATAATTTTTCCCTTACTTAGTCATTCCTACTTTCAACATGTATAGAATTTTAGCCATTTAATTATTCTCCATTTTCTTATATGTCTAACTTTTTCCTCTGCCCCGCCTCCCATTTATTAAAAGCATCAGATCATTCCAGAGTCACCTGCTATAATTTTTCTTTGATTGTTGCATTCAACTGTATAACATTCAATTGTATAACAACAATGTTTTTAAAATGGTCCACTTAGGTAGTGGGTATTTTGATGCCCTTGAAAGCACTGATAAATTTCCTGTATGTGACATCTTCTATGGGTGATCATAGCTTGTTGCAGTTGAAAGACTCCTAGATTTGGAGTCAAAAGACCTAAGTTTGTACTCCAGTCATGTCACTATCCTTAGGGAAATCATTTTGCCACACTTGAGTCTTAGGTTCCTTATATGTAGAATGAATATTTTGGACTAGATGACTTTGAGATCCTTACCATCTTTTCAACTCTGATTCTATGATCCTCTCTGTCCTACTCAATGATTGATCTGGTTAAGCTCTATCTTTAGCACCTGGTGGACCTCATCACATTCTACTTAAATGTATCTGAAATATTTGAGTCATCAAGGGTTTCACTTAAGAAATGATTGAGAATTAAAGTTTAATAAATAAAGCACTGAGTAATAATCAAGACATTGTCAGAATCTTTAAACCTTGTCTTTATTGTATGCCATATTTTAAAGTATCTTCATTAGGGATATCTGAAGTAAAAATTAAGGCTCACCCAAGTGGCAGTATATATTGATTGGAAGAAAGTACCTAAATAAAATAACCAACCTTTTGAGTAAAAGACTTGAAAATCTAAACCTATATAGCAGACATTCTTAGTGATATGATCATAAAATGTAGAGCTGAAAAGAACATTAGATATAATGTAATCCAATTCCATTCTTCAGGTGAGAAAAGCGAAGCTCAGAGATAATAAAAGAGAGGGATGTGACAAAAATAGAAAATTTCTATCTAAAATTTTAATGTTTTCTTGCATTAAAATTTTAAAATAAAAATTTGGAGTTCCAACTGGAATAAATGCTTCTGTCTGTGATGGTTAGAGGTTGCTAGGAGACATCTACAGCTGATAAGAGAAGGTACAATATAATATTTTAAAATTTCAAGTACATCTAATATTTTATATTTATATAGTACCATATGGTCACAAGGGTTTTTTTCATGTGTTCTCATTTAATCTTAACAGCAACCTTCTTATTTTAGTATAAAAATCATTATTCCTATTAGACAGATGAAAACACTGAGGTTTAAAGAAGGGAAGTACTTAACAAAGTGTACACAGAAAGTATACAGACAGGATTCAGGCCCAAGTCTGTGAGACTGTCTAATATTCTTTTCTTTATATTACACTGCCTTCTTTATGAGACAATCATCACAAGAAGGGAGGGAAAGGTTTTTGTTGCTTTTTTTAAGAGAAAGTAGAAAATGTCTTCCTCCTTCTGGTAGTAAAAAATAGTGTTGAAGGTTTATCACCAGCAATGTAACAATAGATAGTAATCTTTTTTCCTATCTGCAATATATGTAATAGAGAGAGGCAGATAGGTAAGCAGATAGATAGAGAAAAGAAAGAGAAGGGAAAAGAGGAGAGGAGAGAAAGTGGAGGGAGAGGGAGAGAGGGAAAGAGGAAGAGAGAGAGAGAGAGAGAGAGAGAGAGAGAGAGAAGGAAAAGAAGGAGGAGGAGGAGGAGGAGGAAGAGGAGGAGGAAGGAACAGCAGATCTTCCTAGTTAATAAAGGAAACTAGCAAGGCAAATTAAGGTCATCTCTTTCATTCACTTGAACAGCCTAAAGCAGATGAATAGACCACCTGTGGCTAAAGTGGATAAAACCCACTGGCAGCTCTAAGAAGTTGGAAGAGCTTTTGAAAACCACCTACATGAATGATATATCATTGTGTTGACAAAATGACTCTTAGTACAGATTGAGTTAGGGTGGGTAAAGAACAGCAGGATGAAGCCATTCCTATAAAAACAGGGTAGAGGATTTAGAAACTACTGTAATTTTCCTCTTCCTTCAGCCTTCCTGCTTTTTATCAAAGCTGACTTGAACCATCTAAAAATTTCTTACTGTCTCTGTAAGCCTTGCTTTTCCATCCCCTGCCCTTTATTAAAAGCATCCGACTCCATGTGATTCCTAATTGATTGAGCACTGCTCTTCTTTATTATCTCCCTTCTACAACCACTGGAGTTCTCCTCCCTGAACCCATCAAACATGTGATCATAGTCAACACATTTCATGGAGGGTAAGGAAACACCAAAAAATAGAGTACTGGCCAGCAACTGGGTGGTTTTCTGGCAATCAGTATGTGAACAGGCAGCCATGCCGTGCTTTCTCTTGTTTCTGTTTGCTGAAACTAGCTCCATCTTATCAAATACTTAAGTTGTTGGATTTATTTTTAAAAATTCAATTTCCTGAGGCTTCAGTCATTTCTGTAGCAAGTTGGGAACTCCCCTCTAAGACAATGGTTACTAAAAATTGAGAGTGAAAAATAAGTGTTATGAGTCATTTATACACTCATACTGTTAAAAGTAGAAATGGGCATTGGGAAGACTACTGCCAAAGAAAATAACATTTACATGAATGTTCTTTTCACACCTTTGCCACTGTATGAAAGTCTTTCTTTAAGGCTCAGAATTATAAAATCCTTTGCAAGAGACTAAAGAGTTGTGTTAATACAAAAATATTTGCAGCAACCCTGAACAGCATGGTTTGTCACATCTGTAGCCCTGGCTTATAGTCCTTATGGGAATTATCTTCCTATGGGCCAAGCCAACCAGAAGCCAGAGAAGTCTCTGCACATGGAGAGAAGCCTACAGTAACAGAAAGCCTACAGTCCACATTAACAGATATCCTGCTTTTGGAAAAGGGTGGGAGAAAGTCTTTTCAGTTTAGCATAAAGGTTCTGCTATCCTGTAAACACATACGGATCCTGCCTTTGGAAAGAACATTGCTAATTTAGCACTTGAGATAATGGGAAGATGTTCCTCAACTTTTTCAATGTCTAAGAGATGCCATTGAAGAAAAGACAGAGCACTCCAAATTGTTGTTAGACAATAATTGCTCCACTGACTGACTCAACATAACATGACCTAACTGCTAGGTACAGAACAACATCTTAGACACTGAACCAAGTCACCAGTTTAGATAAAACAATAGCCTCCTTCAACAGTCTTCATAGAGCTCACCATTTAGTGTCAGCAGTTAAATGGTATAGTTGGTATCCTTGGAGATGGGAAGAACAGAGTTCAAATTCTGCTTCAGATGAGATGTTTACTGTGTGTGAGCGAGTGCAAATCACTCAACCTCCCTCAGTCTCACTTTCCTTCTCTGTAAAGTGAGAGAACTTAACTCAAAGGGCTGTTGTGAGGATAAATTATATAATATATGTCACCTAGATATAAAGAGAAATCTTACAAGAAAAACTAAAGAACATAGAACATATTACTTCTTAGACTTATGGGTAAGTAAACCATGTATGAATAAGCAAGAGATAGAGAGCAGTGTGAGGTATAAAATGGATAATTTAAATTACATTGAATTGAAAAGATTTTTTATAAATAAAACAAATGTAACCTAGAATGGAAGGAAAAAGAAAATTTGAGGGGCGGAGCTTGGATAATTTTATAGATAGTTTCTCAGATAAAGGTCTCATATCTTAAATATATAAAGAATTTCTTCTAATCTATAAGAATTTGCATTATACCCCAATTGATAAATGCTCAAAGGATATGAAAAGACAGTGTTCCAATGAAGAAATCAAAATAATTTATAGTCATATGAAAAGAAATGCTCTAAATATTATTGATTAGCAAAAAACAAATTAAAATATCATTTTATACCTATCATATTGCCTAAAATGATTGAAGAAGAAAGCAACAAATGTTGGAGGGGATGAAGAAAAAAATTGAGATACTAATTCACTGTCGGTGGAACTGTGAACTGATCCAACCATTTTAGAGAGCAATCTGAAATTATGCCCAAAGAGTTATTAAACTGTCCATACCTTTTGACCTAGCAATACCACTACTCGGTCTATTTACAAAGAAGATTAGGGAAAAAGGGGGGGATCTATATGTTCCTGTAAAGCCATGTACAAGCAGCTTTCCAGAGGAATTTTAAGGTTCTGATTACACAGTACAGTGAACACTCTATTCCATAACAAATCAGAGCAAAACATTCACTGAAAACCAAGGTACAGTATTCACAATATTACAACTTATCACAGAAAATAACAATATAGTATTCACAATAGCTTATCATTAAAATGGCCACATTGTTTTCACCAAAGTAGCCACAAAGTTTTGAACAAAGAACAATCATCTAGTATCCCTAAGGAGGTTTGCCTCCTTACTCAGTCTCAAAGTACAATAGTCAAAGTCTTCCATTCATGGGGCAATGAAGTTAACTCAATAAGTCACTTATTCAGATTCACAATTACCAAGTGTCATTAATCGCTAAGTACAATCATTAGAAAATACACAAACCCTCCACCCCTAGGTCACTAGTAAACTACAACTTCATCATTACTCAGTACCCATGGAGAGGTTTTTTCATCTTGACTTGGGGCCAGTTCTAAGATCCCCTGGAGCCCCTTCCATGGTCCCAGATTCTACCTGGATTCACCAAACTGGATTCACTTGGGTTCAATGGCAGACAGCTCCCAGTTCCTTTTCCAGCTCTCTGGGTAAGTCCTGCTCCACAATGAATTTTACAGGGTGCAGTCCATATCAAATCCTTCACAGTTTCTGTTCCTGAGAATTCAAGGCTCAACCAAGCAACAAACAGACAAAGTCCCTGCATCCCAGTCATTCTTCCTCAGTCCTTGGGCAGTTTGGCTGGCCCTAGGACCCAGAAGAAATCTCAGCTGGCTTCCAGAATCAAAATCACTCCTCCCAGGTTTTCAAAATCAAAATCATTTTCTCCAGCTGGGGGATAGTGAGGGGGGGGCACTTTCCTCTTCAGCCTTCCTGGTGACAGCAACTTCAGTCTCCATGATTCTTGTACAAAGAAAATTCTGACTCAGTTCTCAGTCCAGCAGTAGCAGCCCAGGCTCCAGATGCTGCTGAGAGGAACTCTCCTTCTCCCAGCAGAACAGATTCTGCCACCAGAATCTGTTTTCAAAAAATACTAACTATGCCTCTCTGGAGCTTTTTTTATATACACACAGCACTGGCTTCCTGTTTCAGCCAATTCCTTCCTATTACATCAGTAACAGGAGACAAGAGTTCATACCTTCTGTGTCCCCAACAGAGGATTGAGCAATTGCTAACTTCTAAGTACCTGCTACCTTTGCTTAACTTGAAACAAGGTTCTAAGTACCTGCTTACTTGCCAATACAAAAAAGCGGTCTTCAACTTCAAATGAATTACCATTACAGTTCCAAAATACTGTAATGGCAAGCAAAATAGTATTTTCTTCCTTGTTTCAGCTATTCAAGTGCCTTTGGACCTCACTTTTGATTGTATCAAGAGTTTCTGTTGGAAACAGTATGCATTGTGTTGCCCTTAATAAGTCTAAGGAAGCTTGAAGAACTTCCTTGCCCTTAATAGGTGTAAGGGAATTTGAAGCCCTTCCCTGCCCTTAATAGATCTTTTGTAATCACATGAAGTACCGGATGAGAGGAGCTTGCTGAAAGAGTGGAACAGGAAGGGTGGAACAAGAAGGAGCAAAGCAGAGAATAGCTTGAGCAGAGCTGGGAACAGAGCTAAGAGAGAGAGAATGTTTGTGATATTAGCATTCTGTCTGTTGTTCTGTGTGGATGTTACTTTGTCAGACAGAATCATTCTGTCTGTTGAGAGAGGATTTTAATGTTGTTACAGAAGTCCTAAGAGAGGAGACTTTACTGTTGATTTGTGTTTGATTTCTCAGACAGAAGCCTTTTCTGTTGATTTGTTCTACTTTGTCAGACAGAAAGTGAATTGAGATGATAGTACCAGTAGTGTGTATAAATATCGTTGTAACTCTATTAAGCTTAATGTGTGTAAATATTGTTATAGCTCTGTTAAGTTAACAGAAACTGTGAAGGGCTTGGAGTGGAGCAGTTCCCATGAGTTGAGCTGTAGAACAGGAGTGGAGAGCTGCCTAAATAATAATCCAGGCAAGAACTGGGAGCAAACTACCCATGGAAGAGGATTTAAGGGGTTCAGAAGTCAGTCAAGATGAAAGAACACTTTACTTGGAAGGATGATTGGCTCAAGGATGATTGGAAGCCATCCTCAAGTTGAGATGAAAGAGGACTTTACTTGGATACTGTGTATCAATTGAGGGGATGTGACTTACTGAATGATATGTTTTGTTTAATATGTGGTAACTTTAGTAATAAGTTGTTATGTTATATTGTTGTGAATGTTGTGCTTTAGTTTCTTGAATGTTTAGCTTTAGTTTACTGCTGAATAAATAGAAAGTTCACTATACCGTGCAATTAGATCCTTATAGTTGTTCACAGCTGTTATGGGAATCTGAAGACCTTCCCTGCTCCTAGGCCTTTTGATAGTTTAAATGGCTCTGAGAATCTTCCCTGATTCAAAAGCATACTCTGCCCCCTAATAGGCTGAATGTGATCACATGGAGCCTGTGGCATGAGGTTTGTTCTTCAGGAATGCTCACACCTTATTACTTTGTGATTGGGCAGCAGGTCAAGAGGGCTGTGACAGTCTCCAATCCTGGAGAAGGCTGTATATACGGCTGATGTGAGGTTTTGCTTTGGGGCTCACTTTGAGAAGAGTTGTGTGATCTGGCCTGATGAGCCTCTGAGAAGCCATTGAGCCCCCCAGCTTTGAAAATTCCAGATGTTGGTGCTTCTGTCTCTGGTAACTGAATAGATATGGATGTAATGGCCAGGGGGTTAGAAGCCCATCTGCTGATCTGTTTCTTTGTTTGCTTGTAACTTTTGTATTCTGTTTGCATTCTCTAAAGTTCAGGGTGCTGACTTTGTCCCCTGAACTAGGTAAATGATATATGTTTGACTGATTAAAGTGAGACTGTTAACCCATTTTGAGTCGCTTTCCTTTAGAAAAGCATATCTAAGAACCTGTGCTAGCAGCCATCCTGGGTACGCTAGGGTGCTTGCTGATACAACAGCAGCATTCCTCAGGAGGGCAGCTGCTTCTGATTGACCTTACAAATAATTATAGCAATTCTCTGTGGTGGCAATGAACTGGAAATTGCATGGATGCCAATTGGGGAATGATTGAAAAAAGTTGTGGTATATTATGATAATGGACATGAATAGACTTGCATGGAATAATAAAGAATGAAATGAGCAGAATACAGAGAATGCGGTATGTACTGATAGCAATATTGTTTTTAGAAAAACTTTTGAGTGACTAAGCCATTTTGATTATTATAAATACCCAAATTAACTACAAAGGACCTACAAAGGAAAATACTATCTACATTCAGAGAAAGAACTGATTAATATAAGTATCTATAGAATGCATACATACATACAAACATGTATATATATATAATGTGTGTATGTATTTGAATGAACACTGCTCTTTTTCATATATATATATATTTGTCATATTTGTGTTGAATGGCTAATGGTAGTTATCTCTAGGGTGGGGGTGGTGAGGGAAGAAAAAAAGAAAAAGGAGTTATACAAGAATTTTAATATATATTTTAAAAGAATAGCAAATTACATGCAATAAATTTGCAGTCTCATATGCAATCATCTTTTTTAAAAATTTCACTCTTTTGGAAATGCTGGTTTTATTTCACAAATTAAAAATGAAATGTATGTATATATATATATATATATGCATAGATATATATATATATAATGTATCTAGTAGTGCTTTATAGACCTGAAAGTACTATATAAATGCTAGCTATTATTCTTAGTGGGGTAAGACACAAAAATAAAGCTTTAGAGGACATAGAAAATGCAGAATATGAGATGTCTTAGGCAGGAGAGCTTCCAGGAAGGCTTTGTGGAGGAACTGATTTGTAAATTGGGTTTTAAAGAATGTTTTAAAAAAAAGCAGGCAAAAAGGAAGAAAGAGGAAATAAGTGCGACAGAAATCAAGGCTGCCAAAATGGAAATATGTAAATTGGTGTAAACCAGTTTGACTGATAAGGTAATAACCCGTCAAAATGCAAGTATGCCATCATTCCTTAATAACAAGCATTTATTAGGGACCTATTATGTTCTAAGCACTCTGCTAAATGCTAGAGGTATGATAAGGCTAATAAAACCAGAAACTGACCATTATCCCTTCTCTAAACTACTGTGGATGGCACAGAGTTAAGTTCCCTATATCTTTTCCCCTCCTTCTAAACTCTTTATGAATCAATTTAAAAAATATCCTCATTTTATTGATGTTGGTGATACTCCTATAGATAACAGTGCAGGATATTGGTACCAAAGTAGCTTTTTTGTTGAATACTATATAAACTTTCTGTTCTGGAGGGGTATAACTTTCAAAAAGAGTACAGACATTATTTCATGGTTCCATAACCAGAAGCCACTCCACTGTGTCTTTCCCTCACCCCAAGCAATGAACACTTCACACAAGGACTGATCCTTGGTGGCCTTTGCTCTCCTCCTCCATTTGTGAGTATAATAAAATTTTATTACCTGTTGTCTCTATATGGCCAGTCTGCTCTATATATGAAATCTAAATTGGTATCAGAAGTATGAATATCACAGTTAGCTAATATTTTGGAAGAAAAATTTCTCAGAAAAGGAAGGATATGGGAATGTTTACTGCGGAATGGGATGGTGAGGAGACAGTTACAACAATGTTCTGGGATCATGAGGGTGCCTTGGATCCTTTAGAATTTAGAGTGATACAATAATGATGGTGACCTGATTAACTATAATGTAAAACCTGGAAAGAGAGTAAAGTGAAACTGGAAGAAGAATGATAGCCTGGTAGAATAAAGAGGGTTAGAGGGACTGAATGGGTCTTGGTGAGGATGAAGAATAACTGTAGGAGGAGCAAGACATTTAGAAAGATGAAATAATAAGAAGTGATGATGGGAAAAAAGGATTTGAGAGTTATTGATCATGAAGCAAAACACTTGTGAGGAATGATCACCAAAAGGGGGATTTTTCCAGTCTGTGAAAGGGATAATGTGGAGTAGATCATAGCAGAGGTTAGTGGCAAACTGCAAGACAAGAGCATTTGCCATTCTAGATTATATCTCAAAACCCCTGAACAGCATTCCCCACTCCTACATTTTTATGTTTTTATTTTTGCTTTTTGGAGGGGGGAAGGAAATTGGGGTTAAGCGTCTTGCCCAAGGTCACATGGCTAGTAAGTGTTAAGTGTCTGAGGTCAGATTTGAACTCAGGTCCTCCTTACTCAAGGGCCACCTAGCCACCTCTCCATTCCTCCTTTTCTCTGATGAAGAGGTAATCTTTCTTACCAGGGCCTCAACTTGTATCCTTCCACTTGTACCTTTGACCAAAATCCTCCCTTCTCCTCTAGTAGATTGTCTTCACAATCATCCCTTCCCCCTCTAGTCTTTAGTCTCTTCTTATTTACTGGTTTGTTACCTTCTACCTATAAACACACTTAACCCTCCTCTATTCTTTGACATAAAAACCAAACCACTCACTTGACTCTACCATTCCCTTTCACTTAAGTTTTCATCCTATATCACTCTTCCCCTTCATAGCCAAACTTCCAGACAAAAAGTTATCTACATACAATGCACACCTCCTTTTCTCTTACTTCTTAACTCCTTCCAATCTGGCTTCTAGCCTGATTACTCCTCTGAAACCTAAGTTTCTCCATAGATTCTGGCATAGGGAATACAAAGAGCATGAGCCAAGTGGTGCTAGAAACATAGCCTATACTCTTCATACTTTCAATACAGCAACATTGGTTTCCTTGAAGTTCCTCAAACAGGCCCCATCTCCCAACTCTGGCACACCTGCAACGTTCTCCCTCCCCATCTCTGCCTCCTGGTTGTCCTAGCTTCCTTTTAGCATCGGCTTAAATCCCACCTTCTGTGAGAAGAGTTTCCTGTTCTCCCTCAATTCTAGTTTCTTCCTTCTGAGATTACCTCCAATTGTATATGTATCATATATACATCGTTGTTCACAAACTTTCTCCACCAGTAGACAGTGAGCTCCTTGAAAGAAGGAATTGTTTTTGTTTTTCTTTGTATGACCAGCATTTAGCCTGGTAGTAAGCTATTAATAAGTGTTGATTGATTGATTGATTGATAAATATTTGTGTATACCTCTAGTTAGCAGTGATCCCTTACCAAATTCAGGGGACTTTTCTCAAGACTCATCATTCTTGATCTCTCTGTAACATTTGATTCTGTTGACCACCTTCTCCTCCTATCTGTTCTCTCCTTCATTGGCTTTAGTGAAGTGCCTCTTCTTATTTCTCTTCAACTAAGTGTGACCACTCCTAAGTTTTCTTTGCTGAGTTGTCAGTCATGTCCCATCTTTAACTGCATGTATACCAAACTTCTAACATAGGCTTCTTTTTCTTCTTTATATACATGCTTTCTTTCTCAGTGAACTCCCATCAGTTAAATTATTATCTGTGCATAAATGGCTCCCAGATATAAACATATAACTCTATTCTCTTTTCTGAGATATAGTCTCATGTCACTGTCTATTAGACATTTTGAAGTAGATGTACTGTAGGAACCCTGAATTTAACAGCTCCAAAACAAAACGAATTTATCTCTCCATCCAAAACTGCCCCTCTTCCAAACTTGCCTCTTTTTGTTGCTGAGGGAACCACCACAACTCTTTCTGTCATCTAGGTTCATAGCTGTACATTGTTTTGTGTTCTCTCTCTCCCTTGTATACAATTAATTGCCAAGTATTATTGATTCCATCTCCACAATATTCATTTTCATCCCATTTTTTACACTCACATAGCTATTACCATAATTTAGGCTGAAATAATCTCTTGTCTATTACAATAGTTTCCCAATCAGTTACTGGTCTCTCTTGTATCCCCATTCTAATCTAGATGATGATGATGATGATGATGATGATGATGATGATGATGATAACAAAACAAGTCATGGTTTATAATTGTGATGGAATATTGCTGTGCCATAAGAAATGATGAACTAATTGATCTTAGAAAGACATGGAAAGATTTGCACGAAATAATGAAGAGCAAAATGAGCAGAACCAACAGAACATTGTTTATGGTAACAGCAATGTTTTCAGAATGACTTTGAATCAATAAATTATTTTAACTACTTTGAATATCCAAATTAACTATGGAGGGCATTTAAAGAAAGACACTATGAGATCTGGCCTCAGACACTTACTAGCTTTGCTACCCTAAGTATATTACTTAAACTCTGTCTGCCTAGGTTTCCTTATCCACAAAATGGACATGATAATAGCACCTACTTCTTTGGGCTATATGAGATATATGTAAAGTTTGCTTTCTTCTAGAGAAAGAATTGATAAATAGAAGCATGTATAGAATAATTTACATATACATATATGTGTATATGAGTGTACAAGCATACATACATGCATACATATACATAAACACACCTATTTGTGCCTAATAATGGCCATCTCTACAGTGGGGGTGGGGGAAGGAAAAAAGGGAAAAAAGAAATTTATGTGGCAACTTGTGTATTTGTAGGAAACAGCACATTGTACATAATATTCTGTGCGATCATCTTATTTTTCTATGTTGCAGGAATGCTTGTTTTATTCCATGAATTAAAAATAAAATACATTTTAAACATAAAAATAATAACAGCTATAATAAGAATGGTACAACTAATGCTTGTAGAGAGCTTTACCTTCTGCAGCATACTTGACAAATATCTCATTGTCACAATGACCGTAAGAAGCAGGCGCTATTCTCATCTCCATTTTATGAATAAGGAAATTGAGACAGAGTTTCAGCAACATGCTCAAGGTAGCAGAGCTAGTAAGTGTCTTACGCCAGATCTGACCTTAAGTGTGCCTGATTCTGGTCTGCCTAGTTGTCTCACAGATACCAAAGTGATGTTTCTAAAGTCCAGATTTTGTCACATCATTCATCTTTTCAGGAAACTCTGGAAGCTTTCAATTGCCTCTAGAATCAGTGAGAAACCCTTCTGTCATTGAAAACCCTTCTCCACCTAACTCCTACCTACCTTTCCAGACTGGTACCATATAACTTCCACATTTAAGCTGTTTTTTTCTGCACAAACAACATTTTTCCTTCTTTCTCTGTGCCTGTGCTGAAATTTTATCTTATTCTGGTACCCCCTGACAAGCGCTCACCCTTTTTAGTCAGTATATTAAGTAGCCAGTATAAAGCAACAATAGTAAGAATAAAAGGGAACATAAAAGTCACTTAAAGCCTGTCCTATAGATTAAGGGAAAAATGACAGTTACTTGCCAGATTGTGTCATATAGTAATTATATTTTACATCCTGAGACTATGTGCTAAATTAGGGAAAGCCAGTTAGGTTTTGCTGGCAGAGCGTTTAGTCATGCTAACTGCCATCATGTGTAGGCATCATATAAGTTTCAGACATCCATAGTAACACCAGCAGAACACCAGGTGTTGCTGATAATTTTGAGATGATGTGGCTATGTTAATGAACTCACCTCAAGATGGCATGGATAAGAATTAGTCTGTCCCCCTATAAAAGTGAAACCCCAAATTCCTACCTTCCAAGGATTCTTCCATCTTCTAAGGGTTCATGCTGCCCAAATGCTCCCAACTCCAAACTGTGGTTATATAGGTGATTCTCCTCCTCCCCATTTTCTTCCCCATGATGCCTGCCTTCCTCTAGCACCCCATACCCATCTACACATTTCTTGTCTCTGTACCCCCACTTCATTTGTTTTTGTACTTTCTGTGCCATTTGTCCCTATGCCCTCTATTAAAGTGCAATAGAAGCATTACTCTCCACTGTCATTGTGGTCTTTCCTGGCAAGTACCTGAAGAACCAGGAATTCTTGCCCCAATTAATAATTTCATTAATTAAAAGTTCATTGCCTTTCCACAAGATTCCCCCATGTCTAAAATTCATTCCCTCCTCATTCTTGCTTTTAAAATATCAAGCTTCTTTCAAAATTCAGTTCAAATAAAACTTCTTAAATGAGGTTTCTTGTTTTTTCCATCTACTAATGCTTCCCCATGCCCCCCAATTCCCTTTTATTTACATAAACTTATATGTATATGCATTGTCTCCTCTACATTCAATGGAATGTATTCTCCTTGACTATTACATTTTTGTTTTTGCATTCCCAGCACCTATAACAATAAATGCTAATTGATTGGATGGCAAAAGTGACCTTGTCAAATATTTTGCTGAAACCTATGTAAACTTAATTTATAACAAACTTTTGAAGTTTTAGTAACCCTATCAACAAAAGTAAACTTGATTTCCATTCAGTCATGGAAATTTATTGAAGTTATAGTCACTCTTCACAGCTACTATTTTCCTTTTTACTTGTTCATTAACTTCCCTCAAATGATTTCAAGTTCCACAATAAAAAGTTCTATGTGCCTGGTAACTGATTAGGATAGTCTAAATCACCTATATACACAGATCTCCCATAAATGATCAAGTGTGCTAACTCTTTGATGTGCCTTGGCTTTCCTTTCTACTCGTATTGAACTTCATCTTTATGATCTGGAAACACACCTAAACATAAATTAAGTGAGAGCTATAGTGTCTAAGGGCCTTTTTTAGCATCGTCCTTGAATCTTTTTGCTGGGAATAAAGCAAGGTTCTCTCAAACTTTTGGGCAGAAATTTAAAAAACACAAGTCCAAAGCTGAGACAACCAAGTGATGCCAGGTAAAACATTTGTAATCTAAATGAAAATGTAGGCTGGCAGTTCAAAGGAAACACATATGTGTACTTATTAGTAATTTATAGCTCATGCTTTTCATAGGGAAATTATAATAACCTATATTCTAGCCCTAAAGTAGAAAGTTATATTCCATTCCATCAATTTTAAGAAGATACCTGTTAAAGAGATAACTGAGTAGCTATACAATATTCTCCCACTTGACTGAATGAATTGACAACTGGACTTTCCCCATTTGTTGAACTTGGAAATGCTTGAAAATACCTACCTTGAAATGCTCATTTTGTATTACTAAGTTTTGCAAGCTTCCAGATGGGATCTCTGACCATCTCTCTTGTTGGTTCACTTTTAGGTTTCCCAGCACCCTCCTGGACAGCTTACTGAACAAACTTGGCAACTTCCACTGGCAGCTTTCTGTTTGATTAGGTCTTTTAAAAAAAATCCAACAAAACCTTTATTCCCCACTCATTTTCTAGTAAGCCCTCCCCTTCTTGTGATAGTCAAAAGAGAAACCTTATAGCTCAGTTCCTATTGCCTACTTAATTCTAGAAAGAATATATAGAAAATTCTATATATTGTCCATAAATGAAATCATATATCAAATATATTTAGAGTAATTACTTGTTTAAGGAATCCTTAGGAATCTGTATTTGTGAAGGAAATAGCCTTTTGAGATAACAAAAAGTTCCTAATGAAATAATCGTGAAAATTTAGATTTGTCTACATAAAATTAAATCTATTTTAATTCTTAACATTATAATTTTATGTAATAAGGCCCTTTTCTATGTTATAATATTAATATTTTGCTCATGTAGATAAAAAACTATGTCTGACCCTTAAATCCTTTACAACAGATATTGCCATAAGTTCCTGTCAATTTAGCAGTTGATCTAATTAAGACGTTCTTTTTTTTTAATATGTTATTTATATAGGAAAAATATTTAAATACTTAAGTAGGATAGAATAAGAAAATAAGCATTTATTTTAAAAATTCCTATATGCTCCAGATACTGAACTAAGTGATTTATAAATATTACCTAGTTTGACCCTCACAGCAACTCTGTGAGACAGGTTAAATGACTTGCCCAAGGTCAAAAAGGTAGATGAGATTCACACACAGGTCCCCTGTCTCCAGAGTTAGTGATGTTTTCATTGTACCTCATTCTAGACCCGCAGAGTAGACATGGCCCTTGATTCTTGAAGACTATTCCAACAAATGTAGCTTTTGCATCAACCACAGGTCCATTCTGAGTCATTATCCTAGCAAAACAAAGAAAGTCCTTGACCTCAAAGAGCTAACATTCTAATGGAGAAAGACAATGCATGAAAGGAAAAATGCAAGGGATGGGGTTGGGGGATAGAGAAAGAAAGGTACCTGTGATGGGAGCATGATAAAGTTGTGGAGAAGAATGAAACAGGATTGGCTTGAGCAGCCTCCTTAAATGGAAATTCTGGGAGGAGTCATCCATTCAGAGGAAGAGTTCACTAGGAATAAAGGTACTTCCAGTGTTTGAATTTCAGGACTACAGTGAGCTTTGGGATGAAGAGCTGTAGCATGAAAAAGAGGGGGAATGGAGCAGGCTGGAAAGGAATGAGAGGATAAACTATACAAAATTATAAAGTACAAATCTCATATGTATGTTTGTGTTCAGTAGTTGCAAAATAATTTTTAAAAACCGGGTCATTCATCTCATGGATTTCTATGTCTCTTAAAGGTTTGAAACTTTTTATATTTGTTGTCTTACTTAACCTTTACAGCAATACTATGAGCTGTCTATCACACACACACACACACACACACACACACACAAAAGTATCACCTTTTTGCAGATGACGAAGTGAAAGTTTAGGGAGATCGAATGACTTTTACATGGACAGGAAGTGTAATCCAAAACTTGGATTGTAACTCAAATGTCATCTGATTCCATGACTACTGCCTTTACTCCTACAGCTAACTGTGGTTTTAGATACCAGTGTTCACCACTATGATTTTGCACACCAGAGCTACTACTATGTAAGAGTAAACACCATTAATCTTGACCATGAGAAGTTAAAGGAGGTAGGCCTTGAGGGGGCAGCCCTAGGCCTCTATACTTTGTTGAAATAACTCCAACAATAGCACCTATCTTTCCTAGTCTGTTCATGTACTACACCAGTGTCTTGTCCATCTCCCTGAAAAAATGCTTTGCACACTATAAAGGACTGAATGATTGTGAACAAACCGTTATCATAATTATTATCTTTTCCAAAGCTGACACTATGCATTAGAATATTGTTTTTCTGTTTACTAAATGCCAACTCAACTCTGTGAATACCCAAGTACAAACTCAGTCTTTAAGATGCTCTCTTTAACTAAATTTCCCACATGTCATTTCACCTAATAGCCAATCTTTTCAGAAAAGCACTCATTTTTATTTTTGGCATAATCTCACTTGAAAAACCACACGCAGGTCCCCTGTCTCACAATATATTTACCAACTCTACTCTAAACTTTCACTTTCCTTTATCCAGAATCTTTTCACACTGTGGGTTGTTTTGAAATTTTCATAATAAACCAGTATTATTTGAGGAAAGGGGATGGACATATAACGTGGGAGCAGATTCATAATGTGACCCTGATTATTGGCTCATCTCAAATATTATCATAAAGTTAAACATAATTTGCCAATTCTAGTGTATTGATTGTTTGTGGACTGTTATAAGCACATTGTGCTGTTTTAAATTTTCTATGGAGTAAAATAAAAGCTGTCCTACATGTACTATATGTTGTTGCCTTGAGTACTTCCATGAGGCTTAGTAATCCTTTTACCTGATTGGCAAATACCTAGGCACTAGCTTTATTCTGAGCTTCAAAGAGGAAATTATAAGTGGGAGCAAAATAAAATGTAGAGATAAAATTTAAGAGACCACTCTAAAGACTGAACCTAGACTCTGTCAGTAAAGGGTTGGGGTGCTGGGCCATGGATTATATTTGTAGAGTGTTTGGGAAACCTGTGTGCTATTAGTAAGTAGAGAGTAGGTTCCTTGACACCCTACCAGCTCCAAGCACTTTTCCCCTTGGTGGAAAAACTTGTAATTTATTTTTCAGTTAATCATATTTTAGCTGTGGTTAGGTTAATTTTTCTATTTGCTTATTTAGGCTTTCTGCAAACCTTTGCAAGCACCAAGGCACCTAGAAGCCCACAATATAGAAGAATACACTTTTCGGAGGTAAGCTTAAGAATTGGTCTCAGCTAACAATGAGAGCTATGGACCATCAGAAACAACTATTAAATTTTGAGAAACCTAAAAATTGTGCCTCATGAACACTGCTATGTACTCCTTGGTGGATGCGGTTTGTGGGTAAAGTAATGGGAAATGCATTCTGGAAAGATGGAAACAGCTGCATTGAAGAATTGTTATCTAACAGTGTAGAAATTAAAAATTAACCAGATCGCATCTGGCTTGCTTCTAAAGATCTCTCATAATTGATTCCCAGTACAGTTTTCTTTTCAATGCTGCTAATATGAGGAAATTAGGTCATAGCAATAGTTGTTCAGTTTTTGGTGGCATTTTTTTTTGGAAGGTGGAAGGCATGTCACAGCTATTGTGTTAAGTGTCTGAGCCTGGATTTGAGCTCAAGTACTCCTGACTCCAGGGCCTCTACTCTGTGCCACCTAGCAGCCCAGTGGCATTTTTAAACCTCTTAATAGTTTGTAAATTAGCAAAAGGGTGAAATATAATACAAAGGCAAAAGATACATGACAGCTAACACATTAAGGACCACTAAGTACTCTTATACTATGTGGGGAGATCAGTAGTACTAAATGCTGTTAGCCCCATTTCACTGATGAAGAAACAGAGCCTCAGAGGTTTTCACTTGCCTGTTTTCACATTCTTATTAAATATAGTTTAGAATCATTTTCTACTCCATCACCCTACTTCTCAGTGTAGACTAGAGAGTATATGAAGAAATAAACGTTTGCACAGTAGGTTAAAAAAGAAAAAGAGGCCAATCAGAGTTCCTCATGATCATATTTTTAAAAAGAGAAAGTAAAGTAGGAGGTCCAAAGGAAAGCAAGATCAAACAGTTTAGCTTTCTAGAGAAGAGAGCAGTGATCACATCCAACATAGCTCATAGCAGAATCTATATCTAATAATTTCTGAAAGTTCTCAGCTGAGAGGGTGAGGAGCACAGGAGTCATGGGAGAAGGTAGGAAAAAGTCTGAAAAAATAGCTGATCAACACTATCAAAGGCTGCATAGAGGTCAAGGAAGATGAGGATTGAGAAAAGGATATGGATTTGGCATATGCGAAATCACTGGTAAGTTTGGAAAAAGTAATGTCATTGGAATGGTTAGATCCAAAGCCAGACAGCATAAAATTAAGGGAATGAGAAGAAAGGAAAGGGAGGCATTAATTGAACATAGTTTTTTCAGGGAGTTTATCCAGAAAAGGAAACAGCGTTATAGGACAGTAGCTAACAGAGAATGGATGTGTAAAGTGAAATTATTTCAAGGATGGAGAAAACATGGATGTGTCTTTAGGTAATAGGGAAATAGCCAGTAAATAAGAAGAGACTGGATTTAAGAGAGTGGAGGTGATAGAAGGGACAATACGCTGGAGAAGACAAAAGGGAATGAGATCTCTTATGCATATAGAGGGTTTATCTGTGACCAGGAGAAGGACCACTGCTTCACATGAAATGAGAGTGAATAAGGAAAAAGTGGCAAAAATCATCTTAGTTGTATCAAGTGAATAAGAGGGAAAAGAAGGAGCTCTCAAGAATGGTATTAATTTTTTCTGTGGAACACAAGGAAGTTTCTCAGCTGAGAGGCTGAAGGGTAGGAGGAGGAATCATAGGAGGAGGAATGAAAGGGTTTGGAAAAACTTAAAGATCTACCAGACATTTCCTGTTGAATTATTTTCTTTTGTAAAAGCAGACTGGGATCCTTCCTGCAAAATGATTCTCTCAGGGTTTATTTTTGCAGAGATAGTATTATTATTGTCACTTAACAGAAAGGGGCACACCCTTCCATGCCTGCCACCACCTCCAGCTCCTTGGCAGATTTTGAAATGTTTCTTTTCCCTTCTAGCATAGGTAAGTTATGCAGTACCAGCCTTCAAGGAAAGTTTCTTTAGGTTCACAATATAAGCTTCATAGTCTAATTGTTTGGAGAAGCCTGAGAAAATAAATCCTATTCTATACATTATCTAAAAAATCTATAGAATATTGTAATATTTATAGGCTCAAAGGATTTGGAGCTGGAAGACACTTTGGAGATCATCTAGTCCATCTCTGTCTTTCCTTTCACTTGAAGTGATTTTGAGGAATAAATGAGTTAATATGTGGAAAGTACTTTGAAAATATAAAATCTCAATGCAAAGTCATTATTATCAAAAGTTTTATGGTTTTCTTAAAGAGACAGAAAGTTTGAATGAAAGAAGTTAAAAGAAAAGCTGAATATCTGAAGGATAAGAGCTGGTATTGTGGTTAGAGAATCATAATCATAACTATATAGTAGGTCATCTAGCCCTTCCTGAGCCCTGAATTCATTGTTTCATCAACCTGAAAAAAATGTAAATTTCTGATGTGATTAACATGAATCTGCATTCCTCCTGGTATTTCTTATACCTTTCTATTTATAAGCCAGATTCCTGAAGTCATACTATAACTGTGAGATTGAAGAACATTTTAATATATTGTTCCACTTCCCCTTTTCTGTTTTCAATAATTAAATCTACCAGAAGATAAACACTACAAATTTTCAACACATTAAAAAAAAAGTACAATATGCTGATCTACCAGAAGAGGGAGCAATTTATCTACTCACATTTTTACCAACTTTACACTTGAGTTCATATATGAAATATATTTATACAAAAAGAAAATGCCCATTTTATATGAATTAAAATATTTCCCATAGTTTCTGTTTCATTTTTGTTTAAAACTTAAATGTTTAAGGTTTCAATTTTGTTTAAAGTTTAAATAGGAGAAAACAAAATAGTTGAAAAGTAGAAATTTATGTTAAGTAACTGTAGGACATTGTTAGGGAATAATCTTTTTTCCTCCCTTTTTTTTTAAAAAAGCCTAACAATGGTTGCTAAAGAAAGCAAAAGGTGGTTGATGTATTTAAGAAATAATAACGATGGAAAAGAAGATGTAAATTAGGATGCAGTTTATTGTCATAGAATTAATTATTGCTCAAAATGTCCTTTTTTGATAGCAAAGGTAACCGTTGAAAGTATATATTTCCTCCTCAACTTCTCTCAGAATTGTTCATTTCATTTCAGGTAAACCTTGAATTCAGTTGCCACTAACTATAGGATCTCCCTAATTTAAAGTACTCTCTCCAACCTCAGAATGTATTTTCCTCATATTTCCTTTGTAGTACCCCACCTTGGTTTTATAATCACAATGTATGCAGCAATATTATCAAAGGCAACAAACCTAAACAAGAGTACTATAGACAAGAATAGGGCCTCACTCTTGGGTAACTTTTTTTTTCTTTACATGTTTTAGCATTTTTCTCATCATCATTATCAGTTGATACAAGTTAGTCTAAAGGACTTAATTGAGTTTTATAAAGGAATATTTACTGAAGTGGTAAAGTAAAAACAGTGAATAGAAAATATTCCTCTTGCTCTAGAAAAAATAAAAACATGACCTACTCTCCAACAAGTATATACAGAGTCCAGGGTAAGGTGGGGTCAGCTGAAGGGTTAGCTCACAGCTCCTACAAGTCTGTTGGGGGGTCTAAATGGAATACTCTCCTTCCACTTGCTTTAATCTCTCTTTTCTAACAAGCTCAAAGGGTTAATTGAGATCCAGAACATGTGACTAAGTTTCTCCAAGCCATCCAAACAGACTTCCTGTTGTACCTAGATGAGTGTTCAGGACTTGCTCATTCCCAGTGAATAATCAAAATACATTCTCACCTGATAAAAGAATCACGTAGGTAGGGGTGGCTAGTTGGCACAGTGAATAGAGCACTATCCCTAGAGTCAGGAGGATCTGAGTTCAAATCTGACCCCAGACACTTAACATTTACTAGCAGTGTGATCTTGGGCAAGTCACTTAACCCCAATTGCCCTACCTTCCCCCCCCTTTAAAAAAAAACAAAATAAACAAAAAAAAAGAATCAGGTAGGTAGAACAGACAGTTCTTAGAAATTACTCTTTTACTATTATAAAAGGGAAAATTCTTCTTTTGGATTAGTGAATTCTATCCTCATAAGGTTATCCTTTGTACTGAATAACAGTGAATGAAAACACATTCACACAGTGCTTATACATGCTAAGCACTTTGATAAGCATTAGAGATATAAATTGAAAAAGTCTTTCCTTTTCAAGAGCCTACACTTTTATTGGGAAAGACAATAAAATAAAGAGAAGATGGAAAAGCCCAGAAGTCCTCAGATTCAGCAGTGGGACAGATGGCAAGACCCAGAGGGACTCCAAGTTAAATAATTATTTAGGAGGATGGCATGAGGTTGTAGAGCACAGAGACAGAGCAGATGGTAGGGCCTGGAGGACTTTAGGGTAAGTGACAAGGCCTAATGATGCACTATTTCCTCAGAAGGAACTGAGTCCTTGATTGTCATCTCATCTAAATCCTGTAAAGAGAAAAGCAACTTGAGGAAAGGAGGGAGCCAAGAGGTAGGGAGAAAATGGAGGGTTTGGATTCCCTGGTAACAGTGGTTCTTCTCACAGGCAATTCTGAATGCGTTATGTAATGATCCAGGGCTATTCATAAAACATTATGTAGCTTCTTTATGAAATCCAAAATAGGGGGCAGCTAGGTGGCGCAATGAATAGAACACCAGCCCTGGAGTCAGGAGGACCAGAGTTCAAATCCAGCCTCGGACACTTAACACACACACACACAAAAAAAAACCTAGCCATTAACCCCAACTGCCCTCCAAAAAAAGCAAAAAAAAAAAAATTAAAAAAAAAAGAAATACAAAATAGATATATCATTATAATGGGGGGAAGTAATGAGGGTAGATTAAGTTGAAGATCATTTTTTTCTATAATTTCATAAAACATTACATATATATTTTTTTAAAAATCTAAAGGATATATATAATTAACAGGTGTATATAGGTAGGGTGTTACAGGGGTAGAGAGGGGAAGTTTGCTCACCAGGATTTATCACAAAACTTCTTTACTAACACATTAACTAAGTGCATGTAAAATATCATTTCATGATGTTTTAAACAATACATTTTCAGGAATATGACTCAAGTAAGAAAAAATGTTTTAGAAAAGAATATATATATATATGTATATATATATATATATGCTTTAGAAGCCAATGATTCTGTGGATAAATTTTGTTATTCTCAGATTTGCATCTTTAGAAGTATTTGTAAAACTTGAGGATATTTGAATCTTTTTCCCAGGACAGTCTGAAGCCTTTTGATGCAAAAGAGATAGTCTATTCTTTCCAGATGCAAATGGGGTTAGCTGGTCCACGGCAATCCACAGCTATGCCATATTATTGAAGGCTATGCTTCTGTGTCTCTTTACAAAAAAAAAAATGGAGCTCCTTGGCTCAGGAAGTCTTGGGAGAGAGTTGTTGGGAAGGATGGATGCAGTCCAAGGGTGTTACTGGAATTAGGATTCTACATGGCCAGGTTAGTGTGTAGATGGTTGTGGTTTGGCTTTTTTTTCCAGTTGCCTTTTTCAAGTGTAACTGTCCCTACTTGAACCTCTGGCTCTCTGTTCTTTCTGTCAGGTAGCCTCTTGGCAGAAAGGCGAAAGTGAAATGAGTTTCATATTGAAGCTGGTTTTTCCCAGTGCCCAAGTTACTCTCAGATAGCAGTTTCTCAGTCTTTCAAAAATTATTCTGCATTGGCCTCACAGTTCTAACACAGATAGTGTAGCACAGTGAAAAGAGTACTCCTGGTACCAGAGAAAATGTATTTTGATCCTGATTCTGTCATTTACTTCCAAGTCCTCTAACATAATTGGGTCTCAGTTTCTTTATATGTAAAATGAGAGGATTGGACTAAATGATCTAATATCATAGACTTGGAGCTGGAAGGGATGATAAATGCTATTTATTTTAATTCCCTTGTTTTTTAGATGATGAAACTGAGGACTATAGATACTAAGTCACCTACCCTAGAGAACATAGGTAGTTAGTAACAGAGAATGGACTCAATATTTGGAACCTTATTTTCCCCTAGAAATTTATAGAAGCTTTCCAGATTGTGGGGAAGCTACAAGAGGAAGAAATGAGAAATGGACACATCGTGAGGCCTCAGATATTTTTATGCCAACCCATAATGAATTTTAATTTCATTTAATCTGACAGGAATTTTAAGTGCTTATAATGTACTGTTCAGGCACTGGGAATAAATAGACTAAAATCACGTTGTCTCTACCCTCAAGTAGTTTACAGTCTACAGACAGAGAAAAGAATATAATCAGCAATAAACAAATGCAAACTATATACAGGATGCCCCAAGAGTCTTACCAGAGTTTTAAGCTTTGTAAGTGGGCTTTAAACCTAGATCTTAATTCCAAGTACAATCCATTATCCTATTTCTCCCTCTTTTAAGTTCTTGTACCTTTGAACTGAATCAAGACTTTGGTTTATCTGGTAAAAAATAATTTCAGGGTGGTAGAAATATAAACACTAACAACAAGGTGACCAGGAATGACCTTACATTGGAGATTGGCACTTGAGGTGAACCTTCAATAGAGCTCAGAACTCCAAGGAGTGGAACTGAGAAGAAAAAAACAATTCTTTTATATTCTTTAATGCAATACAATTCATCAAGTCATTATATTAGACTGAATCCCTATCAGACTAGTCTTCCCTTATGAGTGTGCTGGCAGTCTCCGTAGGTATAAAACACTCAACCCTTTGAAAAATGTGCTTCCAGGCTGAATAGTCACAGTATTCACAATCTTTTTCTACTTTTCTTGAGTGTGTGATTTGGTAACAAAGACCATTACATTATGTGATATGATTCATTCATTCAATTAACCTACTCTCTTCTAGATACTGTACTAGGTTTTCAGGATTATTACAAAGATGAAACAGCCCCAACTCTCAAGGAACCTATATTCTGCTAGAAGAAAACAGGAATCAGAAAATCTCCTAGATGGGTCATCCACGCAGATTAATTCCATCAAGCTGTACTGGCCACAGGCACTTCACTGGTAAATGAAGATGTGAATCTAGAATGCTTCAAGACTTTCAAGAGATCTTGACACTATGATATACATATTGAATAATTCAGTTCTTCAAGGGCTCTTGGCATTGTAGGGGGGTAAAATTCATATTAGGTTGACTCTGGACACTTTCAAGAACAGTTGGTCATCAAGGTAGACATTCCAAGGTTAACTGTCTATTTAAATGAATTGTTGTAAAAAAGGAAAGCACATTCTCTTTCATTGATTTAGGAAACATTCTGGTTTGGGGACTGGGCAGCTCTTTGTGAGGTTCCATCACTAAAGGTAACTACAAACTAGCATAGAAAACACTATTGTGAATCATCTTAGTAGAATAGTCCCAGAATCTCATAAGCAGGACATAAATTAACAGGTAGAAAACTCATAAAACCCTTAGCAACATCTTTTGAAGACCTACTATGTGCATTTGTGTGTGTGTGTGTGTGTGTGTGTGTGTGTAGAATGCTATGTCTAAGATTATTAGGTTCTCTTCCAAGACTCTGCTTTGCACACAGTGGCTATAGATGGCTGTATAAAAAAGCAATTGGCTGAATAGAATAAGCTTTTTTTTTAAACCTTAGGATCTTTCAAAGATTCATAATTAAAGGGAAAACAACCTTATTCTTGAAGCTCCATTTTGGTCTAGATAGGAGTATTATCCCACTGACTAGTGAATTGCTCATTAATTTATGGAATTATTTATTGTGCCTAGGGGAATGGAACCACAAGAGAGTCCTTCTGGGTTGAGTGGGAGACAGGCATGCTTAGTTCTTTGGATATTCAGGAGAAAAGACCTTAATGGCAGCAAATAGGGAGTAATGCTTCAATAACATCTTAATAAGGCACAAAGAATACAAAGGAAAATAGTGCCAGGGTACAAAGACAATGGGGATAGGATTGGGCTGATGGAGAGAGGCAGGTAGTGTGGGGAAGAAAATAGGAAAGGGAGAGGCACAGAAAGTCATTTATAAAAGTACGAATTGGATTTGGGAACTCTGGAGCATCATGGACTCGTAGCAAATGGAGGAGTGCTGGGGATGGGCAGGAGTTTGGTGTCTTACTTAGATGGAGGACAGATTAAATTATATCTCTGCCATTTTAGGGTTAATCCATGAACATATCCACATCATCTCAAAGTTATCTGCAACACCTTAGGATTAATTCATTAGCATAACATTTGCTGGTGAATACCTGGAGCTTATCTGAGACTTACACACTAGGCAGTTATAAGGACTGAGGCGCCCATACAGTAAGCCTAGCTGACTTCCTTTGATTTAGCACATAGTCTTGGGATATGGCTTTAATTAATTTATGAGACAATTTCTAATAGCTCCTATGCTCCCTTAATTTATGACACAGTTTGCAAGTAACCATTATGCTTCCTTAAATTATGGGACAGTGTGTAAAAGACTTTCAGGTTTCACTTTGCAATCTCACTTCCTACTATTGTTACTTTATACTAGCTATTTAAAAACTTGCCATACTAACCAAAAGGAAGGGATTGAAAAGAGAACCAGAGCAAGATACAATTTAACAGAACTAGACATAGTAATCCAAAATCCAAGAATCTGAAAGCTAATATCCTACATTAGCATGTTTGGAGCAAGGGAACTTCTGAGTAGGGAGCAATGGTGTCACTTGTCTTTCTCTGAAGCTATTTGAGGGGGGAAAATACCTATTGAGATAAAAAAAAAGCCTTGAAGATCTTCGAATCATAAGATTAGAGCTGAAAGGTTCCAACACCCTCTATTTATAAGTGTGGAAACTAACGTTCAGCAAGAGTAAATGAAATAGGTAGCAAGTTACTGAGGTGGAATTTGAATCTAGGTTTTCTTGACTCCAAATGCTTTACTCTGTGATTTTTTTTCTTTTGTCCAATTATTAAAATTTTTCTGATAATAAACTTAGCCATTTGGACCAAACCCATATTTATCTAATATTCATTTAAAACACTCCAAATCAGATGCTACTCATCATGTGTGTATTAGAAGCTACTACAATAGGACACAAAATGGTATATACGCTGTCATTTTTTGCATATACAGTTCATTTATTTACATTCGTTATTATTTCTGGGCCTCAGTTTCCTCATCTATAAAATAGGTATTAATAGTACTTACCAAACTTCATTGGCCTATTATGAAGATGAAATGAGATTATTATAATAACACATTACATTATAATATAGAATATAACATCTCAAATGAGATTTTGCATTGCATATAATATGTATTATTTGTAATATATAATATCTTATAAGTAAATATAAGATAATAGTTGAAAAAGCTGAAAATTCCATGGAGCTACACAAATACAAATGGTGGGTTCCACTTAATCTCACAGTTTTGGGAGGTGCTAAGCAGATTTTACCAATTCCAGAAAAATCCCCTTTCTTCATTATTGATCTTTAATGATTTTCTTTTAAGAGCAGTTGATTTGGAGTTAAATGACATAAGTTTACCCCAGATCTGTAATTTATTACCTATATGACACTGAGGAAGAAGCAATTCTCCGAAAGTCACAACCTCAATTTCATTAGTAATATGAATGAGTCAGGCTAGGAGATTGCTAAGGTCCCTAGCAGTTCTCAGCCCTACAGGGATCCTGTTCTTCTAGTAATGAGTAAATGTAGCCAGTGAGTTCCTGGACTTGTCTTCTCTATAGTTTCTTGCCTCTGTCAGGGGTTAAGAGTTCCTTATATTAACTCTGAGAAACAAAAGAATATTCTCAGGAGCAAAACCTTGTTTTTGTCCAAGTTAGTATCATAATACGAGCCTGAGATTTAATTTGTATAGTGAGCTACTCAGTGAGAATGCATTTACCAATTCAGACTGACAACAGTTCTTCAAATTAGTTTTAGAGCAGTGGTTCTCAGCTTTTGGGGGTGGAATGACCCTTTCAAAGAGGTCACCAAAGACCATCAGAAAACATATATTTCCAATACTTTTAGGAACCGAGACACCGCTCCTCTATCCATCTCCAGGTGGTTCTGTCCACATGCAGATATGCCCATATACGAGTATTAAAGGGTCACGGCATTAGGAAGGTTGAGAACCACTGTTTTAGAGTTACTCCGGCACTGAGAAGTAAAAGGATGTGATAAAAGTCACACAATTGCCATGTATCAGACACAGGTCTTGAATTTAGGTTATCTTAACTTTAGCTCCTCTCTATCCACTAAAGCACACTTCCTAATAGTCATGAGAGGCAATATTAATCCTGATGTTCTCCTTCTCCTCCTTCATAAGCCCTATTTTGGTCCCTATGTTGCTGTATTCAATGGAAGTGTTCAGTTAGCTGTGATATTGACTCATTCAGGCCATCTGAATGGGGTTCACAACTTTGGTACTCAATGTCTGGAGTTAGGTAGTATAGCATTGATGGCACTTTTAAGGAATTTGACCTTGAAATTCAAATAGATAGTATTTTGAACTATAAAAAGTAAGAAAAGGTAAATAAGGATCTGTATTCAGAAACTGTAGTCTCACTGGCTCACTAATGATTCTATCAGATTTCAAAAGTAAAACAAGATCCAAGACTGCTACTGGGCATCTCCTTGTAATAGTTACAGGCTTAAAAGGAAATAGTGTTTTGGAACAGTAGATGGAAATCATAACTCATAGTACAGAACTAATGTCCTGAGTTGTCCTTAACAGGCACCATGGCATTTGAGGTACCATATTTAATTGAAAACATAATAATGACATTGATAGTCTAACAACCAGCTGTCCCTCAAACCATCTACCATATATTGTTAGATCTCAAGACCAAATTGCCCCTTGGCATAATACAAATTCCCATAATCATGAAAATCGTATTTCTTAGACTTGACAATAAACCAAAGCAAGCTAAATTATAACATGTCCTTGGCAAGAAGTTTGCAAGTTAGTAATGTTTTAATTAAAAAACTTAAATGGACTTGTAGTGGTGTTATTGTTATTGTTGACACTATTGCCAACAATTTAGCTTGGTAAGTCCATTGGCCACAAAAACCAACAGTAAAAAGTTATTTTCTGTTAACTGACCCTACTCCTCAGTAAATTTGAACTAATGCAGAAAGTGTCTTTTTAATATGTATTTTCATGTGCCATAAAGTCAACAAAAAATGTGAAGTTGTTCATTTCTATATACAACGAAAGGTGTATTCAGTCTGTTATTATAGAACAGATGAGTAAGTGAAAATGACGTAAATGGATAAAGTACATTTCCCGAGGTCTGTTGAGATTCACTGTAGGGATTTTCATGGTGCTGATTACCAATGGAAAGTAACCAAAGTCATGTAGACTTAGGAATCAGTAAGTCATAATTACTCAGTATTCATGAAAGGACAGAGCCACTTCTGTCTAAGGGTTCTATATTCCCTGTTACAGACTTAAGGCAGCACACTGATGACATGATTATGCCACAAACCAAAGATCAATTGCAAGATATGTTTTGTCAACCTAGATAGTAACAAAACATAGCTTCAATAAATTCACAGACCGATTCATGACTAAATATACATTTTAGATATTACATAAATGTTTACATTAAGATTGACAGAATTGAACTCTGAGAATTACTTATGATTAGATAAGGAAGTTGATTTCATCTGTACTTCATGAAAGATAAGTTTTCATTTGTATGTGAAAACCACTGCAGACTGCTAAGAAGAGGCAGCACTCCAGAATGCTAACAGAGTACATTGTATAACTTAAAATTATTTTTTAATGCTTGAATTCCTTTAACTTTATTCCTGCCCACTTGATTTAACGAAGAGAGCCAAGGGCAAGCTCCAGACAAGTTGTAGAAAGCCAAAAGTGGATCAGGAAACTTGGTTTGATAGAGTAAAGGCAATTTGTTCAACACATGGGAGCAGTGCTTCATCGTGTTAATAGATGCTCTGTAAGCTGAATTGTTACTAACAGATAAGCTATTAATTTAAAAAAGAAATTGAATCCATCTCATGGGATTTGCAGAAGGAATAGTTTCCCTTACATATTCTCTTCCAGATGCTCTTTTAGCTAGAGGCAGAGTCTTAATTTTCAAATATTCCAAATGTATAATTAAAGTTACAGTTTCACCTCGAATTTAAAATATTAAATCTTGAACAGACCTGGGCAGGCTGCTGCTTTGGTAAAAAGAGAAATGTGTATTGAATTCCTGTGATTTCTCATTTAGCTGTTAGGTCTGCCATCTGGAGAACTGTATACTTCCTTCTTCAAATCCAGCACACCTACTTCTTCCTTCCTGGCACCAGCATGGCCCTACTGTTCAGATCTCAACTTCCTACACACAGTGTTGTTGAGGCCAGCAACTTGTAGGTGATTTTTCTTTTCTCCAGTGTCAAGAACTTTATGTTACCCTGGATTTAGTACTACATACTTCCTGTAGTTCATTTTTGTGACTGAAATATTTCTTCCCATTGCATGAAATCCTTCTAGAATAAAATGTTGGCACATTTAATCTACTCTGTCTCTTTATATTCATGCCCCATTTATTGAAATATAGCTCATTTTAAAAGTTAATGATTTTCTTTTGTTTTTAGTTTGAGAGCCTCCTCCAAGGTAACAACTAGTTAGTAGATAAGTCTTAAGGAGCTGCCTGAGTTTCATTTAAGAGATAAGTGATTTGTTCATGAAAACACAGAGAGTATTAGAAGCCAAATTTGTATCAAATTTTCCTGACTCTAAGTCTCTCTCCACCAGGTCATGCCACGTTTAGTACAACAAAATTTTGATATGAAGGAATGTATGAATTAGTGTGAGTTCACTTTAAAGCCTTTAACTCTTAGATAATTTGTGGATCTCATGCTTCTACTTTTCATTCAGTTTCTTCTCCATTGCTGTCGTCAACATAATTGTCCACTTTCTATTGCTTATGCTACTGGAATGTAAGTTCCTTGAGGGAAAGAATGGCATCTTATCTCAGTCTTACTTTCATGCACAAAAATTACTATCTTCTCCAGTGCTTAACACAGTGCTCTGCACATAGTAAATGCTTAGTAATGTTTGCTATTTTTGTCTATTATAGCTTGGGGAATTGTAAAGTTAGCTGTGGTTTTAAAGAAAATATCCATTTATTCCATCATAAAAAGTTTTCATATGTCAGCAGTCACTAATTAGGGTATTAGCTATCAATTGAATAAATAAACCATTAGGATAGGAACAAAACAGTTCCCATAGACACAACCTATTAATATGCTGTTTCTTATCAGATGTTTTCTCATTGTAAAAGGTACATAGTTCTTTGGTATACATTTTTTGTTGTTGTTCAGTAATGTCTGAATCTGCATGACTCTGTGGACCATAATAGTCCAGGCCTTTCTAGCCTTTCTTTCTCCCAAAGTCTGTCCAAGGTCATGTTTGGTGCTACCATGACACTATCCATTTCATCCTCTGCTGTCCCTTTTTCCTTTTCCTTTCAATCTTTCCAAAATCAGTTTCTTTTACAATGAGTCCTAGCTATCATGTAACCAAGTTTAAGCTTCAACTTTAGTATTTGACCTTTTAGTGAATAACCTAAATTAAATTATTTTAAGTATTAATTGATTTGACTTCATTGTTCTCCAAGAGACTCTCAAAAAAGTCTGATCCTCTACCACAATTTGAAGGTGTTAATTCTACAGCACTCAGCTCTCCTTATAGTCCAACTCACAGTCATCCGTCCATGAGACTGGAAAAAAATCGTAGCTTTGACTATATGGACCTTTGTCAGCATGGTGATGTTTCTGCTTTTTGTATGGTGTCCAGACTTGTCATACCTTTCTTCCAAGGAGCAGACATATTTTAATTTCTTTTTTTCTGCTCAATTAAAAATTTTGTTTAATAATGTATTTTCCTTAATTTTAAATAAAAGCAATTTTAACATTATTTTAAAAAAATTCTGAGTTCTAAATTATCTCCCTCTTTCCCCCCCTCAAAAGGGTAAGCAATTTGATATAATTATACATATGCAGTCATGTAAAACATATTTCTATATTAGTCATGTTGCAAAAGGAAACACTGACCAAACAGAGTAATAAAGAAAGAAAAAAAGATTCAATCTGCATTGAGACTCCATTAGTGCTTTCTCTGGATCAAACATTTTTCATCATAAGCCCTTCAGAATTATCTTGGATCAGTGTACTGCTGGGAATTCTTGTCATTCACTGTTGTTTGTCATACAATACCCCTATTATTGTGTACAATGTTCTTTTGGTTCTGCTCATCTCACTTTATATCAGTTCATGTAAGTGTTTTCAGGTTTTTCTGAGATCATTCTGCTCATCATTTCTTATAGCACAATGGTATTCCATTATTCATATGTCACAACTTGTTCAGCCATTCCCTAATTGATGGGCATCCCCTCAATTTCCAATTCTTTGCCACTACAAAAAGAGCTGTTATAAATATTTTTCTACATGTAGGTCCTTTTCCTTTTTTATATTTTTGGGTTAGAGACCTAGTAGTAGCATTGCTGGGTGGAAGGATATGCATGGTTTTGTAACCTTTTGGATATAGTTCAAAATTGCTATACAGAATGGTTAAATTTGTTCACAATTCCAACAACAATTCATCAGTGTCTTAATTTTCCCACACTCTTTGCAACATTTGTCATTTTCCTTTTCTCTTATATTAACCAATCTGTTACATGTGGGGTAGTACCTCAAAGTTCTTTTAATTTGCATTTCTCTAATTGATAGAAGCGTAGATCATTTTTCCTATGACTATAGATGGCTTTGATTTCTTCTTCTGAAAAATGTTCATATCCTTTGACCATTTGTCAATCTTATGAATTCAACTCAATTCTCTATATATTTGAGAAAAAAGGCCTATATTAGAGAAATTTGATGATTTTTTTCAGAATTATGTTACTGTCTGTCTCCAAAATATGGAACACTTCACAAATTTTCATGTAATCCTTGCACAGGGGCCATGCTAATCTTCTCTATATCATTCAATTTTAGTATATGTGCTGCCTAAGCAAGCACAGTGTCTTTTAATTTCATGGATGCAGTTGTTATCTGCATTTATCTTTGAGACCAAGAATACAAAATCTCATACTGGCTCCATTTTTTCTTCCTCTATTTGCCAGGAAATAATGGGACTAGTTGTCAAGATTTGTGTGTGTGTGTGTATGTGTGTGTGTTTGTGTGTGTGTGAGGTTCAAGTAAGCTTTTACATTCTCCTCTTTCACACTTGTCAAGAAGCTTCTTACTTCTCATTTTCTGGCATCCAAGTGATGTCATCTGCCTATCTGAAATTATTTATATTTACCCCAGCAGCCTTAATTCTAGCTTTTGATTCATCTAGCATTTAGTATTACGTACTCTCCATATGAGTTAAATAAACAAAGTGACAATGTACAGCCTTGTTGCACTCCCTTTCCAATTTTAAGCTAATCAGTTATTCCTTGTTTGGTTCTCGCTGTTGCTTCTTAACCTGCATACAGGTCCCTCAGGAGACAAATCAGATGATTTGGTACTTCCATCTCTGTGAAAGACCTATCACATTTGTTGTGATCCAAACACTGAAAGGTTTTAGTGTTGTCAATAACACAGATCTTTTTTTTATCTAAAGCTTTCTTGCTTTCTCTATAATCTAGCGAATATTGGCAATTTGGTCTCTAGTACCTCTGCTTCTTTGTAAATTAGCCTACTTTTCTAGTAATTCTCATTTTACTTATTGTTAAAACCTAGCTTGCAGCATCTTAAGCTATAAAATGAGTACAATTGTACAGTAATTTTATCATTCTTTAGCTTTGCCCTTCTTTAGAATTGCATCATAAAGTGCTCTTTTCTTTTCCAGTGGCCACCAGCAAATGTTTTCCAAATTTGCTAACATATTGAGTGAAGCACTTTAACGGCATCTTTCTGAGAATTTTAAATAATTTAGCTGGAATTCCATTACCTCAACTAGCAATCCTGATTTGGAAGCTCAAATTCATTGGCTCAATTTGAACTATGCACTGGCATATAAACCAATTTAAAATGCCCCAGCTGCAACTGTCTCGTTCCTAAGAGTTATATCCAAATTTTAACAATAATTTAGACAAATGTTTTTCTCATATTTTCCCTCTAACTGACCCCTATTGGTGTACCAAATGTCAGGACCATTTACAAATACAACAAATAATGATACCATTATGGGTTAGGAAAAGCACTGGTTTGGGAGTAAAAACACCTAATTTCAGTTCTGGCTCTGACATATGTTAGCTTTATAATGTAGGCACTTACAATCTTTGAGCCTCAGGTTCCTCATCTGTAAGATGCAAATAATAATTCCAGTACCTACTCCACCAGACTGGTATAAAGAAAGCATTTAAGAAATTAAGGGATTATAGAAATGTTAGCTATTTGTTTATTCAGATTAAGATACAGAGGTCATATCCAAAGGATTCACATTCATGATCTCCATACTAGATGAATCTCTTGGACTCAGGTAACAAATTTATGATATAAAGTGATTATGGAAAAGATCTTCAGAGTCTATCATTGTCTTTAACCCTGTCTAAAACTCAACTGATCACCTAACTTCTTAATTTCTATTAATGGATTAATCATCTTTTCCAGCCATTGTATCAATAATGAGATATTCACAACAACCATGATGGTTATGAATATGCTGGTATAGTTTTGGATCACAAAATGTAGCAAACTCTCCACATGGAAGGCAGAACCAAGGTCTTTATTCAGAAC
>CM053594.1:219574978-219606745 GCA_028646575.1 Pseudocheirus occidentalis
TTATTCTGTATATTTGTAAGCACAAGCAAGGTGGGATTTTTGTTGTTTTCTTTTTTGGAGTTCAGTTTCCCAGACTCAGGCTAAATTGTAAACATCTGAAGGATTAATCTCCTTTGAACCTTGACAATTCACAGCTGTGCTGAATTAAGTAGGTTTTGTTGCTTCTGGCTCTGAGCCAGTCAGGGGCTGAGTCTTTGTTAGATATTCTGGGAGTCTGGCATTTTGCTTTAGGGGTTTGCTCATGAGAAGCACCTTTTGATTTTCTGGTTGAGATTCTGAGTGACCATTCATAAAGAATCCCCCAACAGCTTAGATGTCTGAGCTCCCTCGATCCAGTGATGTCTGCAAAGCATATAGAAATATTGCTATACTCAGACAGTTGGTCTTTATGCTAATATCTCTGCTTGCATTTTCTCCACGTTCAGGGTTCTGATCTTTTCCCTGAACTAGTGAATGTAATTAAGTAAGATTATTGACCCCTTTAGATCTTGTTCAGTCATAGCTATTTCTAACTTGTTTCCCCAGTAGCTCCTTGAGAGCAAGGGTCTTTTTTGTTTTGTTTTGTTTTCCCAATGCTTAGTACAGAGCCTGACATAAAGTAGATGTTTTCATAAATGCTTTCCCCCCTCACTGACTGACTTACTGATATGGGCATTGTAGATAGTAGAGAGGCAGTTAGTAGAAAGGAAGAGACTAAGATTAGAGAGAGAGGAGAGATGATGAAGGAAACAGTCTATTGAAGAAAATAGGATGGAATGGGATGGGAGCTCTTGTGCATATAGAAATATTTGCCTTGGCAAGAAAAAGGGGCATCTGTTTAGATGAGACAAGAATGAAGGTGATGATAGTGGCAAAGACTACCTTGTGAGATGAGACTGGGAGAAGAGTAAGCAACTTGGCAAATGACCTCAATTATTTTTCACTGATGTTTAAGTAAATGTTCTCACCTGAGAGAAGGGAAGGATGAATGCCACAGGAGATTTGAGGAGGTATGGTAAGTTTTGCAAAAGGTGTTGTTGTGAGTGGGATAGTGAATTAATTAGGGAGGCATAAAAAGATTGCCTTGACACGGTAAAGGTTCAGTTGAGATTATGTAAAGATCAGGTTTTAGTGATTTCAGTCAGTATGGTTTCATGAGTTTCCCCAATAAATATGACAAGTATAATTACTCTCATTTTACAGATGGAATGACTGATTCAGAAATGGAGTTCTATACATTTCAGCCAAAATGGATGGTTTTCTATCCCCTGAACATGTTCCACATTTTCCTTTTTCTATGACTCTTCTCAGTCTGTTTTCTAAACCTGTCATTCACACACCTACTCTTCAGACTACTGTAATTTCATTAATCTTTCAAGGCCTAGCCAAACTATCATGTTCTTTTTTTTTCAATTTATTTTAGATTTCAACATTCATTTCCACAAGATTTTGAGTTGCAAATTTTTCTCCCCATTTTTCCCTAACCCCACCCTAAAATAGCTTGCTTACTGAATACCCCTTTCCCCAATCTGTTCTCTCTTATATCCTCCCTCATTCTCCCCCCCCAACTTTCTAGTAAAGCAAGATGAATTTCAATACTCCAGTGCCTTATATATACTGCCTCCAGTATATCTTATTTCAGTGAGCACTAAGATAATGGAAGACTTGGAAATACTTTTTGCAAAATTTTTTATGCATATTACTTTTTTAAAACTTTGAGTTCCAGATTTTTTCCCTTATTCCCTCCTCACCCACCCCCACAGGGAAGATAAGCAATTCAATATAGGTTGTACATGTGTAGTTACACAAAATATTTCCATAGGTATATTTTGAAAAACTAACTATATTTCCTTCCATTCTATCCCATCCCTCACTTATTCTATTTTCTCCTTTGACCCTGTCCCTTTTCAAAAGTGTTTGCTTTTAATTATCCTTTCCCCAAGTCTGACCTCTCTTCTATCATCCTCATTCTTATTCCCTCCCCCCTTATTTTCCTGTAGGGTAAGATACCCAATTGAGTGTGCATATTCCCCCCTTAAGCCAAATTCAATGACAGTAAGGTTGTCCCGTTCCAATTTATCTTCCTGCTTTTCCCCTCCATTGTAATAGTTTTCTCTTGTCTCTTTTATATGACATAATTTGCCCTAATCTATCTCTCCCTTTTTCCTTCTCCCAATTTATTCCTGTCTCACCTCTTAATTTTATTTTTTAGATATCATCCCTTCACATTCTACTTGTCGTATGACTTCTATGTATACATCTACATACATATTCCCACAGTCACATATATATTTATACACTATACCCTCCTATACACACATATATGTATACATATATGTGTGTATATGTATATATATATGTACACATACACATATACATATACATATATATACACATTCCCTTTAACTATCCTCATACTGAGAAAAGTCTTTTGAGTCACAATTATTATTTTTCCATGTAGGAATACAAATAGTTCAACTTTAACAAGTTCCTTATGATTTCTTTTCCCCTTTTATCTGTTCATGCTTCTCTTGCTTCTTTTATTTGAAAGTCAAATTTTCTGTCCAGCTCTGGATTTTTCATCAAGAATGCTTGAAAATCCTCTATTTCTTTGAATGACCATATTTTCTCCTGAAACGTTATACTTGGTTTTGCTGAGTAAGTGATTCTTGGTTTTAATCCTAGATTCTTTGACCTCCAGAATGTCATATTCCAAGCCCTTCAATCCCTTAAGGTAAAAGCTGCTAGGTCTTCTGTTATCCCAATTGTGTTTCCACAATACTCAAATTGTTTCTTCCTGACTGCTTGCAGTATTTTCTGCTTGACCTAGGAATTCTGGAATTTGACTATAATATTCCTAGAAATTTTCTTTTTGGCATCTTTTTCAAGAGGTGATCAATGAATTCTTTCAATTTCTAATTTGCCCTCTGGTTCTAGAATATCAAAGCAATTTTCCTTGATAATTTCTTGAATAATAGTATCTGGGCTCTTTTTTTGATCATGGCTTTCAGGTAGTCCAGTAATTTTTTAAAATATATCACCTGGATCTATTTTCCAGGTCAGTGGTTTTTCAAATGAGATATTTCACATTACCTTCTATTTTTTCCCATTTGTTTGGATCTGTGTTATAGTATCTTGATTTCTCATAAAGTCATTAGCTTCCATTTGCTCCAATATAGTTTTGAAAGAATTATTCTCTTCAGTGAGTTTTTGAAATTTCTTTTCCATCTGGGCAATCTACATTTTTAAGGCATTCTTCTCCTCACTGGCTTTTTGGGCCTCTTTTGCCATTTGAGTTAGTCTATTTTTAGGGTGTTATTTTCCTTCAGTCAGGCTGTTGACTCGCTTTTCTTGATTCTCTTCCATCATTCTCATTTCTCTTCCCAGTTTTTTCCTCCATTTCTCTTACTTGGTTTTCAAAATCCTTCTCAAGCTCCTCCATGGCCTGTAATCAGTTCATATTTTTGGGGGGAGCTTTTGATGTAGGAGTTCTGACTTCATTGTCTCCCTTCCATTCCATGCTTTGATCCTTTTTGTCCCCCAAACAGGAATCTATAGTAGTATTGTGTCTCCTCTGCTTGCTCATGTTGCCAATCAGTTACTTGACTTTTGAACTCTTTGCCATGGTAGAACTCTGCTTTCAGAATGGAGAGAGCTTTGTCCCAAATTCTTGGGGTTTTCACAGCTGCCAGAGCAATTAGGAGGGCACCTTCTCTGCAGCCCCAACATGCTCTGGCATCTGGCCAAACATCCCAGGACCTCCACCCAAGACCACTATCCAGATCCAAGCAGGTCAAAGCAAGAGTAATTACCCTCTGAATGGGCACTTGGTCTGCCTACAATTTGCATGTTAGGAGCCCTTGAGGCAGGTATACAGTGCAGTCACCATGCCTCTGCCTCTTCTTGCCCCAGAGGCAGAGGCCAGACCATGCTTTTCTGTCCACCCCTGTTCCAACAGAGTTCCACACTGACCTTTCACTTTGTCTTTGGTGTTTATGGGTTGAGAAGTCTGGAAACCACCACAGCTGTTGGTGCTTCACTCTCCTGAGTTCTTCTGTGGCTGCTGCTTGTCATGGCTACCCTGGGGCCAAAATCACTCATGTGGAGCTGGCCTCAGCTCTCAGCTGAGTGTCATAGACCCTTCCTGCCAGCCTGCTGGGCTGCCTTCAGCAGGAGCTTTGTTTCTCTCTGTCACTTTGTGGGTTCTGTAGCTCTAAAATTTGTTTAGAGTCATTTTTTTACTTGTATTGGAGGAGGTGGAAGAAACAGGGAAGTCCTGTTTCTACTCCACTATCTTTCCAACTATCACATTCTTGAAATTTTCCCTATCCCATATAGAAGTACTATTTTTTTAAATTTTTTATTGACTTGTTTGTTTACTTTTAGTTTATAATATTCAGTTCCAGAATCACTTGAGTTCCAGATTTTTCTCCCCTTCCTCCCCACCCTTCACCCCCGCCATGGTAACATACAATCATGTATAGGATCTGCAAACTCTTTCATATTGTACAATAGTCTGGTTGTATAGGTGTTATAGCCAATGGAGTGAACAATGAGAAAAGAGAAAATAAAAATATAGAAAAGACTGATAGCATGCATTGCTTCAGTCTCCATTTAACCTCTGGTCTTTCTGGATCTTTCTCTGAATGTAGACATCTCCTTCCATCCTGAGACTTGTAGAGTTGTCTTTTAACTGTGCATTGCTGAGAGGAGTCCAGTTTTAGAAGTACTGTTTTCTTAAAAATTTGAATGACATTGTATTCATGACTCTTATGACAGATTATAATATTTTTATTCTTAGTATATTTATCTGCTCCTCTAATTTTGGCTCTTGTAGTTCATAGCCATCTACACATATGACTTCTTGAAAGTTGTACCACTGATGTACATACATATTCTGGCAGATTATATCAAGTTGGAAAATCTTCCAGTATAGGTGGGTGAGTAATTGATTTTGAGAACCAATTAAGTCATGTTTTACAAAGGTAAAACCAAAAATTTTACCACAAATCAATGTTGTTTTGGTCATAGAAACTGATAATTAGTGAGGTAAGGGAAGGCCACACCAATGAAATAAAGGAATTATTAAGTGTTAGAGTATAGGTTATATATGGTTTATCACCTCTACAAATAATTTGCTCCATGAGGGCAAGAGCTGTGTCATATTAAGTTTTCAATCTTCCTAAGTACATAATACAATGCTTTGCACTTATTACACTGTAATAAATGTTCAATGAAAGTTGAATTAGATATGCCTCTTCCTATTGCAAAACTATATATAGAATACTGGTAACTTTCAGTATGCAGTAAGACTTACATCAAGAAGAATATTACCTGCCATAGCACATTTTGTTGTCAGTCCATTTTCAAAGGTAGAAATAATATAGAATGTGCAGAATAATTTTTCTATAACATGGATTTACTTTTAATCTTGTCTTATTCGGTTCCAGACTGACCTTAAAATGAGCTTTGTTTTCAAAGGATTTATTAATACATGAGTTACCACTGCACTTTAAAGTTGTATTATTGGTAGATGCCAACACTGTAATGACCTTCTCTAATCCAATCAAGATGTTTACTTTCTAAGCTTCTCATAGTTGTGTTGGCTATTTTCAACTCAATTGAAAAACATGATTCATAGAATCACCAAATATCAAAGTTAGAAAGAAACAAAGGAACAATCTGGTCCAAACTCAGACCTTATAAGTATCTACTAAACATACCCAATGTACTCAGTGACCATTGGATGGTATTTAGCTAGTGAGAATCCACTATTGCCAGGGTACCCCATTTAAATTTCAGAAAGTTTCAGTTCTTAGCATATTTTTCCATACATCAAATCTTTCTCTCTACAACTTTATCCAGTTGTTCCTAGTTCTGTGGCTAACTAAAACAAATATAATCTTTTTTCTACATGACATGAAAATGTTTGAAGACAATTATCATTTCTCTTCTTTCATCCAGACCCGCGCTACCACTAAGCCTCTCATCTTCTCTCACCTAGGGTAAACATTCTGTGTTTCTTTAGTTGCTGCTCATATGGCATGAACTTAAGGTCTCTTACCACCCTGGTCACGTTCCTTTGGACAATCTCTAGCTCAGTGGTTCTCAACCTTCCTAATGCACCTTCCTAATGCGGGGACCCTTTAATACTTGTATGTGGGTGTATCTGCATGTAGGCAGACCCACCTGGAGATGGATAGAGGAATAGTGTCTTGGTTCCTAAGACCATCAGAAATATGTGTTTTCTGATGATCTTAGGCAACCCCTGTGACACCTGTAAAAGGATCATTTGATGCCCAAAGGGGTCATGACCCACAGTTTGAGAACCACTGCTCTATCTTGTCAATATTCTTCCTAAAATATGGTGCTCAAGTTCAAACAATGTGGTGCAGTAAGACAGTACAGCAGGATTATAGCTGCCCAGTCTTGGACATTTTGCATTTCCTAAAACCATCTAAAACTATATTAAACATTTTTCCCAGATTAGCGGATATCTAGCCATTCATCACCCTTCTAATATTTGTGTATTTAATTTTTTAATCCCTAACTACACAATTCTCTCTTAAATTTCATCTTTTATATTTGTCCCAAATGTTCCAGTCATTCAAGGTTTTAGGGATCCTGACTTCATAACCCAACGCTCATTGATCACATCCAACTTTATATAGTCTGCAAATGTCATGAGCATGCCATCTATAATAAATATGGTAATCTGCATAGGACTTAGGACAGTTGTTCAGAGCACTCCATAGAGAACTCCTTTTGAGTTGCTTTATTTCTTTTCCACTATTAAATTGTTTTTAAAATTGTATTAAAGATTGGTAACTTGAAAAGCTTTTAACTTGAAACCCTGCTCTTTATTTAGGATAATGGAGAGTTTGAAGAAGTTATGATACATAAGATTGTTAAAAATAAACACTCATATAGATTGACAGGAAATGTCAGAACACAAGCTAGTTCTATTTCATATTCTCTATGCAAACTGACCTAGGAGGGAAGTTTAAATATAAATTAGTGGAGGAATAATAAATGGAAGTATTTGGGATCACCAAAGGACCTAATAATTTGGAAACCTGTTGTAATGACCCTTCAAGAGAATGTTCATGGAACATAAATATAGATGTGGAAGCACTGAAGATATATATAGATTTGGGGTCACTGTTTTTAATGTCAAAGAGACTGAAGGAGGAGATCTGCCTCCTGGGGTAGAGGTGAAAGATAGAAGGTGAGGAAGATATATGAGAAACGAAGACATAAGGATTGTAGCTTGCCTCTGTTTGTATATTTATATACTTTTACTGACTGTCAACATTATATTCAGTTTGATGGAGAACCTAACTGTATAGATAAGTGTTCCCTCTGCAGAGATGTGCAGTGACAAACTTGGATCAACCTAGAGATAGCATGGATAATTCCATCATAAACGAATACTAGAAAAACTGAGTCCCAGTGTTCATCTTGTGTCTCCAGGTTTCACTAAGCCTTCAGGATGAATCTTTTCCTGACAGGCGACTTGCTCATCAATTTTCATAGTTAGCCAGATGTAAAGTCATACAATAGGAAAACAAAAGCCTATTTCTATTCAATGCCTATTTCTAGGTTCATCATCATGGAGTAGAAAGTCTGCCATAAAGGCTTGGTCTATGCAAATCATTAGTCTGAAGAAATAATATTGAACACAAATAGAGCACATCTAGGTTTGCAAAATCATTTCTGTATGTTATCTTATGTAGTCCACTCAACAACCCTGTGAGCTAGGTGCTATTATCATATAAAATAAGATTGGGATTCATTTTACAGATGAAGAAACAGAGGCTGAAAACGTTTGGGAGATTAAGCAAGAAACTGAGGCAACATTTCAACTCCAATCTTCCTGACTGAGTCCAACACCTAGTTGCCTCAAAGGAAGAAATTACTTCTATCTTAATTCTGTATGGCATTGTTCTCAAAACCTTTTACCTGAGTGAGTCTAATTGGTTACTGTCCTATTTCTTAAACCTTTTGAAATATTTGATGCTTTGCCAAGATATACAAAGAATAATTTCTTACTTTGAAAGCAGAATGTCAGTATTTATTCTTCATAAACCAGCTTAAAATCCTTGTGTGAGTGATCATAACTGCAAAGGCAACCCAAATCATCAAGCATTTGGAGGACCTTGTTAAATTGCTTGGAGTAAGCAATATATAACATAAACATTATGTGAGGCATTCATTTCTTAAGCAGCAAAAAAAATGAAACCTTCAGTAACAGTGCATTCACATACCCACATATCTAAGGCAGTAAGTTAAGTATGTACCTTTTATATCCTGGAGTCTATAACCAAATGTATTTTTTTAATCTTTTTAGGATATTGATATTTGGAACTCCTCTCGTCAAAATTATAAAAATCAACAATAATGAATTTTGTAATACAAACACCATGGATTTATTGAAGTACAACATATGAAAAACATATTTCTTTTTGTGGTTGTTCTTAAAAAAATAAAAAGAACCTGAGGCCCTTATTTAGCCCTGACTAAATGTGACAGAACTAATTGAACTCACAATCTGATGGAATTCAAGACACAGAAATGTGACAGGCTTGCAATATTGTTTTACAATTTCATATCCAGGATTTTTAAGGATTGCATTTCCTGTTATTTTAGTTGTCCACAAGTATCTGTTCCAAGTTATAGCCCCAAATTACATTCTCTAAATGAAATAAAGGCTATTAGACTACATTAAGACACAAGTCAGCTTTCACATTTAAAATAAAATACAATTTTAAGATAATTTTGCATACAAGAACTTTTTTAAATGAATGAATATAGCAAGATTTGAAAGGTAAGGTAGACATTTATTCTCAGAGAGGGTTGTCATTAAAATTCTATCAAAATAAAAAAGCCCAAAGTATTACTTGTTAAAAAATACTTGCACAGCTCTTAACAATCTCTATAGCTTCTCTGAACATTTTAAATTTGAAATCCAAAGGTCATGAAAATAGTCACATATAGTCTTAACCAAAGAGAAATTCTCAATTTCAACCTTATTACAGAGTCATCTCTCAGGAAATTATAATGACATAGATAAGTACTTCACATTTTTCCATATTGATCTAACCTTCTTATGAGAGGAAACTTAATCTCTCTGCCCTCTATCATTTTACCTTAACTTCAAAGTAATTTTTAGAAGAAACTTCTAATCCCTAATTTTCAAAATGAATTCTCTTCTTAGAAGTTTTCTATCCTTGACTCAAAGACTATCAGAGTTTACATAATTTAGTATTTTATCCAGTGCTCTCTTTCATGTTGATTATATTTTATATTTCTTATATAGCCCAAAGTAAAAGACAACCTTAGGGACATTTTTATGAAGAAGAGTTTAAATCAACAACAGTTGAGGGAAAATTCTGAGAAAGGTAAAGGCCCTGGAGGAATTTGTTACTATGTCTGCATGGGGAGCAGAGAGGTTGGAAGGCTCTGAGTAAGCCAACAGGAGTGTAAGTCTCTTTGATCTTTGGCTCAGCTCAAAGATCCTTTTTATCAGTGTCTGGTGTTGTTAAATGCCTTCACCTGTTTACATAATCTCTTTTCATTTGTTTGGTATCATTTTAGAGTGGAGGAAAGTCAGTCAATAGTAGGTCAGTAAACATCTATGGCTATATGCCCATGTTAAGTCAAGCAGACCTGTAACCCATAAGAACTCTAGACAAATGTCTAGATCCTAGCCTTGAAAACCAGAATCTTAAAGTCACAGTTCCAACTTGGGTCAGCACTGAGCTAAAAACTTAAGGTTCTACAATAGGAACAGGGAACCTGTGGCCTCAAGGCCACGCTAATTCCTCAAGTTCTCGGAGCCTTTGACTGAATCTAAACTTCACAGAAAAAATCCCCCAGGTCTAGAATCCAGAAAGTTAAGATTAGTACACCACTGTAGTACTAAAATAGCTCTTACTATGACAGTGGTACTATGCTAAGGATTAGGGATTCAAAGAAACAGCAAAGACACTTCTTGCCCTCAGGTAGCTTATATTCAAATAACAAAGATAAGGAATGAATCAGAGTACTTAAGATAAATATGGAGTAAAGGTAAGGCAAACTTTTCTAGAGGGGCCTATCCTTGATAATCTTATGGGTCACTTTTCAGAAGCAATCATCAGGTATAACAGCTTACTTATGTCCACCTTGTATATTTCCAGAGACTTTTTAGTTATTGTAGTTTGGATTCCTCTAATATTATGTTGCTCAATGATTTATGACCAACAAAGCATCACCAGAAATATTGTTGTTAAGGAGATGGGCTTTTGCAATAGCAAACAGGTGGCATCATTGAAAATGAGACCCAATTTTCCAAAATAATCCTGCCAGATTTTTTCCATTTATTTATTTATTTCTGGGGTCAGTTCATTATCTGTCTTCTGCACTTGTTCGTATTACTTATATTAACTACTATAATAAAAACAATATAATAATTATAAAATAATTGTTAGCATCAAGGAAAAATCCTTCTTTTGCTTGGACTTTAAGTAGAAATTTTGCTATTATTCCAATGATCTTCTTTGATGAATATAAATCTTCCTGGTTATCACCTCACTTGAAGTCAAAATTGAGTAAATCACTGAAAAAAACCTCACCTTTGAACTCCCAATGTTTTTTAAGAGTTATTATGTTGTTGTTTTATGTAGGGCCTATTTTTCTGATGTTTCATCTTGACATGGAGGTGACACTTGTAACCTCCATCCCAAAGCCCTTTGGTTTTTGATTCTCTTATAATTGGTGGAGTTGCATGTCCTGCCCTGTGTGAGGGATGGGGCAGAGTTGACATGGGAGTGGGAGCTCTCCAGTCTTCTATAGTCTGCTTCAGGATTCTTCGAACTTCAAGTCTTCTTTAGGATTCTTCAAGTAGTGAGTTGCTTTGGATGCTTCTGGCTATAGCTTTCAGAGAAGATGGAATCCTATTACAGGTTGCTGAAGTAAAGAGCTCTGGGAAAGTATAGAGGAACTGATAGACTTCATTATGTCCCTATTCTCAGCTAGCTACAATAAAGATATTGGTGAGATTCTCCATAGGTGAGATCCAGGACTAATTCCCTCTCTCTCTGTCTCTCTCTGTCTCTGTCTCTCTGTCTCTGTCTCTCTGTCTCTGTCTCTGTCTCTGTCTGTCTCTGTCTCTCTGTCTCTCTCTGTCTCTCTCTGCCTCTTTGTCTCTCTGTCTCTGTGTATCTGTGTCTCTCTGTCTCTGTCTCTGTCTCTCTGTCTCTGTCTCTATCCAAGTTTCTGTGTCTGTTCATTCTCTCCCTTTAGGAGAGCTCATTACTATATGTATTCATTGTGGGACTGGTATTAGGTAGGAAAACGATAAAACTTTGGATACAGAGTTTGGGCATCCTCTTGGCCTCAACAATAATGACAAAGTGATCAGAAATTAGACTGAATCCAAGAATTCCCCTAGACTAATAATATTTAAAGGAGCAGACAAATATAATTCTAGTCTGACCCTGTTCTCTTTCTGAAAACAGAATAGCTTCTTCCGTGAACTTTCTACTTCCCCTCCTAGTAGGATTGAGTACCTTCCTTGGCGAGGAGAAGAAATAGGGAGTAGGGGATAGAGACCAGAAACGTCTATTCTGCCTCTCTTTGAGACACACCAGAATAGTGGCCTCAGTTACATCTGGATCTCTCCATACATAGGCCCAATTCTTGCTACACTCTCAATTCTGGAATGTTACATTGAAAGAGCATAGGTTCTGGCATGTCCTACCCAGATAGAAAGGTCCTGGTATTCGTCTGGAGGTGGATGGACTAACAATATCTATATTCTGGGTTGTACATTCTAGAGGCTTATCTATAGAATGCTAATCACACAGTGATGGCATTATGGGTTATAACAATGCATGAAATTGTGTACATAGATATGGATAGATTGTTGTCTGCGTCATTGGGAGGTGTATTTACAGAAGTCACAGGGTTTTGCATGTCATGCTATTTTACTTTCATTGATTTTCTTGCAGAAAATTTACTAAATTACTTTTTTTAAATTGGATGTATGGATGAAAGTGGGAGCATCTTCAAGAAGGCCTGAGTCAACTTCAGTTGCTGGTTCTCTTCATTTCATTTGGAGATCTCTTTCACTGACGTTGTCTGGTGAGAGATCATGCTTTAAGGAGAGTACTTTGGAGTCTCCTCCTTTTTCAGGCTATGTGGCCCTAAGAAACAGCCCTTGATTTATAGGCTCTTTTCATGTTGGGCATAGAGAGCAGAGCCTTCATTCTTGTGAGATTGAAAGGTCTGGAGCATGCCTCAGTACCCTAGCATTCCAAACCCTGGGTTCCAGATCATTAATAACTGTTAACATCTATGTAGTGCTTTCTAGGTGCCAGAAAAAGTATCAAACACTGTTCAGTTATTATCTCAAGTGATCCTCACAAAAATTTTTATAAGATAGATGCTACTATTATCCCCATCTTAGAGAAAAAGAAACTGAGGCAAACTACTATGTGACTTGCCCAGCATCATAAAACTAGCAGGATTTGAATTTAGACTTTCCTCTTCCGGGTCTGGCACTCGATTCACTATATCACTGAACTAACTGAACTAACTGAACTAACCCTGAGAAACAAGGAACAGCTTCGGGCAGTGTGACCTTTGGGACCCCAGATGTGTTGAAGATGAGAAAGGGACTCATTTGGTGGTCTTTTTGCATCTGGACATGAATGTGTTAGGACCAATGCTATGTAGGAACTGAGTTAAGTTATGGCCCTACTCTTCACAGAAATGGAAGTAGTATGGGGTAAGTATGTCTCTGATGTATTGGGGGTAAATGTTTGTGCATATGTTCTTGCTATAACTTTGTAATAAATTTTCCTGTGTAAAAGCTATTTTATATTGTGGTTAAATGAAACTGGGTTCTAGTCACTAGCCCCTAGAGGTAGATAGCCCTAAGTCAATAATAGAGAAACACCCCACAAATCCTTTAAGACATCCTGGAACCCAAAGGGGCCAATGTAGCAGCCTGACTCTGGGCAAGTAAGCCAAGTATATCTGCTATACTTCTAATACTAAAGCATAGCTTGAGATTTACAAATACATTGTGTGTATCTAGGTAAGGATAGTTGAAATCAAGCAGACATTTAATTAATGCATGTTTGTATAGTTCAAGGTGCTATGTGTCTTAGTAGGAAAAGGGTTTCCCTAAGATAGGTCACTGCCCTCAAGGGGCCTAATACGGATTGTATTGTGCACACATGATATATGATAATGCAGCAAAGTGCTCAGAGGACAATGTGGCTCAAATTATATTTTTATATCTTTTTTATGGCCAAGGAAAATTATCTTTAGATTGAAAATGACTAACAATAATACCAAAAAGAGAACTAAAAACCAAGATGAGAAATAATAGAGTAAGAGTGCCCCTAGATGTCCTTAATGAGTTCACATTATGAGACCCAAATGAACTAGATTCTGGGGAATTAAAAGAAGCAAAACATATAAGACACAAGGTACTGCCAGTGATCTTTGAAAGAACATGCAGCACACAAGAGATAACAGAGGAATTGTCCTACTTCCCCCCTCCCAAAAAAAGAAAAAGAAATGGGAAGTGAATATAATATAAAAACTATAGATGAATGAATTTGACCTTGGTTCCTGTCACAATTCTAGAATACATTGTTACTCTTCAATTTATGTTGGTGTCTTTTTTAATGCTATGGTCATTTCCATTTAGACTAACCCCCTCTCCATTCCCGCCCTTTGCATTGAATCCTTCCTTATATTAAACAAAAACAGTTAAAGAAAACCAATTGATAAAATTGGTATAACAGTATTCACAAAATTCCTATATTTTTTCATATATTACTCAAAAAAATGAAAATATGTTTTACCACTTGATCCCCAAGACAAAGATTAGTCTATCCAATTACCCTAAGATAGGCTGTCTTTTACTATAATAGTTTTTTAAAATTACATTATTATGTCCCTCATGTATATTGTTCTTCTGTTTCTCTTTGCTCTGTACCAGAATTCACACAAGTCTTCCCCTGTCCTATGAATTCTTCATATGTGTCATTTCCTATTAGTCATGGGGTACTAACCACTGCTGACCAAATCCTTAGAGTATGTGCAATATTCCTTGTCTACTGCTAATCAAATATATGAAGGTTGGTGACCCTTCTTATTGCTATGAATGATAGAGAGGCTGGTGCTCTTTAGTGGAGAATTTTTTAATAGGCATAAGAGTTTAAAGGACTGATTAGGGAACTGGAGTTTTAAAAAGGATAAATCTACTTCTCCCTAGATGCTTTTTGAGCTTCCTTGAAGGTTTTTGTGTGAGGAAGAATTAGCCTCTGGGGAGGGCAGGGACAGGGTAGGAGCAGCAGCTATCAGGGTCAGAGCTCAGTCGGGCTTGCTTACTGCTCACCTCTAGACTGCAAAGAGTGCTCAGTGTTGCTCCTTGCAGTCCTCTGCCCCCCACCCCCACCCCCTGGTCCTGTGCCTATTGTGAAATCTTTCATGTGTTCCTTACTAACAGGGCAGTAGCATAGTTCAATACAAACAAGATTGTATATCTTAAATTGGTTTTCTTCCCTACTACTGGTATAATGCTTTAAACAATTTATGTGTTTTTCCTTCTTTCAACTTGAGACATAAAATACTCCTGAAAGGAAATAAGGAATATTCCTTTCCATTGAATTAAAAGAAAAATTCTACCTCCCCACATGTAATTTCCCTTGGCATTTAATGGCTATCCTCTAGCTCCTTTGGTCAATATGAGCTGTTTTGCTGCAGTACTCATTGTATGACTGCCAGAGGAAACCAAGCCAAAGATGTGCCCACCAAACATTTCTGCACATCCTCACACACTGAGTAAATTTTGCTTACTGGAAACCTTGTCCAGTGGGTTGGAGCCTTTACCTGGAAGTTGGGAATAGACATGTGAAAGCTGAGGGAAGAGAAGCTAGAAAAATTCAGATTGAGGGAAGAGAAGTTCCCCTCCCTCATAAGATTTTTTTTCCATCTTGAAGAATTGAGCAAATAATGATAAACATAATAATAAGAATGGTAAATGTTGAATTATGATTATTTTTAAAAGATGACTATTTCAGATACATTGCTTTTAAGATGTTAATTATTCTTTACTTCATCAAAATGATTTCTAAGACCTATTCATGAGAAAAATTTGAAGGGAAAAACATATTTGATTGTTACAATGCCAGGAATCTGACCATATGCAATAGGAAGAATGGAAGGAGTCAGTTCCATTTCTTTTTCAAAAAGGAACTGCCATTTCAACAAGAGAAGAAAGAAACACATAATGTGTTTTTTCTTGTGAGAATTGTGTGGATGGTTGCTAGCAACAATATGCATATTTCCCCCTACAGAGATTAGAAATGAGATACTAACACTTGATGTTACAAAGGAATACTGGTGAAGGGGATGGCATGAGATGAAGGGCTAATAGCCAACAAATATTTCTGAGACCAGGGCTGAGCAGGTGTTCCTACACTATTGGGTCTAGTGCTAGAGGAGGTCATCTAAAAAGCCAGTTCCAAATAAGCTGGCAGGTGTGGCCTTGGAAAAAATATCCAGAGAAGAAAATAAAACCATATGGGAGTCATGGTATAGGTAGTCCATGAGAATCAAGTGTTGTCAAGAGTCAAATTGCCAGAATGATGGAAAAGTTTTGTTCAAGGAGTTTAGGATAGCTGGTCACAAGGGGTATGAGTTGAATTATGATGAGGATATGTTTGTTTAAGGTCTGGCATATCACGGCTATATTTAATTTCTCATATTTAAAGAGCACTATGCTATACGTCTTCCAGGTTTTAATATTTTATAGATAACAAGTAGTTCAACACTTGCATTGTCTTCTTGTTATCCCTAACTCTTGATATATGACTGTTTCACTTCCTTTTCAGATTTTATATTTCAGTCATATCTTTTATACCACTTCTAATATAGATGCAGGGGTGTGCTGGAGTCACTCAGTACCAACTCTAGGGAGGTGGATGTTAAATTGTCAACGTGTGCATTTATACCTCAAAAATCAGCAAACGCTACAAATCAGGGTTTTGTTTGTTGGGTTTTTTTTTTGCCCAGACTTAAGAAAATTATGAAGAACTTGCAAATTAAACTTAAAAGTGGGTCGTGCTTTTTTGGAGAGCTGGTTTTGGGATATCTTTTCATCTTATATTTTTAGACTCCATGGCTTTCTTCAAAACTCAGGTCCTACCTAGGAATTTTACTTTACTAAAGCCTCCAGGTATTAATGTTCTCCCTCTCTTGAATTTGAATTTACTTTGTATATTTTCATGGTCATTGTTCAGTTGTTTCAGTTTTAAGCCTTGAGGAAGCTGAGGAGGAACTGAGGAGGCTGAGGAGGAGACCAAGAGGCTGAAGAGGAGCCCAGGAGGCTGGAGAGACAAGCCCCCCACTCCCTTCTGGATAAGGTGATTCTGATTTTTTGAATGAGCTGAAGAAGACTGAGGAAGCATGACCAGGATACTAAGACTTTGTCTGTGGCTTGGTTGAGTCTTGAATTCCCAGGGACAAAAACTGTGAAGGATTTGAGATGGACTGGACCCTGTGAACTTCAGTGTGGAGCAGGAACTATAAGTAGAGCTGGACAAGGACCTGGGAGCTATCTGCTTTTGAGCCCAGGTGACAGTTTGGTGAATCCAGGTAGGATCTGGGACCATCAAGGGGATTCAGGGAATCTGAGAAATCACCCTGAGTCAAGCTGCAAGAAGACTTTACTTGGATACTGTATACTGACTGAGGAATTGTAATTTGACTAGTGACCTAGTGGTGGAGGGTCTGTATATTTTCTGATAAAGGATGAATGAATGACTAAAGTACTTAGTAACTGATTACTGAATAAGTGACTGATTGAGTTAACTTAATCATGTGTGCCCCATGAGTGGAAGACTTTGACTATTATACTCTGAGAAGACCGAATGACTGAGTAAGGAGGCAAACTTCCTTAGGGATGATTGAATGTACTAAACGATTGTATTTTGTTGAAAACTATTGCAACCACTTTGATGAAAACTATGTGGCCATTTTAACGATAAGTTGTTGTGAATACTATATTGTGACTTTCTGTGATAAGTTGTAATATTGTGAATTCTGTGTCTTGATTTCTGCAAATGTTTGGCTTTGATTTGCTATAGAATAGAATGTTCACTATACTGTGTAATCAGAACCTTAAAAAACTGTTCACAGTAGCATTCTTCTGGAAAGCTGCTTGTGCATCGCATTACAATAGGTTATGATCTTACCTTTTGAAGGAAATTCCACATTAGATAAAATTGCAGATCCTTACAAATAAAGTATTGAAGTATGAGAGATTCCGAATAGAGCCCATAGAAAGGAATGGGTTTTCTTAAGTCTTTTCCCCCAAGATCCACACCTGTATTTCTTGGTCTACAAAGACTGTCTCCTCATATTTGACGTCCAGTTCAACATGTTGAACACCAAGCTAATTATTACCTTCAATATAGTTTTCTTTCTGACTTCATTATTTCTGTTATTATTATTATTTTTTTGTTCATTTTTCTTGCTTCCCGGCTAAGAAGCACAGTGAATAGAGTGCTGTTCCTGGAGTCAAGAACACCCAAATTCAAATCCCATCTCAGATACTAGCTTTGTGACCATGGGAAAATCATATTATGCATCTGCTTCAGTTTCTTCAACTGTAAAGTTGGGACCATAAGAGAATCTTACTTCACAGGGCTATCATGAGGATCAGGTCATATGATTTTGGTAAAGCACATAACATAGTGCCTGGCACATAGTGGTACTTGTCCCTCTTCTTCCCCTTCTTGTATTGAGACTTTGGTGCTGTCTTTGACTATTACCTCTCTCTTCTTCCTCATTCCATAATTCCCAAGTTCTATCAGTTCTTCCTCCATAGCATGGCTTCTACCTGCTCCATTTCTCTATTTCCTTTTTTATCACCTTCATATTGGCCCTCATTACCACAGTCCTGGCATGGTAATGTATGGGAGAGTTCACTAGCTCCTTAACAGAATTTTCCCCCATAATGATTCTTCAAGATAAGCTCTATTACAGTCCTATTTCTTCTTATGCAAAGATCTAGTGCTATCATTAATTACTTCAGGAATTATCAGTAGGTAAGGAATTATTCCTTACAGATTAAAGTTCAAACTCTTTTACCTGGAAATTAAGACCTCCCACAATTTAAAGCCTATCTCAGCTTTTCCAGGCTTATTTTATTCTATCCACTACCATGCTCTTTAAATTCCTATTGAACTAGAATGGATTTGAACCCCTGAAAATGATCTATATTTTTGCATTTCTGTCTTTGCTGATGCTGTTCTCTATAGCCAGAATGCTCTCCTCCTTTCTTCACATTTTAAACCTTTATCAATTCTTTAAAGTTCAACTCAGTGCCACTTCCTGCTCATAAAGTGTCCATTCCTACACAGGACACATCCAGAATCTCTAGCTGTCTACCTCTACCATAGCAGATTCCCTGTAGAAGTCCAGTCTATTCCAAAAGACACTAGAAATGCTCCCCACGTGTCTAAGCTACTGCCAAGGTAAATCAAATGAATGACAAACTCACCCATCAGATCAAGAGTAATAGGAGCAGCTAGACAAGTAGCCAAGAACCTCAGTTACTTGGGCTTTTGAGGCCCAGGCATCTCACCCTAACAAACAGCAGGGCATTTTGCTTTCACAAAAGGCAAGACAGTCAAGGTCTTTGAAAGTGAAAGGACAATATGACAAATTCTGCTAAACACTAATGATCTAGGGAATGCTAGGTTTCTCACATTAAACTTCCTGTCAACAACTACACAGGACTCAGTAAGACACAACTCATCAGTGTAGGAATATTTCTATACAAATCCCCCTAAGTGGAGGGGGAGAACTCCCCTGCACCCCAGTCCCATTTAAGCAATGAGAGCGGGATTAGCTTTTTACCAAGAAATATTGACTTCCAAAGTACAAAACAGATCAACAAATAGCTTATCTCAGTTCCTTTAGAGAGCCCAGTCACAGTTCCAAGTTCAAAACACTATCAGATCTCAAGTCCTGGGTACCCTAGCTTCTCCTGGCTTCCCCTGCCCATCTATCTAGCTGCAACATCTCATATAAAATCCTGACTCCAAGGTCCTCAAAGTTCCAATCTCAAGTAAGCTGGAGATGGCTGCTGGCACCTGAAACTGAGAACAAAAGGAAACAGAACAAGACACAACACCCCAGACACCTCAAGGAGAGTGATGGAGGTCTAAAAGAAGAGCATGGGAGAGAGGTATCCCACCCCTTCCTTTTCCAATGTTATTTTACCATCTTTTTTCTTCTTCTTGATATATCCTAAGATTAAAGACTCCTCTTCAACCCCAGGTCACATCAAGAAAAAGAGAGACCACTGATGATGTGGATAGGTTTTGGTTTATATTGATGAAAAGATTACTCACATCCAGGAGACCATGAATTTTTTGAAGTATTGATGTATAAAAAGAAGGACAATGTTTAGAACCTTGGCCACTCATTAGGGAAAACAACCCAGGTACAACACCCCAGTGGGTATCCAAAGAAATCTGAAGAAAGAAAGGAAGCCAGGAAATTGTGAGTGCTTTGAGGATAATTTTTTTCCTATTACACAATTTTACCTGGGATTAGTCTCTTTCATGGTAGCTAGGTAGCACAGTGGATAGAATTCTCTGGGAGTCAGGAAGACCTGAGTTCAAATCTGGCCTCAGATCTTCTACTTAAGGTCAAGTCACTTAACCCTGTTTGCCTAGGTTTCCTGTAAAATGATCTGGAGAAGGAAACGGCAAGCTACTCCAGTATATTTGTCATGGAAACCTGCATGGAGTCACAGGGAATCAGACATGGTGAAACAGCTCAACAACAAAAATCTCTTTCATACCACAAAAATAACGTAATGCTTAGTACAGACTTAATTAGTGAGCAAAATTCAGGAATGATGAAGTTAAGGAGTCAGTTTAGAAGAAATAAGACTGCAATATGCCCTTTAAATAAGGAAACTTCCATATTTGTGAACATTTCTTTGACATTATACCCCATTTCCCCAAGTTTCTTGTTTTATTATTTATTTGGAAAGCACTTTTATTAAACCGGTGAGAGCAATGATGAATATTCTCTTCTATAACTTAGATGGTTCTGCTTTCTGTATTTCTTCTCTCCTTCTAGTGCCAATGAAGAAAAAAACTAAGGTGTAGCATATTTAATATTTCTGTGTAGCTTCCAAAGGGGAGTTAGACACATTGTCATGGCCAGAAGGGCTACTTGGTAAATGTAGGCAAACATTTTGTGACTAACACCTATTGAGAATGTACTGAAATAGCTTAGCTTATACTTTTGGGTCAGAAAAATCTTCAGAAACCTTTGACCTTTCTCTACTTCTCCCCCTTCTTGGTTCCATTCCACATTAAAAAGAGAATAACCCCTCTATCCAAGAGTTTCAAAATGTCCATAGCAGCCCATTTGTAAATGAAAAAAACATATAATAGAAAGAAGTAATCATAGATTTAGAACCAGGAGAAACTCAATCTTCTTATTTTATAGAGAAGAAAACTGTGGTTGAGAGGGATTTAAGTGACCTGACCAGGGTCACACAGCCAGTAAGACTGAGGCAGCTTTATCCTGACTTTAATCCACTGTGCCACTTAATAGTTTGAGATCTCCCTTGGTGCATATTTCAATGTTCTAACATACTAACCAGACTCCTTCATAGACTATTTTATGAAGGAAAAACAGTGGAAAAATCTCACTGTGCCTATTTCTAGCAGATATGTTGCTAAGTAGTTGATTGCAAACATACCCACCCATTTTTAGAGTATGTGAGCATTGACCAGTGGGGACGATGTAACTAGAGACAGAAACTGGAGAGAGGGAAAAGAATTGGTAGGCAGGAATCAATTTTTCTGTGTCTAGCCTTTGGAGGGGCATTGATAATAATGGTATATGTAAGTAACCTTGAGAAAAGCTAACAGATTCTGTTTCAGTATGAGAGACTACTGACATAAAACTAAGGGAAGTTGTGACTGATAACAGCGTCTAGGGAACCTTACAGTCTTCATGACTTGACATTACCTGTTTACAAGTGAATTGTCCTTTATTCAGCACTAGAAATAATGAAGAACTGAATTTCTGAGAGTTTGCTTTGCCTGCTCAAAGGAGGTTTGCATTAGGAATTGGATGAAGATCACAGTTGAAGTATGTGTGTGTGTGGAGTAGAAACTCTAATAGTTATGAATGTATGCCTTGGCCTACAAGTTTGAATAAATACTTTCTAAAACAAAGGTTCTTTATCTGGGATCTTTAGACCCCCCCAAGGGGTTCATGAATAGATTTTAAGGGTTTTGTAACTTGGATAAGGGGAATATATATATATATAATATTTATATAATATATAAATACATTTATATATAATATAAATATTTATATATTTATTATATATATATATTTATTTATATACACACACACATATATATGTACATATATACATTTATAATGTAATTAGCTTCCTTTGTAATCCTGTATTTTAAATAGGTTTCATCAACCTGCCAAATGGATCCATGAAACAAGTAAATAACTAATTTTAAAAGTTCTGAAACATATAAAATAAAATAATGAATTCTGAAATAATTAACTTGGTAAAGGAGATTTAGGGGACAGAATGGGAGTTTATAAAGTAGATAGGATATAGTGGATATCTAAAATATGAAGTTGTGAGAACAGACTGACTCTTCCATAAAATTCAGAACCTAGTAGAGCCCACACAGAGGGTAGAACTAATGAATGAATGACAATGAATTGATCCAAAGATCCTTCCTCTTAGGGAAGGGCACTTCATTTGGCTGAATACTCACATTGCCCTCTAGTGTTTGATAGATTTTAATATTCAGTGGTCCAAGTGTCCATATTTTCACAAACACTGGAAGAAAGGTGGTGCAATCTGGGGACCTTAGTTTTAATTTCACCTTTGCTACCTGTGTGACAGTGGGTAGGCCATTTGTACCTTTTTAAGGCTTTAGTTACTTCATTTGCATAATGGGGGGAGTTTTAAGGAGATGAAATCTAAGATCTCTTTCAGTACTAGAAATAACCAATATTAGGTTTGCATATTCATTTAACCAGTGATGTTTCCCATTCTGCCTCAGAAAAAAATACTTATCCTTGAGTGAAAAATGAAACATAATAATTTTTTAAATTTAGAATCTCCTTTAAAAGAAAGAAAATGTTTTTTTGAAATTTTTGAGGCATTTGATGCTTTTCACTTTATTTTCAGTTCTAGTCTCTGAAGGTACAATGCACTTACATATGTGTGACTTTTGAAAAGGATGCCAGGAATAATAATTGCTTATGTAAATCTACATTATACATTAAAATTTACCGAATACTTTCCTCATAACTACATGGTGTATGTGGAAAGAACACTAGATTTGACTCTGCTGATTATGACCTATATAACCTTAAGCAAGACTTTTCAACTCTCTAATTCTCAGTTTCCACTTTTATATAATGTAAGGGTTAGACTAGATGACTTTTATGCCTCTTCCAGCTTTAAATCCTAGAAAACAATGAGCCTGTGGAGTGGCCATATGTAATTCCAATCCCAAAACCCATTGATATGGAATTCTTTCCTTCTTGGTGGATACCTATGCCCCATGCTTCTGTCAGGAGCTAGGCAGAGTTGGTAAGAGTAGAAATCTTCTTGAATCTAGTCTTCTTAGATCTGTCTTCTCATCACCCAAATCTTTGAACTTCCAATGCTGCCATTGTTTGGGGGTACTTTTAGTGTCTAGTTTCAAAAGAGAAGATTGAAGTTGCCAATCCCACCTCAAATTGCTTAAGGAAATGGATCCAGGAGGACACTAACAGGAGAGGAACTGGCAGTCTCTATAGCAGTATTAACACTATGTCACATAGGGTTGTAATGATTATGGAATTTGAAGATCTTCCATGCCCCTTGAACTTGCTGACATAGCAGGAAGGAGTGGGGCAAGAGGAAGCCAGAGGCCAGCTGGAGTGGTGTCAGTGGTGAAAACTCCTTTTTTTTGAGCCAGCCAGAATTTCTGCTAAGGACTCCTGCTGAGGACTGCTGGGGACAGGAAGTCGGGGGGCCGCAGCTGCTGGTAGCAAGCTGTGTGGATGCTGAGCAGTTGCTGTGAGTGAGGAGAGGAGAATCTTTGCCTGAGGTAGCCTGTTCTGTTTTGAAGGCTTGAGAATGTGGGTGTTTACTGCATTAACAATGTGTGCCAATTCCATAGCTACTGTGATGGCTTTGACTTTCTGGTTTTAGGACTCAGTTTTCTGGTATTTGAATAAATGTTCTAGCTTCATTCCTCATGTAGAGAGCCTTTTATATTTTGTGATTAATAACCATATCAGCATATTTATAGTTACCATAGGCATTGTGAATACTGCATTGTTGATAAAAGGGTATAAACTATTTTTAAGTATGTGTGCAGGCTTACGTGATTGGGAGACAGGAAGGTGAGAACACGAATTACATTTAACCCAATTTAATAGCTACCTCCGAGAAAGAGGCATCCATGTGAGAGATTCCAGGAATCTGCTTTTGGGAGAAGATGTTATTTCTTGGGTGAGAGTAGCTTCTTTCCATTAGTTGTGTAACTGGAATTGGTCATATCTTAAATTCATCTAACTGTGGCATGATTGTTCTCTTTCTGCTGGTATTTCCAAGGATACAAGTCCAGTTCACCCACAGCAGGAACACTAGGCTTTAAGCTAGGTGGAGAAAAGGTCATCTTCCTTTTCCTCTTAGGTCCCAAGGCCCTGAGAAATGAGCTTGGGACATTGGTCATGATTCAGTCTATCTTCAATTCTAGGTGCAGAGGATCAGTGTAATGAATCCAGGAACTTAAATTATGTCAGCCGTGGAGCCATGATTCTAGGACAGATGTTGCTGCTGCCAGCCCATCAAAGAAGCCCTGAGAAGCCAGGGTCCAGGATACAATCCAGAGGTGGGGGTGGGGGGGGTTGTACTGAACATTGAACTTAGAACTTGGTGGGACAAATACTATATAGGAATTGAGTTAAACTGTGAACCCAATCCTTGTTCCTTCCACAGAGAACAAAAGGTTTTTTATTAATAATAGTAAAAATATGGGATTATTAAGTACTTAGCTATTGAGGGGGAATGTTTATGTATTTATTCAAACAATACTTTTGAAGTGAATGTTCCTAAGTGAATGACTTTTAAGATGAATGGGAGTGCTGGGAGCCTCATCAAGTCAGAAAAACACAATTGGTGACTTGAGTCGATGGGATACCTGTTTAAAAATTGTTACAGTAAATTTGCCCAGTTCTTGAAAAGAAAAGTTCTAAAATAAAGTATTAAAATTGCTGCTGTTCTACTGTGTGATCCAGGTTCAAGATTTCAAGGAATGAAGACAAAGATTCAGACTAAGTTTACCTACAGAGTTTTTTGAATAACATACAAATCGTATCAACATCCTCACTCACAGAAGGATGTAAGATGTTGTGCCTATATTTACTTCAACTCTCTGTTACCCACAGAAATGTATTTTGGTCTGGACTTGAGAAATGAATTTGTATGCATAACTACTCCTCAGAAGATCAATTGTACCCAAACACTAATAGTCATACTATATAATAACAAAGTGATGTAGTTTTATGCTGAAGTAAACAAAGGAGTCAGTGCTGAATAGAATCTATAAGATTAAATGCAAGGATTGATAGGATTTTGGAATCAAAGATTGAAATGACAGATATTAATCATTCAGTTTAGCTGTCTCTCCCCTCTCTCTGGACAAAAGGGACCCGGTGTCCATCTAAGAAATGTGGAATGGAAACTTACTAATCATTCTTAGTTTCCTCTCCTTTTACTCATAATATTTTTAATACCTAAGAAAAAATAATTTATGATAAAAATTGCACGGTCACCCAAGAATGAAGTGGGAAAGCTTTATGTAGAGCTGTTTAAGGAAGAGAAGGTTAAAAAATTTCAAATAATTACATAATTGTGGTTGAAGGTATGTATGACAGACTAGATAGATAATATGCTGAACTTAGCCATCGAATCAACAAATATTTATTAAATGCCTACTATATGCCAAGCTCCGTACTAAATAATGAACTTGGGCTCAAACTCCTACCTAATATACTTTCTAGTTGTGTGACTTTGGATGGATCATTTAACTGTCCTGAAGCCCAATTTCCCCAGCTAATGAAACAGACATAATAATCCACCTCAATCTCAAGGCTATTATAAGGATGAAACCAGATAATGCATATTAAGGGCTTTGCAAACCTTGATGTGCTATATAAATGAGAGCTATTAGAGGATTATTATCAGTCAGTCATCTACTTCCAGTTTTACATGTTCCTTGAACAATATTTCCTCAGAGCTTAGCTGAAAAAAACACTGCTTAAAAGGAAGAAAATCAAGACAATAGGACACATGGACAGGTATGGAAGCTGAGATTTCACTGGCATAAGGTACTCCCAGGTGAGGAAACTCCCACTGCCAATGAATAGGGGAGGCTCCTGTGCAATTTACTGGCTTAGAGAGTTGTCTAGCGTGCTAAGAAATTGAATGACTTGTCCAGGGTCATGTAGCTGGTATTTATTCAGAGTAAGACCTTCCTGACATAACCTGGTTTTCTATCCATCACACCCAGGCACTTCTCTAGAGGTACAGAACTAACAAAATAGCTCAGGCTTGTTCGAAGCACAGTTGTAGACATGCTGTCTGTCCACTAGAGATGAAACTAGGAATTTTACTTCCTCCCACTTATCCTCAGCTTCCTTTGCCAGACTTTTCTCTGTTCTCGAGTCAGGACAGATGTTGTTGCCACACATGTAAGTGACATCTTGATGATAAGACCTACATTGTGCCCCCTTCCTTATTGTGCTTGGAGGCTCTCATACTTATTTTCCTTGTAGAGTGACCTCTAAGTATGTGGTATTATATATGAGCCTTGCGTAGTTTTAGGTTAACAAATGGGACTTTGTACTACGCTGAAACTATTTTTAGAAGTAATAAGATGAACTGGCCACATTTGTAATCCACAAAATCCCAGATTTGCTGGTAAACCCCTAAAGCATAGCGCTGCCTGCTCTTTCTTAAAAGAAGGTTTGGGGTTGGGAAATGATTTTTTTTCTTTAAATATATGAGGTAAAGGGAAATAAAACAGATTATAGACCTGGAATTCTTTCTAATTGTCTAGAAGTCTCACAGGTCATGACTCTATGCCCTGGTTGAATTCTCTAAATAGTCCTCCCAGCACTGTCTTTAGTGAGAGACCAATAAGTTGAAGAATAGACAAGAATCCAGGAGTAATCATAAGCTGTGCAGATACTTAATGCCTTAATTTTGCCAAGAAGATAAGAGTAATATCTTACTGTTTATGCACATGATTTGAACCATAGTATCTGAGGTTAACAAGCTAGCATTGAGAATTACACCTTTGAAATTTATGCATTTACTATTCTTGATTCATTTTCCTTGGTCATATCCATGACTTAGTTTGATTTCGTGAATATAGTGCTAGATTTAGATTCAGGAATACCTCATTTGGAATACCATCTTGGAAATTTACTAGCTGTTGGGCCAGGGAAAGCCTCTTTATTTCTCTGGCCCTCACTTTCTACATTTGTAAATTTTCTAAAAATAAATATTCTAGTTCCTAACTTTCAGGGTTGCTGTGAAATTCAGAAGAGCTAATAATGTATGTTTAAAATGTTGTAAATGTTTAAGTTCTAAACACAGTTCAGTTATACTTTTTGATTTTGTACATACTAATTCTATATTTTTATAATTAGCATGGTCTGATTTCCAGACCATAAAAATCAATAGCAAAACATTAATGGAGATTAACAAGGAAGTGAGAGTAGGAAAAACACTTGGAAATTATAGAATTGTATTTGTTTACTTGTGTTTAACAATGTGTAATTTTCAACCAGATTTCATAAATTAATCTTTGGGGAAACTTGGTCCTTCAAGAATGACTTTTTTTTTTATATATATAACATTGAGCTTTATTTCCATGCATCTCATTCTATGAAAAGGTAAACTCCATTTCAGTTCATTTTTTGAGATTTAATATACCATCTTTTGATATCAGTACAGAAAGAATGAGAAAACCTTTTCTTTCTTCTCATCTCTTCCTGTCCCCTCTGCTCTTTACATCTAGCTTTTAGCCATTTCTGCTTCTTTTGTCTTCTTTCCCACTCCACACTTCACATGTCTAGCCAGGGAGTATTTACTTATTACTTGGCCTCTCTTGGGGGATAGAGTGGTGTACTGAAAGTCTACAGCAAAATTCCTTAAAGCCTGATAAAACTCCATGGACCACCTGTAACACAAGTTTGTGTTGGGATATTTGTTCTACAAATGTGACCCATGGAAGATTTATCTTTAAAGTTATTTACTCAGCATTTATAGAAGCTGCTGCCCAGTCATATGGTTTCACTTAATACAACTGGCATAGGTCAGAAACAAGAGGGCCTTTAAAACAACATTGGAGAAATGTTGGTAAAAGGTTGCAAGGAGGGAAATAAGTGTGTGTGTGTGTGTGTGTGTGTGTGTGTGTGTGAACATAAGCCAAATCCCAAAATAAATATTTAACTTTTTTTTCAGGTTCCTATAGTTAAATGAATATGTTTGAGAATAATGGATTTCTGGAAATTCTTCTCTTTAAAAGCTGACTGACTAATCACAAAGTCAAGTGAGACCCGGACAAGATCAAGAACAAAGTTTAATTTGCTGTGTTTCATGAGTATGCTACAGAGTTAATTAAAATAGAAATTATAGGAATTTATGCAGATTGTCAGCAAAAATATTAAGTGATTATGGTATTAAGATACTGTTTCATTTGTAAAGGGGTACATGTTCCCTTTATTCTTTTTAAATGATTAGTATGGAAAAATATTTGCTTTTTGATTTTCCTCACTTGCATACTCCTGACCTCTCTCTTACAGAACCATTTTTTGAATTAATGGAAATTAATTATTTTTAAAGGGGGAGTGTAGTTTTGGGATGTTTGTGAGGGGAAGGAAATTGTATATGAAAACTGTACATTTTCAAAGATATAATGAATGACAAGGTTAACTTAGAACGTTCATGAAGTAGAAGCGTCATTCTAAGATCATAGCCAGTAAACAATATCTCCTTGTCTATAAGATTGAATTTAGCCCTAGAAAAGATATTGGGAGTGATAAAGACAAAGTCCTTTCCCCCAGGACCTGACAATAAAGGAAAATCTACTTTCTCATCAATTTGAGCAAATGTTGGTATATTTTTTTCCCTTTAGATTTATATTTCCATTCTTGCCTTCTTCTCTCTTTCTGATCCTCTCCTGTGCTTCCCAAATTCAATCATATTACATTCATTAATTGAAGCTTGTCTAGTTTATAATTCTTAGGCAACTACTTATTTTCCCTTTCAGTTAATATTGTATTTTAGTTTTGTTTTTCCACTCATCAGTGATCTTATCTAGTCCTCTAAAACTCTCAAAGATAAATAATGTAGTTTTTGAATGAGCAATTTAGAGTACAAATAGAATAATAAATGGAATTATGTCATGCATAAACAACCTAAACCTATCAAACTTATCTAAAGAGTCAATGAATTCCATCACTTTAATCCTGGCTAATATTTTAGAGTGAGACTTGCATTAGAAAGATTTGTCTCAGCAGCACTTGATTATGAATGCATTTTGGGGATAAAAGTGAAAAAAATTAGTCTTTCAATCTAGGTGTTCTTCATTGGATTGTTCTTTTCTCTCTCAGCTATTAGTAATCCTACACATTTTTTTCAATATCTTGATTGTTTCCAGCCCACAAAATTAGACTATATCAACAAATAAATAAGTGAAATTCAGTCTCTAATTCCCACTTTATCTCCAGATTTACATCTTATTAAACTAATTTTTTTCTAATCAAAATAGTCTGATAATGTAAACTTTTTTTCCCTTCCCTTTTCCTACCATTATTTATATATGTTGGGAGTATAAAGGAGAAGCATTCCAAAGGTCAAGAAAGAGAGACAAGATGTTTGGAGAAGTCATGGTTGAATATTTAGCTGTCAAAGCATAAAGAAGTGATTATACATCTTAAAAGTCACATGTTTCCATTTATTGTCTTTGTCACTTCTCACCCTGGCACTCAAATTTTTTTTTTAGTAATTTTATCTTTTTGTTCATCCTTTCTCTTTTATTTCTTTCCATTTTTGGATTTAGAAAAGCCCATGCTCTTGCCAACTTGACATTCAGTGTTTTCCTTCTTCCTTTTGGTTGGTATAGTTTTGTTATTGGAAGTCCTTCAACAGTGTCTCATCAAGCGCCAGATTTCCATTTCTTCTTCATTCTTAAACTTGTCTTTTCCACCAGCACTTTGATCTTGCACAGGTCTGCATTCGTGAAACCTATCTTCTTTGTGCTTTCTCTATTCAATATCTCTTTCAAAATCCAGGAGGTGCCATTTTATATTTGTATCACTTAAATTGCTTTCTAATTACATTTTCCCACTCTCCTTTTTTCAAAACTGAATCTGTTTCACATGCTTCCATATTTTTAAAGTCATACTTTGATGTATATATGGGTCATTAAAACCCCTCTCTCATATTAAGGTGATCTTGTTTGGAAAGTGTCCCTGAATAAATGTGCTTCACTCCATTTTCCTGGGAATAAGGAAATAGGCTCTGATATGTCTATTCTTTCCATTGATGATCTTTGAATTTCCATGAATTTCTCTGAGAAAAATAGTGTGTTTAATAGTTGCCAAGATCCATTCCTCTTGATGGCATCAGATTAATAAACCTTTCTTGGATCTGCAATATGGCAAAAATTATGCCTGTTGTTTCATGGTGTAATCTAAAGTGTTAGTTCAGTGAAATTAGCTAGGATACTGTCAATGATAAATATTTTATGAAGACATTTATTTGGATTATATTTGTACTTTCAAATAAATCAACCTTATTATTCAATAACCTGAAATGGAATAAAGTCAAAAGTGATGACACACTTATGACCTTCCTTGTTAGGATGAAGAAGTAATAGGAATGGGTGATTTGTTGAATAAATGGAGTGGAAAGAAAATTCATTTGAATTTCAAAGATATGCTTTCTATCAAGTCACTATCAACTTCAAGATGAAAGATAGAAATTTTGATGTCAACATCCATGATATTCCACCAATCTATGAATTAAATATGGAATAATTCCAGGATCAGTGTAGTTAAATTTCCTTCCATAACCTAGACAAACTCTTAGAAAATTGCAAGTATGATAAAAAAAACAAGATTTCACAGACCTGCCATTGTGAGGGCAACCCAGTTCTTTAAATACATCTATGTGCTCTAGAAAGCTAAGAATTTCTCTTCAACTATGGTAAATATAGGTGGGAAATGTTGGATAATGAATTTACAAATCAAAAATCTTTGTAAAATTAACACTGTAAGTGACCTTAAAGATGATTTGGGGGAAGGACATGTAAACTAGAGCTGTGAATTAAATGGTATTGGAAATAACCAGAAAGGAAACTCCTGTACCAGTTGCCACCTATTTGGCAACTTACAATCTTAGAAGAAATAGGAGATTAAATGATATGCCTTGGATCACACAGTCAGTATGTGTCAGAGGCAGGATTTGAACTTTGGTCTTACTGAATCTGAGGCTGGCCTTCTCTTGTGGCAAAATTCCTGACATACAGTCTTCTAGCTTATATTTAAACAGTTCAAGTAACCCACATCCATTTCTTGGGATGGGGGTCACTCCACTGCTGACCAGTTCCTATTCTTTTATTTCCTTCAAAGCCCAGAGTGATTACCCCATCTTCTATGAAACATTCCATGGTTCTCCCACATGGAAATGATCTCTCCTCATCCTCATTTATCTCAAAGCATTTTGGTGATGCTATGTATTTATCAGAGTTTAAAGTAAAGTACTGGAAAATGGCAGCGTAGAAGCAGCAAGGTCCCGCAGCTCCCACACCGCCACCCTAAACACCCATAAAATATGAGCCCAGATAAAGCCTAGGACTCTCAGACTCACACAAAAATACAGAGAACACATCTCTCACTGAAGGCAGCTCGGCAGCAGGGGCTCAGTGTGGTCGCTGGAGCAGAGGCTGGAACAGCCTGAAGCTGAGACCACAGCCAGGCCCAAGTGGTGAGAAGTAGCCTGGCCGAGCTGAGCCGAGCGGGCACCGGAGCCAGTCTGCAGGAGAGATCTACAGCCTCCAGCACTCCACATTTGCCAAAGTGTGAAGAACAGAATGGGAGAGGGGCGGCTCGCACAGCAGCAGAGCAGAGACCGAGGCCAGCCCAAAACCACAGCAGAGGCCATGCTAGGCCCCAGGGCAGCCTGGAGGAGTGAGCCTCCCAAGTCTCTACTTGAAAGAAAATCTAAAGCACCTGCCTAAAGGAATCTTTAAATCCTCAGAGACCGTTAGTGAAAGTGAAACTTTGAAAATTAATTTGGGGTTGGTAAAGCAGTTCGGGTCAATCAGCTCCTGGGGCAAGGAAGTAGTGAGGGAAGGGAACTGCTGGAACCAGTGGCAGCCCCCACCAGGCTCCTTCAGAGCCCCTGGCCTGCAGACTCCTAGGGGGGCTGAATTGATTCATCAGGGCCAAGTGCTCTTGTGCTGAGTGGCCTGGATCTGGATCATGGTCTTGGGTGGTGGTCCTGGGGGGCACTTTCAGCAAGCCAAAGTTGGGGGGTCTTGCAACACCCCCATAATAGCTCCGGCAGCTGGGAAAACCCCAGTGATTTGGAACAGAGCTTCCCCCTTGGGAGCAGAGTTTCACAGACCAAATTAAAAAAAA
>CM053594.1:219607245-219645327 GCA_028646575.1 Pseudocheirus occidentalis
CATAAACTCTAAACTGGGCATCAGGGGAAGACAGAGGGGAGGGCAGGGTCTGGGGGAGGGATGCTGGAAGCACACACTTCGGTAAAGAGACAGGGACAGGGTAGAGAACAGAACAAGAGATGGGGGGAGGGATAGGAAGGAGAGACAGAGGATCACTGTCACAATATGTCCACTATGAAGATGTCCTGTATAATCACACATCCACACCCTGTATTGAATTGAGCGTCCTTCCAGTTAGGGTTGGTGACAAGGGAGGAAATGAAAGAATCTAGAATTTAAAGTTCTGTAATACCTGCAACTAGGAATTAAGATATACAGGGGCTGGGATAGGGAGACCCTCCCTGCCCTGCCAGAAAATAAAAGAGCAGAGCAGGGGAGGGGCTTTACAGTGGGATTGCTGTTTTAGGGTTGGGGCAGGGGCAAGATGGGGAGAAAATTTGTAATTCAAAAATGTAATGAAAATGAATAATGTAAACAAGAAAACAAATAAAAAACATTAAAAAAAATAATAAAGTAAAGGACTGTGTCAAAGTCCCTCTTAGACCTTGGCTGACTACGTATGCATATGAAAAAGCTGGACAATGGCTAAGAATGTAGAAGAGAAAATAGCCTTTCTTCTCTCCTCCCTCCCTGAGGCCCCCACAGGCTCAAAGGTATCTTTATGACTTTTTCCCCTGCCCATTCATCTACACGGGAGAACTAGAGGCTTAGACTTGGAAAATTTAATCTTCTAAACTACTAAGTAAATATTAGTCAAATAATCATTACCTGATCTATGGCATAACCTTCAGAGATTAAAATTGTGAAGTGTATACAATATTCATCATAAGCTTGGGTGAAGTCTCTGACAAAGGTGCTCAAGCACATGTATTGGGAAAAGGGTATTTAAAAATGATTGGGATTGTGAGAAGTAGCAATATGAGAAAAGTCCATTCTAAAGAGATTGGCCTCCAGGGGAAGAACCTTCTTTTGGAGATGTGAAAGATTCATAAGACTCTTAAGAGAATAAGACAGGAATGCTTTTTGTTCATCAGAGAGAAAGGTTTGTGATTTTCTTAAAGGGACATAGCAAGAAAAAGCCTATGGGTTTTAAATTAAAAGATCATGGATGTACTTAGTCTTCTCTTAGGGAAGCAATAGCTAAAGAGTTAGCTGAGCCAGAAACTGGAATCAGAGAGATGCTCCATAGCCAAAACTAAGCAAAATACAATCATCTGAATTAGATAAAGATTACAGGTTGGATGGAGACGAGAAGAAAGGAGAAGGGATATAAGTAGGATGATGCATGATATCACTAGAAAAAAATCAGTGGTACTGGTGTGTTATAGGTATGAGATGATCCACCATTCCTGTGCCCTGAGCATAGCTTCTTGGGTCAGTTCATGGTTTTTGTTTTTCATTTTGGTGTGTTTCTCTTTATATATGTTCCCTAAGTATATCTGTTCTTCCTACTGATGCTTGTATAACTGTGAAAGAGTGTGCCCCAGATTTAGGTGGGGAAAGTATTTTTGTTACTTATCTTTGATAACTATTCCATTGAATAACTTCTTGTTTCTAAATAAATATATCCTTTTACTGGATATTAACAGTAAAGTAAAACTTTCTGCTTTGCATTTTTGCTAACAGGAGCCTAAGTTGGGAAAAAAAATCATCTTCAAAAGAAAAGGCAACTAAAGAAGACTAGGCCATCTGCCTTGGACATCAGATTGTGGAGGAAGGAAATATATTTGGTGTCAGCTTTGTCCATTAGACTTAGGTCTCTGGTAACAAAACCACTTATTGAGCAAGTGGTAGAATGAAGGAAAGGATAACGTAGAGGAGAATTCATGATATGATACTAGAATAGCTGCCTAAGTAAATTCTTCAGAAGCGTAAAGACTTGTGAATTATTGCCTTTTAAACCTTTGGTCTACCTGCCCCTGTGTACCCTCTGCTCTGAGAAGCTTGGCATGTTCTGGAATGAAGGCTGGGCACCTTGAGGAAGTCATGCTTATCCTTTAAAATACCACTCACAGAAAGGGTATCACCTCCACTGTTACTAGTACAAATTATTTGTAAATTTATTTTTGTTAATAATGATACCATAATGATTAAAAGGTGAACCTACCAGTGGATTTGTTGGCTATGATTTTGGAGACAGTTGATCCAAAGTTTTCTTTGGATAGTCTAAGGGTACCTAGGATAGTCTAATGTAACCATTCTGTGGGGATCCACTGCATGAGGGATTACGATCATTTTTAATAATTATTTATGTAAATGTATAGAGATAGGTGTGACAATGCTCTATTGAGCATTGGGTCTATGGTCAGGAAGATATAAGTTCACAATTAAACCTCAGATACAGTCGAACTGCATGACCCTAGGCAAGTCACTTAACCTCTTTCTCTTTTTCCCTTATCTGTAAAATGGGGATAATAATAGCACCCACCTCCAGAGGATAAAATGAAATATTTACTAAGCATTTTGTTAGTCTTAAAATACAGTATAAGTATGAAATATATATATATGTGTGTATACATACATATATACATACACACATATGTATATATATTATATATAAGTATGCTGGCTATTGATCATGATGATGATGATGATGGTGATAATGATGATGAAGTCTCATCATTCCTGATTGATTGCAAGATCCTAAACCATTACAGATTATACAATTTCACATTTTATTCTGAGTTTCTAGCATCATGACTTGTACATAAGCATATAATATCATTAAACAGAATAACTGGTACTCAAATATTTTTAAAATGGAACTTAATTAGGAAGTTATCCTATAATGAGTTAAAATGATACAGTTGAACTAGATCTCTGGACTGTTACAGTTTTACATTTATTGTAAATTCATCCTGTTGATCATAGTTCTGCAGAACAAATACAAATTCTGTTCAATCCTTCCAGATGTTGTTGCTGTTGTTCAACCTTTCCAGGCATATTTGACTCTTTGTGACTCTAAGGACCATTGCATGCTAGGCCTTTCTATCCTCTACTATCCCTAGAATTCTATCCAGTTCCTCTTCCTTTTTTCAGTGACAATCTATCCATCTCTTCCTCTGCCACTCCCTTTTCCTTTTGCCTTTAATCTTTCCAAACACCAAGGTCTTTTCCAATGAATCCTATATCTTCATTATATGGCCAAAACACTTCAGCTGCAGCTTCAGTATTTGACCTTTCAGTGAAGAGTAGAATTAATTTATTTAAGTATTGACTGATTTGATTTTATTACTGTCCACAGTACTCTCAAAAGTCTTCTCAAACACTATAATTCAAAAATGTCAATTCTGTGGCTCTCAGCTTTATAGTCCAGCTTTCACAGCCATAATATTGCTACTGGAAAAAACCATAGCTTTGACTACATGTTCCTTTGGTGATAAGATGATTTTCTCTGCTTTTTAGTATGCTGTCCAGGTTTCTGTAGCTTTCCTTTCAAGGAACAAGTGTCTTTTAATTTCATGGCTACAGTAACTGTATGCACTGATCTTTGAGCTCAAGAATATAAAATCTGATACTGCTTCCATGACTTTTCCTTCTGTTTGCCAGAAAGTTACTGGTTGCTAAGATCTTCGGTTTCTTTTCTTTTTTTTCTTTTTTAATATTAAGCTTCAAGTCAGCTTATACTCTTCTTTCAATCTAATCAAAAGGCTTCTTAATTCCCCTTCACTTTCTACCTTCACAATGGTGTCATCTGCAAATCTGAGATTATTGATATTTCTCCTAGCAACCTTAATTCTGGCTTTTGATTTATCTAGCCTGGCATTTCATGTGATGTACTCCATACATAAGTTAAATAACAAAAGGTTAACAATATGCAACCTTGTCATATTCCTTTTCTCATCTTAAACCAATCAGTTATTCCATGTTTGGTTCTAACTGTTGCTACCTGACACTCAAACAGGTTGTTCAGGAGACAAGTAAGATGATTTGGTATTCCCATCTCTTTGAGGACTTGACATATTTTGCTGCAATCCACACAAAGACTTTAGTATAGTCACTGAAGTAGAAATAGAGAATTTTTTTTTACCTCTTGTGCTTTCTCCATAATTGAGTAAATGTTGGCAATTTGGTGTCTAGTTCCTCTGCCTCTATGAAAACCCGTTTCTTCTGGTAATTCTCAGTTCACATATTGCTGAAACTTAGCATGCAGAATCTTAAGCATAACCTTGCTGGTGTGTGAAATGTGTATAACTGTTCTGTGATTTTATATTCTTCGGCATTTCCCTTCTTTAAGGAGTGATACAGGAGGGATATTTTATATTAGAATACTGTATATTTTGATGGAAACTTTCTTGTTCCCTTGCCACACCCTTGAATCTTCTGTTTTAGGCTAAAAGCATTTCTACTTATTTGAACTGATTGTCAGTTTGCATGGATCCAAATCTTTATTCTAGTCAAATTCCTTGAATAAACTACAGGAACTCTTTTAAAATGTGTTTCTTAGAACAGAACACTCAGGGTATGATCTGACTTTAACAATCAATACCCAGCATAGTTTGACTGTCATGTACCTTGATCTGGACATAACATTTTAATTAATGCATATTACTGTTTACACAGGAATTCCATTACTTATGTGATCATCTTATTCTAATTTTTATCATAGTTAATTCATACCCATTTTATTTTTCTCTATTAAATTGTAAATTCTACATTAATAACAAGTAGAGGAATTAGAATCAAAGTCCTTTCACTTTTTTTTTACACTACTCTTATTACTGTAACTATCTGCCTCTTTTGTGATGTTCATTTCACTCTTTTAAATACTTTAGGTTCTTCATTTTTGAAGAGATTCTCTCTGACAAAGGAAAGGTAAGGAGGTAAAGAGGTAAGAGCTCACACTATTCGATTAGACTACCGTTTTTCCCAAGAAGTTAGCTAGACAAGAATATATCTAACAGACAAACTTAGTCTTAGTGGCCTGCAATTGAGAGAACAGTACGGAACTACTGTTCCATAAGAAAAAAATGAAAATAAAGATCTTGGCCTGAATTGACACAAACTATTATGCAATAAGGAGGTGGTAGCCATTCATTATCCTATCCTGGTCAGACCTTGATCAACTCCAGTGACTCACTATTGCCTCCAGGATTAATTCTAAAATTCTCTGAATTTTAAGACCCTTCCTAAACTGGCTTGTTCCTACTTTTCTTACTCTGTATTTCCCTATGTACTCTGTAGTCCAATGACAACTAACTTCCTTACTATTCTTTGCACTAGACACTTCATCTCCTGACTCCAAGTTTTGTTTTGTTTTTTTGTTTTTTAACTGACTGTCCTCCAAGTTGGACAATCTTTTCCTCCTAATCTCTACTTCCTAGCTTCCCTGGCTTTTTTTCACATCTCAAATAAAGTCTCATTTCTAGAAAAATTTTCCCAATCATCTATAATTCTAGAACCTTCCTTCTACTGATTCTTTCAAATTTATCCTGTTTATATCTTGTTTGTACATAGTTGTTTTCATCTTGTCTCCCCCATTAGATTGTAATCTTCTTGAGAGCATTGGCTGTCTTTTACCTTTCTTTGTATCCATCCCTACTTACCGCTGATGAGGTGTGGGCTCTGGGAGCCCCCTTGAGCTTTCCTTGAATATTTGAGGTACAGGCTCTGGGAACCCCCTTGAGCTCTCCTTGAATCTTCCCACATAAGGCATTTGCCTGAGGCCATAGGCCTTTCATTGTGGCTCTGTCTAAGACTTTAGCTAGCCCTCTTGTACAGCAATTTCCCACACTTGATCCTCCTGTCCCACCTTTGAATTGGCCTAGCCCACCATTGTCCTCTCCAGGTAGCCTCCAGCAACTTCCTGCCCTTAATCACTCCTTACTCCAGTCTGACCTCATCTTGAGTCCTCCTGAAGACCCTTCCCAAACTCCTCCTCCACACCACCTCTAGATTCCCACAACCTTTCTGTACATAAGATCCCATCTTCCTTCTATGTGGTGCAAGAGCATCACAGAATGACTTAAGACAGACTTGCTCTGTGTCAGACTTCCTCTGGCCTGCTTGCACACTGCAAACATCACAGATAACTAGGCTCCTTAAGAGTCTACCCAACATGGTGAACTTTTAATGAATTTTCAATAAACTTTGTTTTACTTTGGCTGAGAAGATTTGTGTCTAATTCATTTTGCAGGACCTGGCATGTTAGTATTTTGGGGTCTCGAGCACCTCCAACCCTGAGCACATCATCACCACAGTGCCTGGCATATAGTAGGCACTTAATAATTGCTTGTTGACTGAATGGCTGACATCTTTTGAAGTACTATGTTCAGTTCTGAGCACTACAATTCAAGAAAGATAATGATAAGTTGGAAAAATGTTAGAAGACAAACAGGATAGTGAATGGCCTTATATAGATGATGCATGAAGGTGGGCTAAAGGAATTGGGCAAGTTTAGCCTGGAGAAAAGAAGACACAGAAGGGAAATGAGAATGTTCTTCAAGTATTTGACAAACTGTCAAGTGGAGGAAAAATTAGACTTGTTTTGCTTGCTCTCAGAGGAAAGAACCAAGATCCAAGGGTAGAAGTTTCAAAGAGGCAAATTCACGTTTGATGTCAAGGAAAACTTCCTAATAATGCCATACAAAAAGAGAATGAGGTGCTTCTAGACATAGTAGATTTTTCCTCTTTGGAAGTCTTCATGCACGGGGATGACCACTTGTCAGATCAGGGAGATTTAGTATTTCATTATGTAGATATGACTACATGGTCACTGAGGTTCCTTCTCAGTCTCAAATTTTATGAGACTGAGAAAAAGCCACAAGTCAATTACTGACTTTACATAATGTGGATTAAATTTTTGGTTTCCCTTTTCAAACAAGAGAAAGAAAGCTAAATGAGCAGCCCCAATACAACATGGTTGTTTCCTGGAAAACTTTGGGTATTAACAACTTCTTTGGTTTTCTCAGGTCAAAAGAAAATACCAGGCATCGTTCTGTGGTTTTGTCTTTTTTAAGTTGAATCCTAGTTTCCATTTTTTGGGACAGCAGGGATTTTCCCCTTTCTTCTTCTTTTTAACCTCATTCTGGCAATGAATCCGAAGTCTGAGGTAGAAAGTCCTGAATGACATTCTCTTATTTATTCAATGACCATAAGACTGCCAATCATTTACATGCTCTATTTGTTACCCATTGGTTCCGTGAATGGTCTGTCTTATATATTTCCCAACGGGATATTCTGACTTTATTCTTCTGGGGAGAGTCCAATATACATAACTCATTTTAATTGTGCTTTACATTCTTAGGCACTTTTAGATACCTTGAAGGCCAGTGTTTTGTTGAATTAGATTGTTGGCAAGGCACTTACAATATGCAGAGTGCTGTACCTTTGTTTAAACAAAACACTAGATCACCTACCCTCCAGGTAGGACAAAGAAAATGTTTAAACAGAAAAAAAAGATACTTTCTATTAAAATGAAGAGGGAAAATGTTATATATCAATTCCATCCTATTGCTTTACCAAAAAATATTCTTTTTATGCATTCTTCAAAAATTAGATTGTATAAAGAACTTATTAAATATACCTACAACGTTCTAAGCACTGATCAGCTTTCATCAGAGAGAGGCCTAAAAGGATTGGTGGGACACAAGGATGTGCCATTAAATAACGTGGCATGCTGTACAGAAGTGAACATATTATACCTTAAAGTAAGTTCATTTCAAAAATGATTTAATTTAAAGTAACAAGGATGAAAGAAGTTCCAAGAAAAGGCAACTATAGTGATGGGATATGTTCTGGATATGGCAGCAACACCACATAGTAGTCTAAGATGATGGAAAACTGAGGAGAGAAGTATCAGTCTTGTGCCCTTCTGGAGGTCAGAGATATAGGTCAAATCCATGACTTTGCCCTTGAGGCATTAAATACTTTTTTAAAAATTTTATTCTGAACTTAAGAAATAAAACAATAACTTCCATAACATAGTAGAATAGGGAAAAAGTATTATTATTCATGAAACTGTAATTCTATTACGTACAACTTGCTATTCCTTTTAAATATATAATAAAGTTATCACATAATTTTATTTTTCCCTCCTCCCCCACCCTGTAAATGGCTATCATTAGACACAAATATGTATACACACATATGTAAAACCACTATTCATACTTTTATTTATCAGTTCTTTCTCTGGATGCAGATAGTGTCTTCCTTCATATGTCCTTTATAGTTAAATTGGGTATTTATAATGGTCAAAATGACTTAGTCATTCAAAGTTATTCTTGAAACAATATTGTTGCTACTGTATACAATGTTCTCTTGGTTCTGCTCATTTAGCTCTTCATTATTCCTATGATCTTCCCCCACTGATTCCCATACTGTTCTTCAGATGAAATTTTGTGAGGTGTAAGTTCTTGAGGCCTAGTTTTCTTCCCTACAGAACTTCCCTGGAGACCTGCTATTTGTTGATTCAGCAGGGTTGGCCTGGAGGTGTTTACTCTTCACTCCAGCCAAACCTCAGCTTCTGGAGGTCATGTCTTTCCTGAGGTCTTCTCAAGTTGTCTTCAGAGGACAACTGCTTTACCCCTTTATTTTTGCTGCTCTACATGCGTTTTGTGGCAATGTTCTGTCTGTTTGTGGAGGAATTTGGACAGCCTGGCATTTTCTGACCTACTGCTCCACCTTCCCCAATACTTTTGTTTTCAAGTGAGGAAGCAAAATAGTACCTGGAAATGAAATAGGTTTCCTGGACAGTCAATCTACTGCATGTACAGGATCACAATCTTTTTGCAACAATCTCATAAGTGCTAAATGAGGTAAGAAGGAATTAGATGAAAATAAGGTCTTATAGAATAAGTACTACTCAGTGAGAGGGCACAGAATCAGGAACATGCAAGGATAGTTCTGTACTCTGGATTAGGACTACATATATGGGAGGATGGGAGGGTGAATTTGGTGAGCAATTCAGTGATTGCCTCTCAATCTGCTTCCATTATTTTCACTTTGGTTCCTTGCTGAATTGTGCCCTCCATGTGGCTACCTCCTCTCCACTACTTCCCATAGTCATGAACCCTTAGCAACAGTAAATCAATTAACATTTGATCAGCTAAAAACATACTGGTTAGAATAAAGGTCTATTTATCAGGGACTCCGTCTCCCATAGTAAGTCTTTTATTCCTGTTGGTTTGTTCTTCCCTTGCAATCTCCTCAGAGAGAGATGAATCTAACCTCACAGAACTTGAGTCATCATCCAGTAGAAAGCATTCTGGCGTCAGGGGACCTGAGTCTGAAGCCCAGTTATGCTACATAATAACCATTTTTGAATATGGACTAATCCCTCAACCTCTTTGGGCCCTGGTTTATAAAATGAGTTGATTTGTCTAGTTGACCTCTAAGATGCTTTCCAAATCTACATCTGTGACCCTATGTTTCCAGGGATGCTCACCAACAATCAGTCATCACCTCTTAACTTTATTGAATTTTAATTGTGTTAGGTCAGTGATTCTCAACCTTCCTAATGCCCCAACCCTTTAATACAGTTCCTCATGTTGTGACCCCCAACCATAAAATTATTTCCATTGCTACTTTATAACTGTAATTTTGCTACTGTTATGAATCATAATGTAAATATCTGATATGCAGGATGTATTTTCATTGTTACAAATTGAGCCTAACCCAGAAGTTGAGAACCACTGTGTTAGATGCTATTGAGTATACATAAAAATGGAGACAGTGACTGCTCTTGTGATTTCGTTGGTAGTGGGGATTTCTCAATGAGGAAATTTCCTTTATCAATGCAGACTGGCACCTTTTCTGTAATTTACAATCTTAAAGAACCATATAGATTGCTGAGAGCTTAAGCAACTTTCAAGGGAGTCTCACAGCCAATATTTGTCAAAGGTGGGACTTCAACATTCAGGATCCAAAACCAAAAATGTATAGATTACATCTCAATGTGTGCACACATACACACACACACACACACACACACACTTGAATTTTTATTTGAATTATATATATTTAATATATATTTGACTTTTAGCATGTGTATTTAATTATATACATATGTTCATATATGTGATATAATGCAATATATGTGGGTGTGTATATACCCACATTCATATTATGTTGACTTTATTTTAATCTAAGAAATTCTAAAAGACTGAATGAACCCTGGTTTATGGATTTTTCTTAAGGCTCAACTCTTTACATGGTTTGTTTTTGGAATTACCAATTCTAAAGCATTCTTTAAATTCTTTGTACCATATGTTTCTTTTTGTCGCCTAGCTATAGTTTTAAAGTAATTCTGTACTAAATGCATTCTATATATTCACAGGTACCCAAAAAACTTAGTCTGTTTTGAAAAGATGAAAAGTTAAACACATGACATGAAAACATATAGGCCCATTTAGTCCTTTCTCACAGAGAAGACTATTAGATGTTTTATGTTTCTTCAAGGAGAAACCATGTGATTTACTATCATATTAAAATATTGTATGTTCTAACCAAGTTGAAACTCACTTACCATCAAATAGTCTTCTACCATACAGTACTCTCTCTCCTGATTTTTCTTGACATTCTTTCACAATTGGTTGATTTACATGGGCTCCTTTACATCTCTCATCACTAGGGGATTTCAAACTCCTTGAAGGAAAGGACTATGTCTGATTTCATCTTTCTATCTCCAGTGCTCATTATAGAGCCTATATAGTAAGTGTATGACAAATACTTGTTGAATTGACTTGGAAGTACATCAATTAAATTATATTATACAAAAATGACAATTCTGTATGTTATGATATAGCAATGTCTTAGTATTTGACCTTCAAAATTAGTCTTGAGAACTAATTTAAATTATTTATATTTATCTATGCAAGTTCTTAAAAAATTAAGTGCTTTCTAAAAGTAATTAAATTGAGCTTTCTGCATATCAAGAGTAAATGATAGCCTGTGGATAAAATGTGCTCCCCATTGGTAATCTCAAAATGTTGAGGAAAGGTAGGAAGCCTTCCTGTTCATTGAGTGAACACCCTGTGATGAACTTATGGTAGGATAAAATGAGAATTATACAGGATGAACTGGCATGGATGGGTTGTGATCCATGGAAGAAATATCAACATTGATGAGAACAAAAATATATTTGAATACTTTGGTTAAATTTTAATACAAGGCATGTTAGTAAACAGGCAGCTATATAGGCTTTTCTCTAACATATCATGGGAATTGTTCATCATAAGGTTAGCCAAGGTCACAGAAGTATGTTAATCATTTCCACTTTGTCCTACAGATAATCTTCTATAAATAAAATTGTTCTACTCACACTTATTTCCCCTATTGGGAAGTGAGCTAGATTTTTTCCCCTTTATAATTCATGGCTCAGTTTAAGATTAAAAAAGTATTTCTCATGTTTCTATAAGATAGTTCATGACACATTTGAACATGCCTTGATTCTCTTATCTTTTTTAACCTGGATGTCAGTGTCTTAGAATCGCTTCTTTCCTTCAATATTCAACTCAAGTGCTATCTTCTATATGAAAACTTTTTAGATTCACCCAATAGCTACTGTCCCCTCTCCCAAATTATATTTTATTTTGTAAATAGAACTCTCTTCATTTTTATCTAGCAGATTTGTTCCTGAAAACTCATAGGGTGAATTCTTATAATTAGAATACATATCCAGGGGAAAATATGGTCATTCAATGAAGTGGAGGACTTTCAAACATTCTTGCTGAAAAAACCAAAACTGAAAAGAAAATTTGACACTCAAATACAAGAAGTATGAGAAGGTAAACATGGAAAAGAAATCATAAGGAACTTATCAAAGTTGAACTATTTACATGCCAATATGGAAAAATGATCATTCTAACTTCTAAAACTTTTCTCAGTATGAGGATAGGTGAAGGGAAAACAAATGCATGTGTGTGTGTGTGTGTGTGTGTGTGTGTGTGTGTGTGTGTATATATATATAAGAAGGTATATATATATGTATGCATATGAATACATATCTGAGGATGTGTATATATGTGTACATAGAGGGCACAGGATCAATTGAATAGGAAGGGATACTTTAAAAGGTGAAATGATGAGGTGGGAGAGGAATAGAATGAGAGGAGACAGGGAGAGACAGAATGGGGTTAATCATCTCATATAGAAGAGGCAAGGGATAACTGTTACAGTGGAGGCGAAGAACAGGAAGGCAAAAGGGAAAGGGTCAACCTTACTCTCATTGAATTTGGCTTAGGGAAGGAATGACATACACTCTAAGCTGGGTATCTTGCCACACAGGAGAGTAGGGGGGATGGGAATGAGAGGAGTGATGATGGAGGGGAGGGCAGGGGTGGAGGAGAGAGTTGCTGGAAGTACACACTTCTGTAAAGGGACAGGGACATAGAACAAGGGGATGGCGGGATAGGAAGGAGGGACATACAATCAGTCTCTTACAATATGTCCATTGTGGAGATGTTCTGTGTAACTACACATGTACAGCCTGTATTGAATTGTTTTTCTTTCCAGTGGTGGTGGGTGATGAGGGAGGAAGGGAAAGAATCTAGAATGTAAAGTTCGAAAATCAAATGTTAAAAATATATATGTATATATGCATATATATATTATAGTTATTATTATTAACTACATGCAACTGGGAATTAAGGTATACAGGCACTGGGGTAGGGAGATCCATCTTGCCCAACCAGAAAGTCAGAGGCATCATGGGGGAGGACATAGGAGAGAGCAGATTGGGGGAGGGGTTATACAGTGGGATGACTGTTTTGGGATAGTGGGTGAGGGAAAGATGAGGAGAAAATTTATAACTCAAAATCTCATGGAAATGAATGGTGTAAACAAGAACATAAATAAAACAAATAAGTAGAATGCATAATGAATATTAATTTTAATTTGATGCATTTTTCTGACTTTCTAAGCCTCCAATCAATGCCCACTTATCATTCATTGATACTCAACATTCAGGTAATTCAACCTTTAATGCAAAAGAAACAAACAGAATTGTAGAGACAAAAGACATAAATGAAAATGACAGAAATATCATACTCTCTGAACAAGTTAACATCTCTTGGAAAAGCAAGAAGACAAGGTAACCATTCCTTCACTCTAGGATGCATGATGCATGAGACTGTGACTATTATAAATTAGAAAATCACAAGAACTCTGAGAGTAAAATTTAACTAAACAATCAACAACTGTACAACTGCAAAGAGGACCATGTAGTGACTTTCCTTTTCCTTAGTTGCTCAGAAGCTCCACAAAGTAGAGATCCCTTCTCATAATTTCTCCCAGCTATTAGCTCTGTGCCTGGCACACAATAAATGTTTAATAAATGTTTCCTGACTGAATTTTAACCAAAGGAGGGATATGAAATGAAACTTTACTTAAAGTTGATCTTTATAACCTTAGTGCCATTTTATTTAGTCATTAATTTATCTCACTTATGTAAGTTCCATATCAAACAACATTGTTGAAACAACACAATAGTTGCTTATTTGAGGGCAATAACTATTTCATTGACTTTATATCCTTAGAATATATAACAATTCCTGCCACACACTAGGTGCTTCACAAATGCTTTACTTGACAGGTACCACTTGCTTCTGACATGAAGCAAGGGTTTATGAGCAATAATGAAACTAAAAGACTGAGAGCATTGAGAGATAGGACCAAAATAGTAGCAGTATGAGCCAGAGAACTGGTTGGTACCTTTCTCAATTTAGTTCCTAATCCCTCTTACTGTTATTAGTGATTGACAGGATGATAACATCATGTGTAGAACCTTAAAAATCAAATCATCTTTTGTCAGCCTACTTTAAAAAAAAAGTAAAAGAAGGAGTGGCCCTGGGTAGACGTCATTTGGGTCCTCTAATTTAACAGCATCTAAAAATATCCCAAAATTAAAAAAAAAACCCTAAAGCCTGGTTTTCTGTTTATTTCTTCTGTTTGGTAAGAAGTCAATAAACTACCCCAAACATGGTTCTCTGCTAAGACTCCAATGTCAGCTACTTCTGTGGCCAGCTGTAGCCTACTGTGAAAGGATTCCATTGACTATCACCATCCTTCATACACAGTAGACTGACTATCCAGGAACCCTATTTTATTTTCAGTTATGGCTTCTTTTCTGTTTCCATATTTAAAAACAAAAAGTCTTTCATGCCCTTGGAGTTACAGTTTTACCAGGCTTTCCCTCTTATTCATAATCATACAGTGTATGATCTTGAATTTATACAAAGTGTTTCACCTTGAAGGATGTCCAAATTTCTTGTACATACACATACATTCTTCCTTTGCCCTCCCCTGTTACCCCAGCACACAAATCACGTCATCTCCGAAATTCCCATCTCTTGAGGGTACGTTGTGTTACTGTGAAACAGCAGTTATTCTGTGTAATGTGGCTTAATATGGTACCAAAGACCAGATGACAGGGAAAATAAACAAACAAACAAACAAAATCCCTCAAGTTACACTAGAAATGGAATGAGCTAAGGAACTAAATAAAGGTTTACATCTTCAGTCAAGAGTTGAAACAAAATGAATGACAAACCATGAAGAAGGATTTTGTATGAAAAATTGTCAAGAATGTTTTTTAATGATATGCATGATATTGACTAGGTTGGCAGAATTAGCTGTAGGATTATGAAAAGAAGAAATCAGCCCCCTAATCAAAAGCCTTAAATTCATATATCTTAAACTAGCCAATGCAGCAAAATATTCTTTGAGGGGAGAGTGAGAAGCAAGTGAGTTTGAGAACCATTTTATGAAGACATATTTCTTGATGGTTGGAAGCAATGTTGGTTAATGTAGAACAAAGAATAGATATAGTCCTAAATTTTAGAATTCTAAGAAAATGGAGAAAACCCTAAGTTTGAGAAAGCATATTTCAACAAGCTTAGGCCCTATGTTGACCTCTGAGTTCCATGTTATACTAGAATAAGTGAGATAGGACTAGGTGACCCACTAAGTTCCATTTCTTTTTGAATGGTCTAATTTTTTGAGTTTGTACCACTACAGTGATTTGATACCTTCTAAGGACAAACAGCACCACCCCTTTATACGCAAGAAAGATAATTTTTCCTTAAAAGGAAAAAGAAGAGGTGAAAACTGAGAGAAAGAATCATCTTATCTATAAAAAGAATATGAGAAAGATTGACACAAAATTTACTGGTTGAAAAAAAAATTCTATGGACCCAAAGGTCCGTGATAAGTAATTAAGTATCATGGGATTCCATGATTTAGAGCTGGGAAGCATTTCAAAAGTCATCTGGCCCAAATTAATTTGTCATTTGTCATGAGGGAGCATGCAGATGTGACCCATGGAGGTTCAGTGACTCACTCACTGTCATACAAGAGGAAAGGAGGACAGAACCAGGATTAGATCAGATGCCTTCAGATTACAAATTTATTGTTTTTTTTCTTCTGCAATATATCCACTCTCAAGGACATATAATTCCATTCCAAAGCCATGATTTTAGTAGCTTTAGCAGAAATTGTTCTATGTATTTGTTATGGGAATCTGAAGATCTTTTCTGCCCCTAGGCCCTTTGATAGGCTTAAGTGGCTCTGAGAATCTTCCCTGGTTTGAAAGTGTACTCTTCCCCCTAATAGGCTGAATATGGTCATGTGGAGCCTGTGGTGGGAGGATTGTTTTTCAGGAATGCCCACACCTTGTTACTTTGTAATTGGGCAGTGGATCAAGAGGGCTGTGACATTCTCTGACCTAGGAGAATCCCATATATACACCCTGATGTGATGTTTCCTTTGGGGATCACTTTGAGAAGTGTTGTGTGATTTGGTCAGATGAGACTCTGGGAAGCTGTTGAGCCCCCGGCTTTGAAAAACCCAGATGTTGATGCTTCCCTCTCTGGTAACTTGAATAGGTAATGGATGTGATGGTCAGATGGTTGGAAGCCCATCTGCTGATCTGTTTCTTGATCTGCTTGTAATTTGTGCTTGTAACTTGAGTTTGTATTCTCTGAAGGTCAGGATGCTGACTTTTTCTCCTGAACTAGGTAAATGATATGTGTTTGATTGATTAAAGTGTGTTAACCCATTTTGAGGTGCTTTTCTTTAGAAAAGCAGATCTAAGAACCTGTGCTAGCAGCTGCCCTAGGTATGCTAGGGTGCTTGCTGATACAGTATTACAAATGAAACAGTGTCTGCCCTAAAGATAAGCTTGTCATAAGGCACATTTAGTTTTAAGTTGAGTTCTTTGTGAAAGTTTGATGAAGAAAGTATACAATTTTCTTTTTTTCCCATAAAGAAAAAGGGAGAATATTTGGAAATCTTTATTCAGTCAATGAAATGTGAATGCTGGGCAAATAATGGAACAAAAATATTTACTTGTTCATTATTTCAATTGCTACAGAAACAACAGAATGATTGCGTCACAGTTATGTTAAAGAAGAATAATATGAGAACATTTTCTTGACCCAGAAAAAAAAATATGGGCTTGAAATTAAGATATGTGCTTGCTTGTTGACTTTAAAAGTAATTTTATATTATTAATCAGTACATATGTTGATAGCCTAACATCTATTGGACTTACATGGTTTGTGGAGTTTATATGACATTTTACTTATAAAACTCATCCACATAAATTTGGATATAGATATAGTTATTTCTTATGAAGAGCTAATGAGGAAGGGTAATAGAAAAATTGACATGTAAGTCAGGGAAATAACAGATTGTTCATGTCAGAGCTTCTGAACCTTTTCATTTCATATGTCCTTTGCTAGCATAGTAAAGCCTATGGATTCCTGGAATAATATTTTTTTAAATGCATAAAACAAAATGCATAGGGCTCCAAAGGAAACCAATTATATTGAAATACACATGTCATTTTTTTCCATCCAAGTTCACAGACCCCCTGAAATCTATCAATGAATACCTTAGAAATTTGTTTATCCCAACTTAAGAACCCTTGTTCTACAGGGATGGGAAACCTGTGGCCTTGAGGCCACATGTGACCCTGTAGGTTCTTATGTATAGCTCTTTGGCTGAATCCAAACTTCCCATTAATAAAAGAATTTGTTTTGTGAATTTTGGGTTTAGTCAAAACATTATACTTGAGGTTCTCTACCCCTGTATCTAGAATATTAAAAATTAAAACATATTTGTTATTAACATTTTCATTGACATTCTAATAAGCTAAGGAGGAAATATTGTATTGTCCCATAGCCAAACCATGCTTTTTTTATTGTTCTACAGGAAAAATATATTGAATCATCTTGATTGTTCCATATCATTTATAAGAAAGCAACATTTATTTAGCACCTCTTATGAACTAGGCACAGAGCTAGGGGCTTTACAAATATTATTTCATCTGATCATACCAACACTGGGACATAGGTGCTATTGTGATCCGATTTTACAGTTAAGAAAACTGAGGCAGGCAGAGGCTAAGTGACTTGCCCAAGCTCACATACCTGGTAAGTATCTGAGGTGAGATTTGAACTCAAGCCTTCCTGTTTCCTGAATTCCACTCTATGGATTCCACTCTATCTACTATGACACCTAGCTTTTGGTGGGGGTGGGGATATGTATGTGTATGGGGAAGGAGCACCTTTTCTGAATTTAAATTCTCTTTCATCCCCAAATCACTAAATGCTATTCTACTGGTCCTTTTGTGTTCATTTTAAAGACCCATAGCGCTTTGAAAAAATATGTAATATTTCTAAAACTATTATTGTTTCTCTCTGCTCCTCTAAAAGCTCCTCTGACTGAAGAATAAAACCAGACACACTGCCAACTGCCTTGGTCAAAATTTTAGTCAGAAAAATATATTAACTTCAGAAAATAACATCATGTAGGAATGCAATGCCAGCAAAAATACCACCGTTGCCAGAGAATACACTCTTGGGTGGGTGGGTGTCTTGATTTGCCTTGAACACTTAATTAAGTGCAACTTTTCTTGTGGTGTATTCCCTTTCACTGAATGGCTGTTAGTTACATATACATCTCCAAAAAAGCCCATCTCATCTGTAAGTCATTTTTGTAACAAAGGTACAGCACAAGCTGTATTATGATAGGAAACAGATTTTTATCCTCCCTTTTTGTATAGATGGATGGATAGATAGATAGACAGATGGACAGATGGACAGACGGACGTACAGATGGATGGATGCATGGATGGATGGATGCATGCATGGATAGATAGATAGATAGATAGATAGATAGATAGATAGATAGATAGATAGATAGATAGATAGACAGATAAATAATCAGTAGTAGGCTAGAACTGTGATTTCATTCATACAAGAATCAGAGAAGCAAAATCTATCAATGCAGGTTTCTACTTTTTCTGCAACTTGTCATTTTAGAGAGATGCCTAGAATACTGACAGTTTAGCAGGCTTGCCCACAGTCATATAGTCAGTATTTTATAGAGGTGGGACATGAACTCAGATCTTCCTGCCTCTTAGAAAAACTCTCTATTTGCCAAGTGGCCTCTCCTGGCTATAGCTAGAGAAACACCCCTCAGACATCTATGTAAGAGTGATCTCCTAAATCCTAGAAGGTTTGTAACTTTTTGGTAGGCTTTCACACATTGGAAATTTCCTAGGTAGATGAAATTGCATATTTGTGCATATATCTGTAGGTATAGATATAGATAGATACTTATATAGATTAGAGATATAGATTATCTATAGATGTGGATTAAATATAGATTATTTATAGATGTCAATGTAGATACAGATGGAACTATTGATATAGATGGAGAAAGAGAGAGAGGTAGAGGTAGAGGACATAGAGATGTGGCTATGGACATATGCATGTATGTAAACAAGTTAAACTGCCTCTTCCATCTGGCTGAATACCTAATTGCAGTCTTGGGAGGATCATTTATTTAACCCTTTTTTAGAATTTTTAGAATTTTTAGAATTCCCTGAAGAGAACATTTCCTCTTTTGTTGTCATTAGTCAAATCTCTTCCTTTCAAATAAGTCCTGTCACTCCCAGCAGTCACACCAAGAATGTATAAATGTCCCAGTTTGTAATGGGATAATCACAGAACTTTCCTCAAAGGCTTGTTATGAGGATCAAAAGAGAAAATATTTGTTAAACACTTAGTGAAGTGCTTGGCATATAGTAGGTGTTCTTTAAATGCTTATTCCCGCCCCCCACTCCTTCCTACCACCAAGACACAGGCCTAGCCTTACTGATCTTCTGTATTTTGTTTCTAGAAAAAGAGTCTGATCTGTATTGGTACAGTTAATACTCTTGAGGTATAGGAATTAAGCCCACCATGCTCACTACCACAGGCCACATCAAACTTTTTATTAGGAAAATGATACGAAACAGACACATGTGCAGCATCAGTTACTCTTAGGGTCCAAGATTTCTAAATTCTGGAACACATATTATTGAAACATTCAACTGGACCATTGAATTCAATATTCCATTTCTACTTCCATGTAATGACTCTGGCTGGAAATGACTTTATCTTCATTGCTCTACCACTTAGAATCCATCTCTTATTTCTTTATCTTATATCATTTTCAGATGTCACTTCCTGCATGAAACTTCCCTTGTTTTTCTCTTCCATTATAAACTTTCCTATTTTCCTAGCTTTTCTCCTTCCTCTCTTTTCCAAATTATACTTACCTATGTTAATAACCTAGTCTGTTCCGAATTCATCAATCTAACTTCCATAAGTCCACAAGTGAATAAATGATAATAACTTAATAGGAAAGACTTCATATTTCCCTTTGAGGTCATCCATAGTCTTTGAAGTTGATTTTTAGAGGCAAGCACAGCTCTCCATGTTTACGTGATGATCAATTACTAAAATGGATGGACAATCAGTCTGATCCAGTACTACACTTTTTTTTGCTTGATGGAGCCACTTTGAGCCAAACCAGATCTCTTATTTATTTATACTGTCTTTTTTTTTGCTTTTTTTGGAGGGGGAAGGTAGGGCAATTGGGGGTAAGTGACTTGCCCAAGGTCACACAGCTAGGTTTTGTGCTGAGTGTCTGAGGCTGGATTTGAACTCAGATCCTTCTGACTCTAGAGCTGGTGCTCTACTCACTGTATCACCTAGCCACCCCTATAGTGTCCTTTTAAATCATCAGTTTTCAACATAATAAACATTATAGCAAAATAGCCCAATATATATTGGGTGTGCTGGTTGAAGGAACCAATACTTTTTGTTCCTATGCAAGTCATGCTGCCAGACACTTGACACATTTACTAGCCGTGTGACTTTGGGCAAGTCACTTAACCCCAGTTGCCCTCCAAAAAGCAAAAAAAAAAAAAAGAAAAAACCAAAAACATCATGCTGGCATAAAGCAGAAGATTCATGAAACATGTTCAAGTTTCATTTCAGACTTTTATTTGGTGAAGGCTGCTGACCCTCAAGGCCTCAGTTTCCTCATTGGTAAAATGGGGATAATACTTGTACTTTCTACTTCATGAACCTATTTTGCAGAAAGCAGGATACAAGTATTAGTTGCTATTATCATTCAGAGTTATTTATTAAAGAGCTTAATCTCTCAGGAAGAAAACTGCCATTCACATTTAAAAGGCAATTGCTCAACATTTCTATTTAATTATTTATCCTGCAAAAATGAAATTTAATGTTCCAATTCCAGGGAGAATATACTACTATAATTACATGAGCATTATCTAATTTCATTTTCTCATTTTTATTTTTTAATTCTGATGTAGATGGATAAATGAATAACTATTTTTAATAAAAGATGGAGTTATTAATTCCATTATAGAATGCTTTTGTTTTTTTATATGTTCAAAAGCTAACAAAATGAAAAGTAGCTTGGGTAGTATTCCATTTGTCCTGAGGAAAAAATATCATTTTAGAGGAAATAAAAATATGACTTTGATTTCTAAGTGATTAATTTTAATTATTCCATTATTTTTCTTTGAATTTATTTCATCTGTCGATTGAAGATCATCAGGTTCAATTAAAATTTTTCTTAAGTGCCTATACTGTGCAAGACACTGTGCTAAAATACTTATTTTCCAAAGACAGAAAATAAACAATATCTCCTCCCAAACACCTTACATTGTACTGGGGATACACAACACATGTAAAGTTAGGTAAATAAAAATGTAGCAGAATAATACAGCGTAATTTCAAGAAAAAAAATACAGTAATAACTGGGAGAAACAGAAAGCCATCCTAGAAAAGGCAACACGAACTATGCTTTCAATGAAGCTCAGGATTAAATTGGAGAGGTACAATAGGTAACTATTCCAGACATGAGGCTTCACTGTTTAAGACATGGAAGTAGGGGATGAAATGGATATAACTAGGTAATCTAATATGTAATATGTGGTAACTAGCTCTGGGTGAAAAATCTGAGGCTTTTTTTTTGTCCATTAAAATTAAAATGTTAGTGGGGATTTTAGTTCAGTTTTAGAATCACGACTTTTGGCAGTTAACCAGTGCCATACTTTCAGCCATCTTTCTGTCTCTGGACCCAGTACTTTATTCACTGTGAGATACCTACCCAGAAAAACTTAGCTATGTGAAACCAAGCAAATCACTTCTCTGTCTCCCCAGTTTCCTCAACTGTAAAATAAAATTAATAATAACTCCTACATTATAGGGTTGTTGTGAGATCAAATAAGATAGCTGTAAAATACTTAACTATAAGTTAAGCATCATATAACTATATGATACATGGCACCCTTGTACATAGTAGGTACTTTATGAATACTTATTCCCTTCCCTATGATATTTTGGTATTTAGTTTCTTGAAAAATATGAATATACACTGAAAGCCTTAATTGATTTTCAGATGTAGATACAGCCATAGAATTGGCTTTTTCCTAACATCAGCTAATTTTCTTGTTTGGGGTTTAGAGCTTATTCTAAAAGAGCTTAAATATTTATTTTGTCTCGGTCCTATATGTTCATGTTTTACAACTATTATATTTTTGTGAAGATAAAAAAACAATTTGGGGAGTGTCAGCTTAGGAAAAAGCAGGTGTGATTTTCTAAGTAGACCTATACTTTCACTGTTTGATTTAGAATAGTTTTCTTTGTGGCCTTGTGACAAATAGACATTAATTTAAGAATTCACTTGCCAATCTAAATTGTTTATGATTAAACCATTCTTAAAGGACAAACCCCAGGCATATGTGTTTCAAAGAGCATTCTTGACTTTAACATGCCAATAATACACAGAACTTAAATGATTATACTACCAACCCAAAGAGTGCTTAACCAATCATTTGCTGAATTTAATGTTCCTCATATGTGAAAAAAATTGGTTTGTTTATATAGGGAAAAGGGTAGAGAAATCTAATGTGAAATTATAGAATGGAAACCTTGTAACAGCTTTAGCTTTATGCCCTGATATTTTGGCCTGAGATCAGTTTTGCTTATTATGATTGGCTCAGGCAGTGGACAGGCAAATGAGTCTACGGGGGATGGTGTAACTTTAGCTGTTTACATCATTAAATATTGAACGATGGCATATTTTGCTGTTTTATTGCCAGCTTTGCCTTTGATAAATAATTGTTAATGTCAATAATTCATTAACTCCAATCATGAGGCATAGTTCTAGAGGAACTGAATCTATAGTTTTTCATCATACAATAAATTTTTGTGCTCTCGTGGGGTGATTTGAAGTTATTGGTATTGAAATATAGCAAAAGGTGAGTATAGTAGGTTTCCACTTCACACTAGATTCTATCCAAAAGTTTATATAAATGTTCTTATTAGATTACAAATAGAACTTTTTGATTTAGCTTCAAGGCAACTTTCTCAGAGAAAGATTCTTAGGTTGAGATTCCACCTCATCCCCAAGGTCATTTTTGAACTTTCGCCAAAAAAAAACTATTAAAAACCCCTAAACATGCCAATAATACAGACATAAAATAAAAAAGTATCTTTTTAAAAAGAACTTTTTATGTTTAAGTAAGTCTAAGCTACAGTTATGAAAGTTATCTGACTAAACAAAAAATCAATTCTGTGACCTCAGGTTATATTTATATCTCAGAGTCAATTTAACAAAAATAAAAACTAAAATGTACCCTAAGTTTTAGTGTTTGGTCAGTCCTATTCTTTTATTCTTTTAAAGATGCAACTTCAAAAAAAAGAATAAGAATTCATTTTTTTCCTTACTACTATGCCCTCTATTAGAAAAACAAAACAAAACTCTTATAGAACACATGCATAGTAAAGCAAAACAAATTCTCACAATTTAATGCCCAAACTCAATGTCTTATTCTGTACCCTGAGTCTAAGCAACTCTCTATCAGGAGGTGAGTAGTATGCTTCATTGACACACCTCTGAAATTGAGAGGACTGGCATCTGTGTTTCCCAATCCCAATCATGGGATTGATTAAAGTTTTTAATGTCTTTACTTCAGCTGAAATATGGTAGATTTTTCTCTGGGCCCTTATTTTAACTCTTTGTGGATCTTTATGTTTCAAACATGTTTCTTGTAAATAACATGTTGTTGGATTCTGATTTTTAATTCATTTTGCTCCCTATTTTGTGATTGAATGAATTTAATTCACATTCACAGTTATGATTATTAATTGTAAATTTCTCTCCATACTATTCCTTCATATATTTCACTGACTTTATTTGTTGTCCCTTTTATAAAAAGGAAAGGGTGTGAAGAAAAAAAGAATACTCAATACTCAGGTCTGGGTTTTATGTGAACTGCCTCCACTCCCTTAATCTTCTCTCTCCCTCACTGAGGACCAAATGACATGTGCTTGTCTTATCTTTCTTTTCTATTAAACCAAATTTCCAGTCCACCCTGCTTGGAGTTGGTTAGGTTTAGGATTAATCCTTTACTTAATCTACCATCCCTTTTACCTCCCCCCCCCACCTCCCATTTCCCCTTTGAGTGAATTGTATTTTTATACCCAGTTGTATGTGTATTCTTCTTTTCTACAACAAGTTCAGATGATGGTGAGGTTCAAGTGTTAACCATTCACCTTACATCTTTCTCCTTGTTTTATTTCTCGCTCTTCTTGCTCTTTTTTCTAGGTCACTTTCCACCATAAGATGCCTTACATAGTCTTCTACATTTTTTTTTGTCTTTTGACTGTGTTTTAGTATTTCTTTTTGTCTCATGGAATCACTAATATAACTATATATAAAATATATGTGACTATACATATATGTATATATATATATATAACTGGATATATAAATATAAATAAAATATGAATGTATATATTAGAAAGTATCAAATATGAGTTCATGACTCCATGAGACAAAAGTTCTAAAAGTAAAAAAAAAACAAAAAGGCTACACACACACACACACACACACACACACATCCTTTAGACTCTTATTAAAGTCTTGCTTTACCTCTTCAAGGAATTAAATTTGAACTTACACCTAAGCTATACCATGCTTTTCTTGGGGCTTTTGTGTTATTCTCCTGAGTTTCTGTCTTGAGTACCCCTGTTACCGTAATAGCTCTTTATGATGGAATACCACACTGAATCTGTGACCTGCTATTGGGTTGCGAGTGACAGAGATGGCAGTAAGCACCAGTTCCTTTAACCAGAAGAAGTCAGTCCCCTCTGTGTGAGTCTGGGATCTCTTCTTTCCCTAGAGCACACACTCATCCCTCTTTTACCCCACCCTAAAATATTCTATGTGTCTATTCTTTGCTTGATCTTGTCCCAAGTATCTCAAGAGCTGTTGTTTATGTTCCTATATCAACCTGGGCTGGAAAAAATGATTCAACATAATTTTTCTCAAATTTCACACTGAAGATAAGTCTGGTGTATTTTCTAAAACTATGTGGAGAGGATTCTGGGAAGATGGCATAGTAGGTCAGGAAATTACAAGCTCTCAAGGCTTTCCTCCACAAAAGAGATAAAACAACACCTCAGCAAAAACATAGAACTGTAAAAATCAGCAAGAGAAGGAGCAGAACAGGGGTCCTCCTGGGACAATCAGAGAAGATCTGAAGAACAATATCTGAATGAGGTTTGGCCCCTGTGAATAATAAATACCTTTTTTGGGAGGCTGCCTTGGTCATTTTACCCCTTGAACATTTCGGGGAGTTGGGCATCTGAGCCAGGGAAGACTGAGGACTTCTTCTGACAAGGAATGCCATGCCCAACTGTGTTGCAGAAACATGGAGGGGATGGATGAGAAGGAACCAGCACACGTCCTGATTGTGGGCATTTACAGGAGACTGGAGGCCTTGGTTTGCATTCAAGGTCAGAGAGGAAAACTAAAGGAGGATCTGAGTCCATAGGCACCATCCCCCATATCCCAGAACTAGAGGTGATGACAAAAATTAAGCTATAAAAAATAGAGAGGCAAAGGAGAAAGAATCTAATCACAGAACGTTACTATGGGAATAGAGATGACTGGGGTTCATCTTCAGAGGAGGATATTGAAATAAAGAAGCCCTTTTCTTCCCCAAAGAGTAATACCAAATGGGTACCTCCCCCCCCAATTCATAGAATAACTTTAAAAACACTTTAAAAAACAAAAAAGAAAAATTGAGGGGAAAAAACTAAAAAAAATAATCCAAGAAAAACAAGATTATGAAAAGAAAATCAACCAATTAGAAAAAGGAGATCCAGATTCTTAAGAAAGAAAATGACTCCCTGAAAATCAGAATCAGGTGAAGGGAAACCAATGAAATTATAAGAGAGCAAGAAATAATTAAACAAAATATAAAGAATGAAAAATAGAAGGGAATGTGAAACCTCACAACTCATCTGGAGTACAGATCAAGAAGAGAACATGTAAGAAAAATTCGACTACCTGAAAGCTATGATAAGAAAATAATCTTGATTCAATAATACAAGAAATAATCAAATAATATTGTCCTGAAGCATTAGAAAAAGGGGGGTGTAAAGTAGAAATAAAAAAAAATCTACCCATAACCACATGAAAGTAATAGCCACACAACTTTACTCGTACAGTGATACCCACTGTTATTAAAGGAAAAAAGCTCTTTGTCTACCTTATAATCCTATAGATACTCTAACTGTTAGCATTACTTATGTAAATCTATATCAATATGTAACTTTTGAAACCTTCAATTCTTAGGTGAAATAAGATGCTGCTATTCCCCTCTTTTACATCAAAGAATCTATAAGATAAATTTAGAGTCTTAAATCTATTTACTCAAAATTCCATCTGGGCTAGTTACTTGAATAGATTTTCCTCACATCTATATCTATTGATATTCATCTCTTCTTTCCAGGTCCAACTACACACCACATTTTCCCTGCAGTCTTACTTGACACGTCCAACCAAACGTAACAGATATACCTTCCTTTAATCTTTCAACACCCTATGATTAAGCACTACAGTGAATATTCCACCTTCTCCCATTTCTGTATTAACTTCTTAAGGACAAGAACAGCATTATTTATGTAATGTTTGTAAGCTCTTCTCATTTTTCTTGCTGCTTATGTATGCTGTTTCATGCTTATTCATGGTAAAAAATGTTCTCGTCCCCCTTTGTGTTTTCACAGTCCTTAAAAACTAGAATGTCACTTGGTATTTGGTATAGGAACTGGCAATGGCTAATAGACAAGAAATATCTTACCAAGTGAAGAAGGGATCTAAATATTTTGCTACAATATTTCTATTTTGAGCAATAGTTGCCATTTACATAGGTACTAAGCAACCAGGGGAAGTAAGATTCACTTTCAAAGTCTACCATTTACCTATACCAATAGGAAATGATTGATTTTAAGAGCCTTTGTTTTGACCTTACCTATACACTACTATTTGCACTGTTTCTACTGCAGACAGTTAGCTTATTCCTGTGTGCAGGGACACTAACCGATAACAACTTGAGTGACTCTTCCTACATCTTCATAATGGTATTGGAATCATTATTAAGTTTGCTTTCTTTCTGAACTTACCTTCCATTTAGACCATACCTACTTTATATGCATATTTTCTTGTAACGTGAGGTCTTTGAAACAAAGGGTTCTTTAAAATTTTTCATTTGTTTGTTTATTTGCATATCTTTCTATCTTTAGACTTTTGGCATAGTTCCTGGTGCATAATTAACAAAAAATGCTCATTGACTGATTGAATGATCACTTGTTGCCTAACCATCAAACAATACTACAGCCTTGATTTACTATGGAAACAAACACAGCCTACATTACTTTCATGACTTTTTGGTCTTCCTTTTCTTTGAACTCCTAAAATGATATGTAGCCCCCCACTCTTACAAATCAAGCCTGGTTGTTTTTCTCCTTCAGAATTCTAGGGAATTGAGTTTCTCTTCTCTTTTGTTCTCACTTCAAGTCCTCATTCTAGCATTCCCTATCCCTCATTTTGCTCTTCCAATGTTTTCCACCAGAGACCAGTAGCCTATTTCCATTTAGCCTATTAACTTCAATTAGGTTTCACAAAATGATCTTTACTGAAGATATAACAGCTAAGAGAAGTTGTACAAACATTTCTCTCCACTACTTACATGAAAAATCTTCCATGTACCACTGTCTCTGAGGAGAGTGGGTTCAGTCTTAATTTGGTTTCTACATAGTTTTGGTCCCAATTCATGACAAGTTCATATTTCAATTGAATATTGTTTCTGAATGGGTCCTTACCTTACTCACCACTGGGTTAGGTTCCAAAAGATGTTCCTCATTTTTTGAAGTCTCAAAACTGAGCCAGCTGTAAACCTGTAATGGCTTCTTAGGCTTCCTGAATTTCTGGTGACTTGCACTCATGGCCATTAAAAACTGTCTTTTCCTTATTGGAAATGATTTCCTTACTCTTAGGCCACATGTTGACCAATAAAAGAGAGAAAACTGAGGTCTCCCCAAGAAGAAGTCACACATAAAGGAATAAAAGCAAGAGAAAGAACTACTTTAATTGGTGGCTTTTGAATAGATATCAATTTCTCTTTCTGATAATGGATGTTATTCACCACATGGATAGCAGTGTAGAATCATTTACAGAATGTCTATATGTGTTGTATATATCTCCCAAGCATTCGCATTACATGTCACCTTATTCTCATGGTGTTAGGACCCCTGGTTTTTCCTCATGGGTAATTGCATAATTGACACCCTAATCATGTTCCTAAAGACTGGGCTCAGTAACCAGTTTCTAATTGCAATTTTATAATTTCACCATCAATTGTATACTTTCTTCTGTGATTTAGTGGTAGCTAGGTAGATTGTTGGTTAAAGAATTAGATCAGAGCCAAGAAGACTGAATTTGAATACTACCTCAAACACTTTCTGTGTGACCTTGGTTAAGTCACTTAAATGTTCTTAACCCATAGTTCCCTAATATATCAAATAGGGGAAATTTTTTTAATTGTCACAAAAAACAGTTTTGAAGATCAAATAAAATGAGTTCAAAGCCCTACTGGCTTAAAAATTCTCCAAGTTTAAAGTATGGGACTCTGATTCATGTTCCTTTTCTCACCTCTGGCACTTATTTGATCTGAATGTATTCAGTGAATGGTTGGAAGCATGTGTTTGGAATTTCTTAGTGTCTCTACTGTATGAAGTATAATTTGTATAAAAGTATACCAAGGTAAAATTTATATTATTAAAAATTTAATTTGTAAAGTATAACCTGTTGCTAACAGCAATGTCAGTTACTGAGTGTTTGATTTTCTCTGTCTGGTTTGTATATGTTTGAATGTTAGCAAACCCAGCATCTGAGGGCAAAGTAGAAACATAGTTCTTTCTTATTCCATGAGCTTTTTGCCTGTAAGATACAAAGAGACATAGTGTATTAAAAATGGATATTGTATTTTTAAATTTCCCTAGTCATAAAAAATACACTAAAACTTATTATTTTATTATTGATATGATTAATTATACAATGAAAATGGTAGTATCCATCATGGGTGGAAACCATTTGTGCAAGATGCTCATAGAGACTATGAATGCTGATAAGATTAGAAAATATTTGGTGTCACTTTGGTGTCAACACATCTGTAATCTCAAGCTACTTGGGGAGGCTGAGGCTGGCAGATGCCTTGAGTTTGAGAGTTCTCCATTGCAGCATGGCTAAAGCTGACTGAATCTGTGCACTAAGACTGGCAATGTGGGAAGTAATCCACCAGAAGGGAGAGTGCCACACTGCCAAAGGAGGGGTGAACTGGGCCATATAAGAGAAAAGGAGCAGGTTAAAGCTCTCATGCCAGTCATCAGGGGAATCAGGCAGGTGGGTGACCACAGCACTTCCAGACTGGGTGAGGTGGGCCATCCAGTAAAAATGAGAAAATATTTGATTCATATTAGAATATTAGGATGGACTGAAAAGGGAAACTATGGTAGCAGTTCATACTACATAGCTCACCTCAGCTAACTCCAGTAACACTGAAGTGTTATTTATCCTGCCTGGAGGATATTTAATTTATTCATTTTTTTTTCAAAAAATCATAAATCACGTCTATTACAGCCAGCACTGTGTTCATTGTGGAAATTGTTGCTATTTGAGTTATTTTGTTTTTTTTCTTTAAATTTTATTAATAAAATGCTATATTTTAACAGTAATCTGGAGCTGACCAGTTACCTCAAAGTTGCTAAATATTTAAAATTATATATAGTTCTTGTAACAAAGAGACAGCATCGTATAGTTGATAGACGGCCAAACTTGGAATCAGGAGTAAGAAGGTCCAAGTTCTGTCTCTGACACAATTGTATGACTGTGAGCAAATCGCTTAACCTCCTAGTGCTTTGGACAACCCCTCTTTAATTGTTTTCAATCATGTACATCTTTTGTGACCCCATTTGGGTTTTCTTGGCAAAGATGCTGAAATGGTTTGTCATTTCCTTCTCCACTCATTTTACATATAAGGAACTGAGAGAAACAGGGTTAAGTGACTTGCCCAGGGTCACACAGCTAGTAAACATCTGAGGCTAGATTTGAACTCAAAAAGAATCTTTCTGACTCTAGGCCCAGCGTTCTACCCATTGTGCCACCTAGCTGCCCCAAGCCCAAACTGTTAAGACTTTAAATTACAGATAAGTTGACAATCTATATCAGTGAAGGAAGTTTCCATAACAGGAATTCCTCTCCCCCCAAATACTGAGGAAATCACATATCAAAAATATCACTTGATAAAAAACAAACTTAATTCCTATTTTCTATATAAACCCAATTTTCAAAGCTATTGAGACTCCAGATATACCCAGGCTGGGAAACCTGTGGCCCTGAGGCCACATGTGGCAGCAGTTAAAGTAACAGGATTCAGTCAAAAGGTCAGACTTACAGATCTAGAAGGCCATGTGTGACTTCAAGGCTGCACGTTCCCCACCCCTGCTCTAGAGTTTTGGAAATATTTAGCTTACTCTCATAATTCAGAAATTTTTTTTGGCCTTTCAATCCCTCCACAAGTACTTTCAGGCAATCTGTGTTATCTCTGAATTCTAATGTTTTCTTCTTCAAAACAAAATGAAATTTAAAAACTGGTTTCTTTGTAAACTATATACTTTTCATCTAAGAAATTATTTACATGGAATATGATATAAGAATTTCCCAGGATTTCTTATAATATTCCATACCAATTAGACCAATGATTTTGATGAAATTCCTTAGATCTCCAACATCAATTTCACAGTCACCTGATTTTTCCCCACTCTGTTATTGGAGCAGCTATTAAATATCTATGATGCTATGTAATTAACCTATTTAAATCAGAAGCTGTTTTTTTTAAGATTATCTAATCTATGTCAAATTTTGGGGGAAAATATTTTATGACAATATTTATTGTACATGGGTGAATAAATATAAATGTAGGATACCTGTTGTTATAAAAAAAATGCTTTGTTAGCTCATTGGGAGGCCACACATGTTGGATGACTTTTGACAACCTGGGAAATAAAGCCTTCTTTTTTAGGACCTATTTTACACTGGTTGCAGGCCACACATTCATACTGCCTTTTGAAAACTGTACCAGCTTTACCATTCACCAGTTTCCTTAATTTTTTTATTCCCTTTGGTGCTTGGTTTCAGGATCTTGGCCAAATTGCTTTCTTATCCTTGGTATCTTAAACCTGTATTCTTACAAAGATGAAGATAATAATATCTTTGTACTACCTTTCAAATTAGGATCCCCCGTGAGGCTAAAACCAAGTACTTTTTAGCCACCTTTTATAGTACAGGAAACACAGTGGAAAGGAGAAGTTAAGAAAATTGCCCCAGGTCATACAGAGAGTTGGAAGCTGAGCCAGGAATAGCACACAGGCCTCCTGATTCCTAGTCAGCTGCCATAACCACCAGACCACAGTTCATCTCTGATGATGCTAGAACAAGCCATCTTGGCATTATGCACTTCAATTTATAGTGCTCCTTGAGAAACAAGTGTATAAACACTATCTTTTTAAAGGTATACTGAGTAGCTGTGATTTAAAAGAAAAGACATTGCCTTGAGCCAAATGAACCACCAGTCTTCAACTCAGTGTTTAAGTTCAATCCCTGATGTTAGAATGGGTGAAGGATTTTTATTGATATTATTTGACTGGGGAGGAGAATATAGACTAAGTGGTGAGAGGAGGACAGGCAGGGAAGAGGAATGTAAAGGATTTATGTAACCATTCACGTTTTCCATTCCTGATTCATTTAGTTTCCCTGGCTTTGTGGCTAACTGGAAAAGAAAAATGAGAAGCGAGAACAGAGACAGCTTAAATTTGCTTCTGAGTACTTAAATAGCCTTTTCTTCCTCTGAATTTTAATAATAAAACAGAATCCTGGAATATTAGAGTTGGAGAAGATCTCAGAATTCAAGTCCAACTTCCCATACCTAATCCTAAACCCCTTCCATATCATTACCAATTTAAGTCCATCCAGCTTTTGCTTGAAGATTTTCAGGTAAAAAGGATGTACTGAAATAACCTGTTCTACTTTAGGGAAGCTCTAATAATAATAATGAAATTTTTCCTTCTTTTGATCTGAAATCTCTCTCTACAACTTGGACCCATTGCTACTATTTCTGCCATCTAGAAAGAAGCAGATTTGTTTTCAATCTTCTAAAATATGAATTCAGCCATCAAGTTCTCACACACTTAAGTCTTTTCTTCTTCAAGTTAAACACCCCCTGTTCTTTCAATTAATCCTTAAATGACAAGATGTTAAGATAGTTCAATAGCCATTTCATCTTCCTCTTAGAGCTGTCTAGTTTATCAATGTCTTTTCTAAAATATGGCACTCTGAACATAATGTTCTGCATATGGACTAATCAGGAGTACTATGATACCATCCCTTCCTTCATTCAGAATATCATTCCTTTGAATGCATACTTAGAACCCAGTATCTGTCATCTTCCTCACCCCTGTTGATATTTTTGAGAGGAACCACTACCGATGCTTCCATTGTCTCATTTCTGAAGAGGATTTCTTAAACCCAAGTGTAACTCCATTCATCCCTATTTTACTTTATTAAATTTGGCTCCATACTGTATCCTATTAAGATAATTTGGGATCTTGAATCTATCATTTAACATGCTAGCTATCTCTTGCAACTTCATGTCATCTGCATATCAAAATGTTTTTGTCTTTGTAAAAGTGACTGATAAAAATGTTAGCAGCACAAGGGCAAATGCAGATTTCTTTGGCCATGACCTTCCTCCAAATTGACAGCAGCCTTTTGATGACTAGTCTTTAGGTTTAATCATTCAACCAGTTTTCTTTATTTTCTATAAATATAGCATCGAAAATCTAGAGTTAGATGGAAATGTACAGCTCATTGAGTCCTACTTCCTTATTTCCCAGATGTGGAAACTTAGGTTCAGACTTTCCCAAGGTCACACAGGAAGAAGGCAGTGAAAACAGGATTGAAATTTAGGTTCTGTGACTCTAGGTTCAGCTGCTTTCTACATTAAATTCAGTGAGTTTTTTTTTTCATCTAGCCTATATCACTGTATTTACTCTAAAACAAGAGGATAGGATATCTTTTTTTTCTTGTTTTTAAATTTTTAAAAAATTTTTTTTCTTGTTTACATCACTCATTTTCATGACATTTTTGAATGACAAATTTTCTTCCTGTCTTTCCCCTGCCCCAACCCTAAAACAGCCATCCCACTGTAAAGCCCCTCCCCTGCTCTGCTCTCTTACTTTCTGGTAGGGCAGGAAGCGTCTCCCTAAGGGGATAGGATATCTTATTGTATAATTTCTTAAAATCTGAATATCACAGTATGTGGATATGCTAACTATAGTATTTCTCTAATTAATCGCTATGGAAATGTTGTCTTCAAAGATGATGTCCTAATCTCCATGACATGGTGTTCTTGTGGAAGTCATGTGGGCTCTGTGTGATTCCTTCTTTTTCTAGATATTCATTAAAGATCTCATCAATATATTTTCGTTTTTATTCAGTCATTTATAGTCATGTCTGACTATTCTTTTTAAAATTATTTTTATTTTTATTTTAAAAAATTATTGACTTGTTTGTTTACTTTTAGTTTACAAGATTCAGTTCCACAATTCCTGGAGTTTCAAATTTTCTCCCCTCCTGCCTTCATCCATGCAATCAAGTATAGGATCTGCAAATACTTTCACATTACACATTGGTCTGGTTGTATCTAATGGAATAAACAATGGGAAAGAAGAAACAAAACCAAACATGGAAAAGAAAGAGAGCATGTAGTTTGCTTCAGTCTCCATTTAAACTCTATTCTTTCTAGATCTTTCTCTGAATGTAGACATCTCTTTCCATCCTGAGTCTTTTAGAGTTGTCTTATAACCTTGCATTGCTGAGAAGAGTGCAGTTTATGAAAGTTGGTTGTCACATATATGTTATGTCTGTCACTGTGTACAAGTTTCTCCTGGTTCTGCTCTTCTCATTTAGCATCAGTGACCCCAGGCAAGAACAGGAGTGACAGGCCCACAGAGGGGAACCCGTGGGGCTTGGAAGTTATCCTTGAATCAAGATGAGATAAAACTTTACTTGGAAACTGTGTATTGATTGAAGAGATTGTGACTTACTGTGACCTAGGGGTTGATGGTATTTATGTTTTCTGCTACCCTTTAAGGATGGGGAAGACCCTAGCCTTGGACTCCCTGCTTGGGAGTCCATATTTTGGGGAATACAACTGAATGCAATAATATAAACTGTGTGGGGATTCCAAGAAATGTTATACAATATATTGAATGATGTTTTGTTTAAGACAATGTGGACACCTTGGTAATAACATTATGTTATGTTGTTGTGAATGCTATGCTCTAGTTTATTGCTGAATGAATAGAGAGTTCATTATACTATGTGATTAGATTCTTAAAATTTTTCATACTAGCAGTCCCCAGGTATGGTGCTGTAATTGGCTTTACAGGCTATTAAGAGAAGAAAGTAGGGGTTACAATTACTGTTGCTTTTAAATAATTTTGTAAGAGATCTTGGGGAACTTCAAGCTTATAGGCTGTTTTGATAATTAGACATGTGACTACCATGTGCACTACTACTCTCTGAATCTTAAATATTTGTGAAAATAATCAGGAAAAGTGAATATGTAAAAGTTATTCAGTGCAGGTCACATAATAGGGAAGCATTATGATTGAATGCACAGTAAACAAGTGTATATGTGTCCCACTTAAAGAAAACCCAAATCTATGTACAGGTGTCCTTATAATACAAAAATAAACTTCTTTGGTATTAAAAATCCTTCATAATCAGAGTTTAATATAAACATTATTTCCTAGATAAGAAGTCAAGAAAACTTGAGTTTACATCTTGCCTCAGAACCTTAATCTTACAAGTGGGGTGACACCGAGCATAAGGGAAAGTCTTTTGATTTTTTTTTCAGGCTCAGTTTCCTTATCTGTAAAATATAGATAATACAGTACCTATCTCATAGGGTTGTAGTGAGGATCAAATGAAATCACACACATACACACAGAGTGCTTTACAAATCTTAAAGCACTATGTAAATGCTAATTTTATGACTGCTATTATATTCTGCATTTTAGCCTAAGTCAGTGGTCCCCGTGTTTTAGTTAGTATGTGACATGTCATCTTCTCTGTGTCCTTTGCACAAGTTCTATACCATAACCAAGCTATTCTACTTCTTCATCTCTGCTTGTGGACAGGGGCCTCTTCATTTTGAATTCACTGTAGCTGCTGCATACTATGTGTTTAATAAATTCTTATTGACTAATTGTTACCCTGATGGTCAGCTTAAGTGCTACTTTGGATATCAGACCCGTCCTGATCCTTTCATTTGTTAGTACCTCCATATTCCACCTCCCAAAATTACTTTATTTGCTTTTTCTACATTTTATGTTGACTTGTGTAACTTTAAAGGGTAATTAATTGGCACACTGGAAAGAATGCAGGGCCTGAAGTCAGGAAAACTTAGATCAAATCCATCCTCAGACACTTACTAGCTGTGTGACCCCAGACAAGTCACATTTTGCCTCAGTTTCTTCATTTGTGAAATGATCTGGAGAAGGAAATGCAAACCAGTTGAGTATCTTTGCCAAGAAAGGAATAAATGGGGTCACAAAGAGTCAGACATTTCTGAAATGACTCTACAACAACAAATCTAGCTTTATGCTGCTTCCCTCAAGTAAATTCTTGCAGTGTAATATTATTTTACTTTGTATCCCTGGATACTAACAATATCCAGGAGTCTAATGGAGGAGTTGTTATCCCTGGAGTCTAACAGTGCCTGACACATTAAATATTAAATAAAATGGTTGTTGGGGGACGGATCCAAGATGGCGAAACAGAAGCACAACTCCTCTACAACCACCTCAAATATCCATAAAATATGACTCTAAACAAATTTTAGAGCTCCAGGACTCACAAAATTATAGAAAAACATACTTCCCGCTAAAGGCAGCTCAGCAGGTGGGACAGGAAGAGCTCATCACAGCGTGCTGGGAGGTGAAACCAGACTGGCCTGAAACCATGGCTTGACCCTGCAGCCACCAGAATAAGTGGGAGCTGGAGCCTAAAGGAGAGTGGATCAGTGGCAGCTGTGGTGATTTCCAGAATTATCAAGCCATAAGAAATAAGGACTAAGTGAAAGATCAGTGAAAATCGGCTAAATTCAAGAGGGTCCAGCTGAATTGCCTCCAGGGCAAGGAAGCAGCAAAAGCAGTGGCCTTGCAGCTGCTTCCATGTGGCTGCTTCAGAAGCTCCTGGCCTGCACACTGCAGGGGTCTAAGTGATCAGTCAGAGGCTAAGTGTTCTTGCATTAAGCTGCCTGGATCAGTATCATGGTCTTGGGTGGTGGTCCTGGGGTACGCTTTCAGTGAGCCAAAGCTGGTGGGGGCTGCAGAGGCCTCCTAATACTTCTGGCAGATGCAAATACCCCAGTGATCTGGGACAGCACTCTCCCCTCTGGAAGCAGAGTTCCACAGAGATAAAAAGTCATATAATTTACTGGCAACCTGAGCAGGCAAAGGAAGCAAAGTAAGAATAGCAATCCAAGTTTCGATTCCATTTTGGGGGACAAAAAGGATGAAAGTATGGAACAGGAGGAAGATAACACAGTACTCCTGCACCAGAAGCATCCAAGAAAAAATGTAGACTAGTTGCAAGCCATAGAGCAGTTTAAGAAAGATTTTGAAAACCAAGTAAGAGAAGTGGAAGAAAAATTGGGAAGAGAAATGAGAATTTTACAAGAAAATCATGAAAAGAGAGTCAACAACCTGACTAAAGAAAATAACACCTTAAAAATAGATTAACCCAAATGACAAAAGAGACCCAAAAAGCAAATGAGGGGAAGAACGCCTTAAAAATTTGTAAGATGGAAAAAGAATCTCAAAAGCTTTCTGAAAAGAATAATTCCCTCAGAATTAGAGTGGAGCAAATGGAAGCAAATGACTTTATGAGAAATCAAGATACTATTAAATAATCCAAACAAATGAAAAATAAAAGGCAATGTGAAATATCTCCTTGAAAAAACCATTGACCTTGAAAAATAGATTCAGGTGAGACAATTTGAAAATTATTGGACTACCTTAAAGCCATTATCAAAAAAAGAACTTAGAAAGCATCCTTTAAGAAATTCTCAAGGAAAATTGTCCTGATATACTAGAACCAGAGGGCAAAACAGAACTTGAAAAATTCACCAATCATCTCTTGAAAAAGATCCCAGAAAGAAAACTCTTAGGAATGTTATTGCCAGGTTCCAGAGTCCCCAGATCAAGGAGAAAATATTACAAGCTGTCAAGAAGAAACAATTTGAATACTGTGGAAACACAATCAGGATAACCCAGCATCTGGCAGCTTCTACAATAAGGGATTGAAGGGTCTGGAATATGATATTCTGGAGATCAAGGGAGCTAGGATTAAAATCAAGAGTCACCTACCAAGCAAAACTGGGTGTAATGTTTTAGGGGAAAATATGGTCATTCAATGAGGTGGAGGACTTTCAAGCCTTCTTGCTGAAAAAAAACAGACCTGGAAAGAAAATTTGACACCAAAATACAAGAAACATGAGAAGGTAAACATGGAAAAGAAATCATATGGAACTATTCACATGCCAACACGGAAAATGATAATTGTACCTTATAAAACTTTTCTCAGTATGGGGATAGGTGAAGGGAATACAAATGTATACATACGTGTAGATACACATGTGTCTATATGGCTATGTATATGCATATGCATACATATCTGAGTATGTGTATATACGTGTACATAGAGGGCACAGGATCAATTGAACAGGAGGGCATGATACTTTAAAAGGTGAAATTATGAGTTGGGAGAGGAATAGAATGAGAGGAGACAGGGAGAGACAGAATGGGGTTAATCATCTCATATAGAAGAGACAAGGGATAACTGTTACAGTGGAGGGGAAGTACAGGAAGGCAAAAGGGAAGGGGTCAACCTTGCTCTAATTGAATTTGGCTTATGGAAGGAATGATATAGAGAGTAGGGAGGATGGGGATGAGAGGGGGGATGATGGAGGGTAGGGTAGGGTTGGGGGAAGGATTGCTGGAAGCCCACACTTCTGTAAAGGGACAGGGACAGAGTAGAAAATAGAATAAGTGGAAGGTGAGATAGGAAGGACGGACATATAATCAGTCTCTCACAATATGTCCATTGTGGAGATGTTCTGCACAACTACACATGTATAGCCTTTATTGAATTTCTTGTCTTTCCTGTGGGGATGGATGATAAGGGAGGAACGGAAAGAATCTAGAATTTAAAGTTCTATCTATACTCAAATTTATATATATGTATATATATATATAAATATATAATAATAATTATTATTATTAACTACATGCAACTGGGAAT
>CM053594.1:219645827-219666648 GCA_028646575.1 Pseudocheirus occidentalis
AGTGGTATTACTGGGTCAAAGGGTATGCAATTATTTACAGCCCTTTGGGTATAGTTCCATATTGCTCTCCAGAATGGTTGAATCAGTTTGCAACTCCACCAACAAGGCATTAGTGTTCTAATTTTTCCACATCCTCTCCAGCATTTGTCATTTTCTTGTTTTGTCATCTTAGCCAATCTGACTGGTGAGATGGGGTACCTCAAAGTTATTTTGATTTGCGTTTCTCGGATCAGTAGTGATTTAGAGCACTTTTTCATATGCTTATAGATATCTTTAATTTCTACCTCTGAAAATTGCCTGTTCATATCCTTTGACCATTTATCAATTGGGGAATGACTTCTATTCTTATAGATTTTACTTAATTCCTTGTATATTTTAGAAATGAGACTTTTATCAGAGACACTGGTTCTAAAAATTCTTTCCTAATTTCCCACTTCCTTCTTAATCTTTGTTACATTGTTTCTTCTGATTTAGGTAAATCAGAATTCTGAGATGGGGTTGTCTTGGAGACTTGGTGAGTTTAGCAAATCCAGAGGTCCCATTGGATGTTCTATTACCTGGAAGAGGTGGTAGCAGAATCTACCAGAATCTGTAGGAATGGCCATAGAAGTAAAGAGGTGGCAGAGCAGTAATCTTGAAATAGAATTCCTCGGGTGGCAAGCTTATGAGTTTGAGACATTCAGAGGTCCCACTATCTACCAAGGATTATTGAGGTTTCTACAAGAATGGTGGTGGTTGAAAACAGAGGAAGTAACTGCTGACAGATGCAGAGTATGCCCCAATGAAAACAAACAGCTGTAGAAATCATGTTCCTTTAAGTAAGAAGAATCAACTATGAGAAAGCAGATGCATGAGCCTTTGAAACTGAGCTGGGATGCCATCTGGTAGAGAACTACACTTAAGGAGAAACTTAAGAAGACACAAAGAGGGAAAAGAACTTTTAGGGCCAGGGGCAAAGAGGCATCATTTTTCCACAAGTGTATTCTACACATGTACCTCACTACCTTTGAACATTACATTTGAATCCACTTTCCCCCAGGACATAGTTTGTGCAAGGAGCCAGTGCCCCCTTATTCCCTACCTTTAAAGCCAAGCAGGAGCAACTTTCCAGAGGACTGCTGGTGTGAACAGCTTTAAAGTTCTGATTACATAGTATAGTGAACTCTATTTATTCAGCAGTAAATTAAAGCAAAACATTCACAAAAAAAAGTACAGCATTCACAGTGTTATAATATAGCAACTTATCCCTAAAGTGACCACCTAGATTTACCAAAGGGGCCACATAGTTTTAAAGAAACGATATCATTCAGTAAGTCCTTAACTTAATCATTCTTAAGCTCAGGACATCATTTGGGACTCCTTCTCTAAGTAGGATGCTATTCCAAAGCTTCATCATGGCTTGGAGGTGACTGTAGGCTTTTGAAAGGAAAGTTTATATCTCAAACTCTGGTACTTTCCAAAAAAGTCAAAAGGTTTTGAGTATAGACCCAGCAACCTGACTAAGGACCAGCTTGTTAAATTCAAAGAGTCATAATGCCACCAGTGCTTAGCACAGTGCCTTGCACATAGTAGGTACTTAAGAAAAATGGAGGGAAAGATTGGACCAATTATCTACCCAATAATAGAGGGAGCTAAGTGGCACACTGAATAGAGTACTGGACCTAGAGTCCAAAAGACTCATCTTCCTGAGTTCAAATCCAGCCTCAAATACTTACTAGTTTATGTCCTAAGGCAAGTCACTTAACTCTGCCTCAGTTTCCTCATCTATAAAATGAAATTGGAAAGGAAACAGTATCTTTGCAAAGAAAACTCTAAATGGTGTCATGAAAATTCTGAGAAAACTGAAAAATGACTGAACTAAACAAATACCCCATATGAGTTTGTGTCTGTGTGTTTTCCAATCGCAGAAACTTTAAAACAATTTACTATCAAGACATGGGATGTTTGAAATAAACTTTTATTGAGGGAGTACAAACACCAATGAAATGATAGATCCTTAAGTTATTGAAATGTGGTAGAAATTTCTGAGTTGTGACAGAAGAATATCTGAATCATTTTTCTTTCTGGCAGAGTAACTTTAACTCCTCCAGTTGGGAGAAGAAAAGAATTTAGCTCAGTCTATTTCTAGGAGGGAGACCAAGGAACTTAGTGTGCCTTTAGTTCATAAATATTCATTTACTACCCTGCCTTTGGGCCAGTATTTAGACCTTAATTTTGTTTTGTTTTTTTTTTAAGATTTCAGGAGGTACTTTTATTAAATTATTTAGCACACATCAAACTTCATAGTATTATAATTATAACAATGCTGACTTATGTACTAACACTCCCATCATCAGACCTTAATTCAAACCTGAAGTTCTAATAAATTTCACTACTGTTGGTTGGTCATCATTCTATTCACAAGTTTTAGTGCTAGACTTTTAAACAAAATTATTAAATGATTGTGAGGTTGAAGTGACACAATAGAAAGAACTTGGTCTATGCAGTCAGATGACTTGCCATCAGATCCTGCCTCTTACAGGACTATTTCTATGACTCTGGGCAACTCATTTACAATCTTGCACTCTTAATTTTCTCATATACAAAATAACGTGGATAAATTAGATCAAAGCCGTTAAAGGCAGAGCCAGCATAGCCAACATTCCTAAGTATGGGGAACCAGAGTAAAATTGAGAAAAATTTAATTGAGAACTATTTAACAAAATAAAAATATAATAGAATATTGATAATGCTAGTATGTGGTTTTCTTAGACGGAGATCCTTTTATACAATTAATGTCCCCCATCTATTTGAGTTTGATACCCCCAAATTAGATGCTCTCTGTGGTTCTTTCTAGTTTTATATCTATACTATGGGTTCTTCACATTTAGAATCAGAGGTTCATTATTTTTTAATATGTCAATAACTGAATTTCAATAAAAAATGTTTTATAATGTTACATGTTTTAGACATTTAGAAACATTATTCTAAAAAGGGCATATAAGTTTCACCAGACTGCCAATGGGGCCAAAAAAGTTGAGAACCCCTAATACAGAACCTAAACTTGTATGCCTTTTACAATTATTTCCAACATCACTTAATGGGATTCTTGTGGGAAAATACAATGGTTTTTAATAATCTATCTTAAAAGTTGATAGAAAAATAAAAGTTCAGGAAAATTAAAAGTTTTGTTTTGTCATCTTCAAGGTAGCAAAAATTACCATTTCCTTAGCCAATGGTAAGAAGAAGTTAAATTGCCAATCCACAGCTATGCCCATTGTTTACCTTCCCTCTGGCATTGTTTTTGTGTAACCCAAAGAATTTCACAAGTAGGATCATATACAATCTAGAGCCTGTTTTGTTGATTATGCTTTCCTCTGAAACTCTTCTGGAGTGTACCTTTTGGTTTATGTCTACAAAGCTGCGCAGTATGATTTTAGAAAATAGGTCTCAGCTTCCTGTAGTATCAACTTCTCCTTAATAATCATGCTGAGGAGGAGAAGCCAAAAATAACACTTTCCAATGAACATTAACGTTGATTTAGGCTGAAAATCATATTTTCTTCTACACTTTTTTTCATGTTCTGTGTTTGTGGAGAGCTGTGTTCTTCCCCACAAAGATCATACCAAATAATGAAGCTACACCACCCAAAAAATGGCAAGAAATGTTTAAAGAAGAAAAGACTGATAGAACCTCTTTCCTTATTTACTTAAGAATTCAAGGCTCCACAACACCCTTATTGTTGTTCCTGTTTTCATTCTTACGGTTCTAAGTCCTGAGGCTCTGAGTAAAGCCATTGGAAACTGTATCTATTGATGCTTGAGCCCTATGGACTCCAACTCAGGTTAGAATTGCAGATCAGAGGACAACAATGGCCCAGTCAGTATTGTCTCTTCTGAATTTGTTTGATTATGTGAGTAAAGTAAATATTCTGTTTATCTGAAATAAATTCCTCAGCCTTTGTTATGATGATTTTAATTTTAAAAAGGTGATTCTGTAAGTTATCTTAAGACATATATTCAGAGATATTTACATAGAAATTTTAATACATACATGATTTTGTTGGTTGAGTGCCATATCAATGAATAATGATCAAGACGCTTACATGCATTTTCATTTTGCATAATTAATTTCATATTTTCTCATAAATTCTCCGTTGAGGATCTACCCATTGTACTAGATGATTTTTCTGACTCATTGGGTGTTTGAGGGGTGTCATTTTAGATTTTGAATTGTTTTTGTTTTTGATTCATGATCATTCGCTTCTGTCTTTTGAACCAATCCTCCTGTGCAAGTCATCAGTAGTAATAATGTACTGCAGCTTTCTTATGCCCAGCATATGATTCAATTGACTTTAATGTGACTTGCAATTTTAATTCTTCTATGTTAATGGTGTTTGATTATCTATACACATACAAAACATACTGTCTGAACTCACTTGCCCACATAGGCATTCAGGCTTATAGAAGGGGGCTCTCAAAGGGTAGAATTCTGTCAAGGAACCCTGAGGGATAAGGGTTACCATGTAAATTAAATTAGGCTTCATGTAAAAGTATCCACATATAAATCCATTTGAGAATATATATAGTATGATTGCTGCTAGTAACAAATATTGGAAGTGTCACTTCCCAGGGGGACAAAGGTGACTCCTTGCTGCCTGGGCCTTGGGAGTAATCTTTTTTTCCCTTGATGGAATCCTTGTAAAATTCTCCCTAGTACTGGATTTATCTTGGTCTCCTAGTATCAGTACTTTTCCTTTGTTTACAGTTGGCTCTTCTCTTTTCGAGGTCCATACTTCCAGAGACGACCAATAAGCTTCAGTGACTGACTTTACAAATCCACCTACAGAAGATTATTAGACAGAGGAAGCTACTACTTCAGTTGCTACCAGTCTCGGTATATTCTGCTACCAACTCTGGTTTCCTGTAGAATGTCTCATAGTTCTGATGGTTGTCCAGATTTCACGAGATCACTGTCTGGAATATTCCGCCTTAGGATACTCGTTAACTTAAAATCAAGGAAGAACAACAACAAAAGAAAAAGAATTGCCTTGTGTTCAAGAAAAGATGGTGATCAAGTGGGAGAATGCTGTTTGGTACAACTCAGCTATCTGACTTATGTAAACAGGAAAAAGAAGAGTAAAATACTGAGAGATGACAGTTTTCTTATAAAAACTCAGTTCTTTTCCAGCATTTCATGAGTCAACAGTCCTTCTGTGTTCACAGGCAGTTAGAAGCATTTTCATCATCACAACATACCAGCTCCCCAACTATTCAGATCCAGAAATCAGCTCCTCAAATCTCCACAGGTTAGATTAAAATCAGGCTATAAATATCTGCAATCCTGACTGCTCTTCCTTCCACCCCTCTAGAAGCAAATCTGGCCATACTCTAAGGACTGGAAATTATTGGCTAGTCACTGCATTAAAGGAGGGAAGTAACATGTTAAAGAGACAATTTTTTTTTCATTTTAGACAGTTTGTGATCATCAAAATGTTTCTGCAACTTCCCGAATTAATTTTTAAAAATATGATAATATTCCTAACTATAATGCATTTGGTTGAGAATTGTTTCAATTAAGCATAGAATTCCTTTTACTGTAATTACTACTGCCTTAAAAATAATTGAGATTACTTTTATATTTGCTCTGTGTTTAGGTATTTCATTGAAGAGGACTATTGTATAAGAAAGGGAGAAGGTTTAGCTCTGTTCACTAACGTTTTCAATTAAAAGTATTATAAGCACTTATTGTGAACAGAGCACCCTGTTAGATATTGCAAAAGACACACAATTTAGATAAAACACCATCTCTCTTATGAACCCTCCCTCAGTACTTTAATCCTCTCCCTTTCTTCATCCATCTCTTCATTTGCTCTAATCACAGAGAAGGAAAAAGAGTAGACTAAAAAACCTCTACTTTTACCATCAGCCATATCTCCTTTTTTCCTATATCAAATACCTCCTATCTCTCATGCTTTTTTCTGTTTCTCCCTCTCTACTGAGTTATTCAGTCCCTTTTGGATCCTTCTCTTCTGCTTATAACTATGCACAAGTCTTTTGTTTAAAAAGAAAGGAAGGAAGAAAGAAAGAAAGAAAGAAAGAAAGAAAGAAAGAAAGAAAGTAGGAAAGAAAGGAAAAACCCATGCTTTTTGTTCATGTTGCTATTCCTTCAGGCTATCCAAGTCTTCAAATTTCCAGAGGGCTGTCAAATAGAAGAGTGGCCAGACTGCTCTGTATGACCCCAGAAAGGAGAAAATGGTAAAAGTTGAAAAGAGGTAGATTTCCATTTAACATTGGGTAGAGTTTCATTGCTGTTTTTACTGTCCAAAGTAAAATGCACTGCCTTATAAAGGATTTCCCACTTAGTGGAAGTTTTCAATCCTAGAGTGATTAACAATTTGTTCTAGATATTTGAAATGGCTCTTATTCAGGAATTGATTGGACTTAATAACCTCTCAGGTCCCTTCTGTCCATGAAACTGCTTGATTGCTCTGCCTGAAGTTCTAGGAAAGGTCGTCTTTATGCAAGATCTCATCCTCAAAGTCAGTGACCTATTTTTCCCCTCAGTTCTCCTACATACAAGTATGTTCACACATTAGACTACACTGTATCACAGAACTGTTCTACTTTCATGATACCGAATTTAAAAATTCCACTACTGAAATAGCCTTCAGTCCTTCTGCCTCTCCCATTCTTTCTTTTATACTATAGCTGCTCTGCCCTTTTAACGATCTCTGGTCCTTGATCCCCATTTATACTTTCAATACATTTTTCTTCTCTGGCTTGACTTGCCACCATGAAATTTAATACTTCAGTAGCCACCCCCAACTCATAATTCGTCAACTCAGACCTTCTGTTTTTGCTGACTTGGCGATCCTTACCTTTAACAACAACTACCATTTGACTTTTTCCTTTCTTTCCTGATCTTTGTATACTGATTATCACTGGGGAAAAAGTCATAAAATTGATTTAATTTTATTCACTTGGCATTTATGGTGCATAATTCAACTGAAACTTCATTGCTCCTAAGAAATCCTACTACTTTTATTGACTCTCTATCTCATCCCCCAAAACGATTGTGTTAAATCTTTTTTTTTCTTTAAGTTTTTTACCATACCCCTGAACCATCTCATGTTCATAATAGATGACTAACCTTCTACTTCAGTTTGAAGACTGAGACCATGAAATGTGACTTCCATTTATTCCTCTCATCCACTTAAAATTTCTTTCTTCTTTCTATCCTAGAAACTCCACTAGAGAGATAACGCTTAAGCTGCACTTTATTTGCCAGGAGTACTTAATGAGAGTGGGCATTCTATGTGAAGAACTACCATTAATAAAACATGGAAGTAGAAAATCATATTGGAAGAAAAGGAAGCTATTAAATTTGACTGGATCATAGGATATATGAGGGGAAATAGCTTGATATAGTGTTTGAAATAGTCTGATAAGAGAGGTTTGAAGCATATTTTAAATATCTTTCAGCTACAACTATTTGACAGGTAATGGTAGTCATTACTTTTGGGTAGAAGTCAAGTCAGCAAGCACTTATTAAGTGTTTACTATGTGCTAGACACTTTGCTCAGTGCAGGGAATATAAATACAAAAAGAAGAAAGTTATTGCCCTCAGGGAGTTTTCATTCTAATAAGGGCAGAAATACATAAAAAAGTGAAACAAATGGGAGTGTGGAGAAATGGGTGGAGGTAACACATGCAGGAAGATCATAGAACAAGGTTTAAGAGTCAGTGGTAGGGTCTGGAAAGGAAAGGGTATACATTCCTGACCCGTATATACTCCTTAAAATGGAAATTCTGGAAAGAACTAGTCACTCAGAGGAAGAAGCCACAAAGACAGAGGGTACTTCTAAGGTGAAAAGTCCAGGGATAAGTGAACTTTAAGATGAAGACATTTTCGTGGCCCTGTAGTTAAAAAACTGGAAAGTCAGGAGTTTAGTCTGAAGAGAAATGCAGTTGGAAAGCAAGATGAATGAAGATTGCTTAGCAGTATTAATTGATGTCATTACTAAGAAAGGAAAACTAGCTAGGAGACTGAAATAGTACACAGTGAGGGACAGAAGGCCTAAAGTGCTAGCAGTGTGAAAAAGATCAAAGATAGATGCAAGAAGTCGTTGAATTCTTAGTACCTATAGGATTGTTTGCTTTGGTTGTTGGTCCTTCCTTCCTGAAGAAAGACCTATAGGATGAAACTATAGGACTAACTCTTGGGTATTTCCAAATAAATGTGTTGTATTCCTCTCAAAGTCAGCATATCCAAATGGAATTTGTTATTTGAACCCCAAACCCACACCTGTTTTGAATTTCCCAATTTTCTACATCATTCTTGTAGTTTCTCAGATTTGCAGACTCAGTGTCGTTCTCAACACTCACTTGCACTTACTTCAAATACCCAATTGCCAAATTTTGTTATTTCTACTTCCATATCTCTTGCTCCTATCCCCTTCACTACACACACAGCCACCATATTGTTTAAGGTCCTTATCTAGACTATCTCCCAGACTCAAGTCCTTTCTTACCCTAACCCTGCCTTCACACAGTTGATCAAATGATTTCCCAATAGCACAGGTCTAATTATGAAATTCTCCCTTTCAGGAATCTTCAGTGGCTCCCTATCACATCTAGAATAAAATGTTAAACTCCCTTAGCTATTTAAAGCTCTTTATAATCAGGCTCCAATTTATCTTTCTAGGCTGATTGTACATTACTACCCTTCTCATAGTCTAAATTCTAGACAGACTGGCTTATTTGATGTTCCCTGGCATTCCATGCCTTTACACAAGTAATCCATTTATGGGGTATTCTTCCTTACCTCCACAACTCACAGAACCCTTTCAAATCTTACCTAAAGAGTTCAAGTGACTTGTGCAGGGTCACACAGCTAGTAAATGTCTGAGGTAGAACTCATCACCTCTTCACTCTGAGTCTTTTGCTATCTATACTATACCATTCCACATCTCAGTTGAATTAAATAACTTTTTCCAGTTAAAAGAAAATGTTATACAGTTGAAACTGCTCCTAAAAATATTAGTGCTTGTTCCAAAAGATATATACCTCGCTTTAATTATTTTTAACTCTAAATATAATCTGCTGAGGAGATATTATTTATTATTCTTGTTAAGGAAATATGAAACCTTTCCCCAAAACACTTTCATTTTAAGACTTGTAAATGGTTAAATTTCTGGGACAATCTATTAACAATAGGAAGACTTTCACAGACAACCAGATTTTAAAAATACTTAGCACTATGAAAACACTTTTAGATTTGTAAAAACACTTTACAAATATCTTATTGGATCCTCACAACAAACATGAGTGGTTGGTAGGTGCAAAGTATTATCCTCATTTTAACAAATGAGGAAACTGAGGCAGATAGCAATTAAGTGACTTGCCCAGGGTCTCACAGCTGCTAAGTTTCTGAGGCCAGATTTGAACTCAAGTCTTCTTGACTGGATGTCAGTAACATGCTCTATCCCCCCGACCATTAAATTGCCTCTTAGTATCTGTCTCATGTAGATTTGAAATAGAGAATGAAATCGTTAATTTTCTGCTCACATTTATCCCATAACACGAGCCTTATAATTGAAGGAATTCAATTCAACACACATTTATTAAACACTTTTCTCTGTGCAAAGGTGATGACAAGTCCTGGCTTTTATTTCACTCCTCTGAGAGGACGCTTAGGCACCTATGATGTAAGCCAGGCATGATCTGTCTCTTGCATCTCTTCTCTAAATAAACAGAGGTGAACATTCCTGAGCAATATCCTCAAAATTTATTTAAGCCATACAGAAAATGGAAATGCTTTAGAAAAAAAAAATCTATGTAGGTGGAACTGAAGAATTCTTCAACTGAAGAATTCAGATACAAAGACTCTCTTGTTTTGGAGGTGCTCTAAAGCCTGAGCAGGTATTACAGGTGAAACATGCATCATTTTATTTTCACAAATTTATTAATGATCTGAAATTCCATAGTATGACATAGATTTTTTCAACCACCCACCCAGGTGTGCAATTAGGGCAACAATGCTTGGACTCTACCTCGAGGTACAGATATTTAAAGAGTGCTAAAAGCATTTGTCCTCCAGCAAGTGGAAATAACTGATTTTAGCAGTAATTAGATAAAATAGGAAACTACCACTACTTGGTGCTTCCTCCTCAGAGGGAATGCAGCCTCATCAGCCTCCCAAAGAGCAACTCCATGGTATCTCAAGATCTCTTCCTGTGAGGATCAGCGGCACCATTGTTTTCTCTTCTTCCACTGGAATAATTGTTCACTACATATTGGTGTTTAACGTTTGCTTGTAGAAAGGAAGCAAACATTGGTTAAGCATCTCCTATGGGCCAGGCACTGTGCTAAGCACTTTACAAATATTATCTCATTTGAAGATCCTAACAGCACTAGGAGGAAAGTATCCTTATGTAGAAACTGAGGCAGAAGTTTGGTCATTGGCTCAGGGTCACACTGCTATTAAGTGTTTGAAGCCAAATTTGAACTCAGAGCTTCCTGACTCCAGGTCTAGTACTCTATCAGCAGAGCCAAGCAGCTGCCTTTGTCTCTGATTGTAGCGTGTTCTCCTTTATTTATGTATGTTGTTCCTTATTAATAAACAAATATTTATTGAATTCTTAATCTATGGCCCCTTAGTAGCAGGTACTGGAATCTGAACACAACTTCAATGACAGATTCTTAGAACGACCTTTAGGAATATATACGTATGTATGTGTATATGACATGTGTATATAGGCACATGAATAGATAACATATATTTAGGTATGAAATGAGATATGTGTGTATCTATACGTGTACATTCACATACACAAATGTGTATATGTATATGAACTTATAGATTTCATGTACTTTTTGCATAGAATACCTTCATTTCTCAAGGCACTAGTTTGTTTTTTCCTTGCTTCAAAAATTGTAGGGTATTTAGGGGGAAAGACCTTCATTAATGCTTTCTCTGGCACTATGGGTTAGACAGTTTAATGTGGAGCAAGATTAGCTTCCTAGAAGAAACAAGGGTCTATTCAAGTTTTTGGAACCCTCTCCCTACCCTTTCATCTGATTTTCCTCCCTTGGGCAAAGACATATCTCAGATCTCAGATATATTTTATTCCAGTCTGAGAAGCACCAAAAAGTTTTACTTTGGGCATCTTCCCAGAAACTTACAAAACAGTCACAGACCTTTTGAGGTAGAGGGGACCTCAGGGATTATATGCACTAGCCTTTCAAGGGTCAACTGTTACCCACTTTTTTATACTTATTAACTGTTAAGCCCATGAGTTTAAGCATATGCACTGAATGCTATGTAATTGACTACCCCAATGGTTTGAAGCCATTGATCAATAACTAAGTGAAAAATCTTAAAAGGATCCCATAAATTCGTATGGATTCCTGATCATTTGGCCTACTTTTGAAAAAATGTGGATCTTTTAAACTTCCTCATTCTCTCAGACCTGGTATAAATTAACTTCCTTGTCTTCTCCAATTAGAGAATCTCTTTCCCTAATTAGAAATTGGCCTGGTGCCCTCCCTTAAGTGAAGAACGATGGAGCTACCTTTTTCTGCTAAATGAAGCCAGCTAACTCCCTTTAATGGGAAGTGGGGGAGGGGACAATAGAATTTGGCTGGCTCTTGTCCTTTCTTTTAGTTAGTCCTCTCACAATTTAAGCAGAGTATAAATTGCTAGTGAGGAGAAAACAGCAGCGAAGGCTTCTGTGGCCAGCTTTCTGGGGTACTCCAGTAAGAAATCATAATCACCTACGTAATGGAAGAAAGAAGCATTTCATTTACCTGCTTTAAACTGGATTACCCCCACCCCCACTTCACCCTATGCACTAATTTGCTCACTGGGCAGGTCTATGATGGTAAAGCAAAGTGGTTATGCAGAAATCTCATATTGTGCAGCCTAATTATTTAAGGAGAATCACCAAATCTGAATTCCAGTTTGAAAGGACCTCAGACCTATCTACTGCAACATACACCTGAATAAGAATCCTGCGTTCAACATAACCAGAAAGTCAATATCCAGCCTTTACTTGAAAAACTCAATGGAGGATAAACTCATGAATGTTTCTCTATGACAGAAGTTCCTTCCACTTTGTGATAACTTTCATTACTAAGATGTTTTTTCCCTTCAATCAAGTCCACATCTCTCCCTTGAAAATATCCATCCGTTGCTGGCTGTTTTGCATTTTATGGGGAAACTTAACAAGTCTAATTCCTATTAATTTAATTTAATTAAGCTAATATTTAAGTTCATAAAGATTTTTCATCTCAACTCTGCTATCTAATTTGTTAGCTATTCCTTCCTATTTTTTTCATATGCACATTTGGTAAGCATCTCATCTCTGCTTCATTAAAGTCAGTGGTAGTAATGTAATAATAACTATAATCTATATACAGCTCTAAAGTTTATAGAATTTTATAGAAATACTCATTCATCCTAATCATACCTCTGACTAATAGGTGTTATTGTTATCTCTGTTTTACAGATAAAGAAACTAAGGCTGAGAGAAATAAATTATTTACTTATGGTCACACAGCTTATAAGTAGAAGATGGGATTTAAACTCAGGCCTTCTGACCCCATATCCAACACTCTATCTACTGGGTCCCCTGGCTACCTAAAGATCACAAGGCCAAGCACAAATCCATAGGGGAATTCCTTTAGAGACTTCTGTACTGTAATTTGGCAGCTAGGTGGTTCAGTGCAGAGAGTGCCAGGCCTGGAGTCAAAAAAAGACATCTTCCTGAGTTCAAATCTGGCCTCAGACACTTACTAGCTGTGTGACCCTGGACAAGTCACTTACAATTACTCTTTGGGTCTGGACATTCAATCAGTCTGTATCTATCTACCTTTATATCAGCTAATGTTCCATAACTTTTACCTACTACCACTTGAGGCAGTCCACCATAAGCATTGCGTTGCCCTAAATATTAGAAAGTGTTTTCCTGATAGCAAGCACAAATATTCCTCTTTGCAAGTCCAACCCTACTGCTGACTCCTGGGACCAAACAAAATTGGCCTAATCCTTTTTCCAAAATACAGTTCTTCAAATACCTCAAAATCTATATTATGTTCCTTTTCAGTCTTCTCTCTCTTCTACAGGCTAAATATTCCCAGTTCCTTTGACCAGCTTTAATATGGGATAGATTGTACATCATGGTTGTTCTTTTTTTCTATACACTTTTCATCCCTTCACTGTTCTTCCTAAACTGGAGTACATAGAGATGAACACAGTTCTGTAAAACTGATCTGATCAAGCAAGAGTTTAGTTTGTTTTTGAAAACTGTGCCTTTTATAATACAACCCACAATAGCCTTGACTCTTTTGATTGCCATACCATATTATTGATTTCCATGCAACTTACACTCCAGTAAAGTTTCTAGATTTTTTTCTCAAGATAAACTTCTGTCTAACCCTATTTTCCCATCTGACATCAAAAGTACCTTCTTTTTCTAAAATTATGTTTATTCATTTCTATAACTTCATTGCAATTAAAAAAATTAACATTTATTAAATATCTATAATATCCAAGAACTGTGCTAGGCCCTGGAGATATTGGGTTAAGCAGAACTACAAGGCCCTCCATAAGTTTATGGAGAAACTACTAGGAAAATTTGAGTATAAACTAATGAGATAACCCAAAGGCTTCCCTCTTTTACGTTAGACACTTAAAGAAGCTGAGACCTCCATTGTGGTAACTAATTCAAATATTTCTTTATAAAATTCAAAATCTTACTTCTTTCTTCTGTAGAAGCAATGTTTCTTTGTTGTCAGAGTGCTAGATTTAACTGAAAAAAAGCCTTGAATTCTATCCCACCTCTGACTATGTGTCCATTGGTAAGTCATTTAACTTCTGTGTATTTTGGTTATTATCTCTTTAGAACTTGTCTACTAATTCATACCTGGGCTAATTGTACTGGTGAGAGAGTTCTTACACCAGAAATTACAAGGATAAGGAAACCACTGTTTCTTACATGATTACATATTATTTATTAAATAGTCTTCTTTTTTCCATTCCCAATTCCACTGCCCTTTACCTGTCCTAAGAAATATCTGGAATTTCATACTGCCAAAATTACGTGTTAAGAAAATACCTTTTCCACCCAAGAATAATGTAACCCAATGACACTATTGTAGAGACATCTGAGCAGCAGATCATAGAACACAAATAGGTTAGCATAGCTATGATTTCACAACTTGATATTAATAGTAATAACTTACATGTATATAGCACTTAGTGGTTTACACAGCATTTTTACTTCTGTTACTTCATCTTAACCTCAAGACAAATCTGTGAGGTGGGTGCTATATTATATCCATTTTATCGTTAAGAAAATTGAGTTAGATAGCCATTAAGTTATTCATCTAGGGCCACATAGTGTCTCAGGTGTGATTCAAACCCAGTTCTTGATTCAAAACCACGTATTTTATTCAATGTATTTTGCTGCTGTATGAGAGGTAAATCAATTTAATGTTATTATAATGGAGGATATCCAAATTCCTGGATTGTGTGGGTTGATGAAATAACCCCAAAGCACCAAAATGTATTTCACTGCTCATGTCTCTTTTGAGCAACCAGGTCCTCAATCCATTCTGGATCCAGCAAGGTCCCTGAGTTCTAAGGGTACTTCAGTTATGTTTCTGTTGGTACTCATGATCACTTTCTATTTTCTGCTCAATTTTGTGCTTTGGTATCTTAGTATATTGAACTCTAGGGTGCCTCCAAGCTGTATCATGAGCCCATACTGCAAAAGAAATTAAATGAAATGAAGTTTCAGCTGGCTGGGGCTATCTGGGAAATGGGATTTCCGCTACCCTGCTGTTGTGTACGATAAAAACAAGAGATTCACCCATATGAAAGCCAAATCTGAATATATTTTCACTTTAAGACATATCAGATGACAAAATGTCCTTTTAGAGCTCCTGCGTTTTGACTTATTAGAGTAAACAGTTCTTGGTTAATAATGCAGAACACATGGACTATTTTGGTAAGTTCATCCCTAGTGATTTTTGCCATTTATTTAAATAGTACTGCTACTCATGTATTTCTTTTCTTAAGAACTTGGACATCTTATATTGATTTATAGTCTGCAGATGTTATTTAGTAAAGATTTTTCAAACTACATGACTAAAGGAGTAGGTCACTGTGGGTAGTATCATGACTTTCCTAGAACTTAAAATGATGCTCTTATTCAGAATATCAATGATGAGACAACAAATGGGTAATGTACTTTATAATTATATTCCCCTCCCCAAACATGCCCTTCATCCAAACTTTCCTATTTATATTGAGTACCACCATCCTTCTAGTAACTATGGATTGAAAACTTACAGCTACTTATTCCTTTGTCTCTCTCGTATCCCTCTCCAATTAGTAGGCAAGTCTTGTAGATTTTTTTTTCTCCACAACATTTCACATACCAAATGTACAGTAAGTTGACTTCAGAGCCAGAAATATTTGCGTTCAAGTTCTATCTTTTACGGGGAAGCTAGATGGAACAGTGGATAAGGCACAGGGCCTGGAGTCCTGAGTTTAAATTTGGTTTCAGAAACTAGTTTTGTGACCCTGGGAAAGTCATTTAATCCTGTTTTACTCAGTTTCCTCATCTGTTAAATGAGCTGGAAAAGGAAATAGCAAATCACTCCAGTATCTTTGCCAAGAAAAACCCAAATGGGGTCATAAAGAGTAAGATATGACTGAAACAACTGAATAAAAACAACAAAAATCTGTCTTCTATAGACCCTGGCAGTTTGGCATTGGTAAAGTGATTCAACTTCTCTCAGTGTTCTCAGCAACTTCGTAAAAATCAGATTAAATAGAAGTCACATATACCAAAAGATTGTACTTTTTTAAATAAGAAGAAACAGTAAAATGTTCTCTGGGTACTGTTCCAGTTCTACATGGCACCACTTTTACATTTTTATTAGTTTAAGCATGATAGATTAAGCAATGGTGAGAAAATTACAGGGATGTTTTATTTTTATGGCTTTTATATTTTCATTCTAAAAGATTTTGTCTCATATATATGTATACATACACACGCATATGTACACATATATAAAATCATTATGACTTCACAAACGTGCACTGTTTATGTCAGTTCTAATTGCCAAAGTTGCAGCAAGATGGAGTTGTGTCTATGTTCTCTTTCTCTCTAAGACTAAAAACTGCAGAGAAGGTGTTAACCTGCATTTTAATAGAGGAAGTTCCTTCACCTAGGAGGTCTTTATAACTTCATTGTGTTTCCAAGTCCAGTTCCTATCCCTATTCTGACCATGTCTTGCATTCGTATTATTCCCACAAACCCCATCCTACTTTAGACCTTTATTACCTTCTGCCAATATTATTTCAATAACCTTCTAATTGGTCTTCTTGGTTCTAATCTTTATCTACTCCAGCTTAGCCCTCCACAAAACTGTCTTCCTAAATATTATTCCCTGATCTGACCATATCACTCCCCTGTTCCATAAACTCCAATGGAACCCTCTTTCTTCTAGAATAAAATATAAATTCTTTACCTTGTCTTTTTGCCTCTTTATAGTATGTTTCCAGCAAACATCCCAAGGCTTATTTCACATTATTCCTTTCATGCTATCTACATTACAGTTAGTTTATCCTACATGTTATTTTCCGAACTCAGCAATTCATATCTCATCCATGTACCATTACCCAGACTGTCCACCATTCCTATAAGAAACATAATTCTGATATTCACCTCTAAGAATGCTTCTAATCCTTTCGAGGTCCACATAGGAGCTTCCTCCTATGGGAAGCTTTCCTGTTCCCCTTGTGACATCAGTTCTGGTAACCCCTACCAAGTTATAAAGCATGGGCCTAGACCAGCAGTTCTCAACCTGTGGGTTATGTTCAATTTATATACACCCTGCACATCAGATATTAACATTATGACTCATAACAGCAGCAAAATTACAGCTATGAAGTAGCAACGAAAATAATTTTATGGTCACCACAACATGAGGAACTGTATTAAAGGGTCAAGGTATTAGGAAGGTTGAGAACTACTGATCTAGACACATATCGTGTATCTGTTGTCTGAGGTACCGCTTAGCCAATTTGATAGAGGCCATGGAGATTATTTTGATAGAGTTGTCTACTCACATTTGGGTTGATCTAAACAGGCAACCCCAAGTTCAAGGTATTCTATGTATCCATATCCTCTGGAAATCATAGCTCATGTACCCCCCCATGTGTGTTTTCATTGTTCAGAGAACATAACTAGTTCAAAACAAAAGCATGTAATAAATTGTATTGTAAGAAATGCAGGAATAAACTCATTCTGTCATAAAACTAGATAATGTTCTTCCACAAATATACACACCATTTATGAGAAGAGCAGATATGCCTAGGGAGCATATGTATAGGGGCAAAGATATAGAGAATATCCATGGCCTGGACATACAAGTAAAAGGATAACTCATGACTGAAATGCTATAGGGTCTTTGTGATCTTAAGGTAGTCATCATGCTGTTTCCATTGGGCCTGCTCTTTACTAGTCTTGGGTGGCATGCAGTTTCTGCCAATGTATATTTGCCTTCTGGGGACTACTTCCTGTCGGTCTCATGTGTACATCATGGATAGTATTACTGTGGCCTCACAGTCACTTGTCTCTATTAGTCTTTAGCCTTAGTAGATTTATAATTGTTCTAAGAAATATTTCCATTTTTGGTATCTATTAACAAGAAGTTATAAATATTTTGAAATTATATTTAGAAATAGAGAATTTACTTGAAAAAATTATCTAGGACCTAGCATAGGGCTTGACAAAGAATAGACCCTTCATAAATGCTCATTGGTTGATTAGTTTATTGTTTACCAAACCAGCTCTACAGATGAAAGCAGCTGACATATTCAAGAAAGTAAATTAAGCATCTGGGGACAGCCTGAAAAATTGTGTGCCCAAACTATAGCAACAAAAAGGTGGGAATCAGACACTGGAGGACAGTGGAAATGCATCATGTTGATATAACTCATACAGATACCATAAAATGACTTTTAAAAAAGTTAATACTACCATAAATGGAGATCAAGATTCAAGATATTAAGTTTAATAAAATGAGACAGTTTTTATACAAAAGTTGTTTTGAAAGGTTTTTTTTCTTATTTCTGTTAAATTATTGTAAAGTGGAATAAGAGAGACATCTTTTACAACTATATATTTGCAACAATAAGGAAAGGTATAAAACTTGTCAATAATCAGATATCACTAATTCATTCGAATAAACATATACACTTAAGTTCACCATTGAACTAAGCTACATAGCAATTTGCTTATTGAAATGTTCACTATCCCAGCAACCATGAAATATATGGTCCACCAACCTAATCTATTTTTATTCATATAAAAAGGAAATTTACAGTATTAGTAATAATTAGATCACCATTAAATGTCATAATAAATCTATAACTTGGCAAAAAGTGCTTTGTAAACTTTAAAGTGCTATCTAATATGGCTTTTGTAATCATAATGATTGTTGTTATTATTATTGCTTTTTTCACAGAATATGATTTGGAAGAACCATCTAGATTAACCTATAACTGAATAAAAATCACTGTTACAATAAAGTTGACAACTGGTCATCCGGCCTTTGCTTGATAAACTCCAGGTTATAAGAACCCACTACTTCTGCCCTGGTCCCATTCTGATTCTGCGGAGTGCTAATTGCTAGGGAATTATTTTCCCATACATCAGATTTCAAATTATTCCTTTTTCCACTTTATTACTGCTATCGTCATAATACCAAAAAAAAAATGCAAAGCTTAACATTTCCATGACCCGAAATAGCATTAAAAATGGCTATTTTACTTCAGCTGCCTTACAGACTCTATATAGTAGAATGAAAAACAGAATTTTTTTCATATTTTTAAAAACTAGCCTTGCCCTGCTATTTAACATAACATGAGAAAGTTTAGAATGAAAACAGAAATTCAAGTAGAGAAAATTTCACAAGGGTTGCCTAATTCTTGTTGCCTAGCAGTTTTAATGAAATGTTTTCTTCCTTGTATTGTATTGTTCTATACCCACTGATAGAGACAACAGATATTGGAGGGACATGAGCAAGCACTAAGCTGTAGGTTAAATTGGATATGCCAATTATTAGGATTATAACAAGAATGCTTCTAAAATTTTAGAGAGAAATACCTATTGAGATCTCTTAAAGAACTATTAAAAACCTTAACAATACCTTTGCAGCAAAAAGTACAGATAAAAATTGCAAGCAGAAAAGCTGCTAGAGATGAGAACAAGATGGAAACCACAGCACTAAAACCAAATCTAACACACACCTATGTTTCCAACCACCTATTGCTCTTCATCTTGGAAAATAACTTTGAAAGGCTTCTAGTTATTATAGCACATGAGTTCATAACACATAAAACAATTTACTCTCCAAAATCAAGTACTAGATTTGTTTAAGAATTACTTCAGTTATGAAATAAAACATTTGCTTTATAGTAAACAAACAAAAAATAACTAAAAACTGGTGGGTTGTAAAGTTCTACTAATGTCTAAATGATCAGTAGCAATGGATAGTAAGAAGAGAATGCTATGCAAAACAAAATGTCAAGTTTTCAGTTCTAAAAATCTATTTTTGAATACTGTTAACAAGAAGTTACATTTTATTTAACCTTATTTTTGAATAGAAGAAGTTAGTGAAATGGACATGTAAAAGATGTGGGGAAAGGAAAACTAATGTCATTGACTGATTTCTAAATTTTCATGAATAAGCATCAGATAGAAGACCAGCTAGATCAGATAGAAGATGTAAGTATTCAAGGAATTATTTGCAGTTACTGTTTGTAAAGTGAAAAAGCATAACTGAACTTTCAAATGAATCTGACAAGTGAAGAGATGTTAAAGCGTTGCTGATAATTGTATGGATCCCAGAGTATGGCAGAGTAGGTATTCTCTTTATTGATGCAGATTGTGACCCCATCTCTTTTTCTTTCTCTGACTCTCTTTCTCTGTCTTCATCAATATTCCTGTCTGTCTCTGTCTCTGTCTCTCTCTGTTTCTCTCGGTCTCTGTCTTTTTCTCTCTGTTTCTGTCTCTCTCTGTCTCTATCTTTGTCTCTGTCTCCATCTCTGTCTCTCTATCTCTGTCTCTGTCTCTCTGTCTCTGTCTCTCTCTCTTTGTCTCTGTCTCTCTCTGTCTCTCTCTCTCTTTATCCTCTACTCCGTACTTTCTTTTCTCCAACCCTGAGTCCAGTTCCTTTGACTTTCCATTTTTAATATATAGTATTGCAGTACTTAGGTTATACATTTGCTGAATTTTTATCTTGCTATATAGTTAGCTCACATTCGTTTCTCATAATACTTGAGCTCTTTCATGTCTTTCATTATTCTTTTCACCAATGATCTCTTACTGACCAATACCTTCTTTTCAGTCTTCATCCTCTATGTATGTCTGCTAGTTCTCTAAAGTTTTTTAAATAGTTCTCCTGCTCTTCTCAGGCTTCTCATACTGTATATGCTCTCCTTTTCAGATTTATGTGACCTTACTCTGTCCTAATTCTCCTCCTGAGCCCCAGTACCAAATCACCAACTACCTTTCTTTCATTTAGACATTTAGAATTGGATTCTCCAGCACTACCTCAAACTCAACATGGCAAAACATTGCTGAAAACACCCCCCTTCCTTCTGACTTTCCTATTATCAGCATGGACACCATTATCCTAGAAGTTACCCAGTTCCTATAGCAAAAAGTCTTTTCATTACATTTTTTGAATTACACATTTTCTCCCCGTCTTGCTCCTGCCCCAACCCCATAACAGCAATCCCACTGTAAAGCCCCTCCCCT
>CM053594.1:219667148-219687556 GCA_028646575.1 Pseudocheirus occidentalis
CTAGAAAGTCAGAGGGGTGATGCGGGAGGATACAGGAGAGAGCAGATTTGGGGAGGAGGTATACAGTGGGATGGCTGTTTTGGCGTGGTGGGTAGGGGAAAGACAGGGAGAATATTTGTAACTCAAAATCTTGTGGAAATGAATCATGTAAACTAAAAAAACAAAAATTAATTTTAAAAAGTATTCTTTTTGGATCATAATACAATAAAAAATTACATTCAACAAAGGGCAGCAGAAAATAGATTAAAAATTAAATGGAGGGCCAGCTAGGTGGCGCAGTGAATAGAGCACCAGCCCTGGAGTCAGGAGTACCTGAGTTCAAATCCGGCCTCAGGCACTTAACACAAAAAACTGGCTGTGTGACCTTGGGCAAGTCACTTAACCCCAACTGCCCTCCAAAAAAAAAACCAAAAAAAAATTAAATGGAAACTAAAGAGTCTAGTCCTAAAGAATGTGTGTCAAAGAACAAATCATACAATCAGTAATTTCATTAATGAGAATGACATTTATGAGACAATGTGCCAAAGTTTATGGAATACAGCCAAAACAGGAATCTAAAGTTGGATTGCTGGGCTTGCTTTGCTTCCTTTGCCTGCTCATGTTGCCAGTCAATTACTCAGCTTTTGAGCTCCATAGAACTCTGCTTGCAGAGGGGAGAGCTCTGTTCCAAATCACTGGGGTTTCGGCAGCTGTTGGAGCTATTAGGAGGCTGCTGTTTCTGCAGCCTCCACTAGCTTTGACTCACTGAACACACAACTCAGGACCACCACCCAAGATTGCGATCTTGATCCAGGTAGCTCAAGACAAGAGCACTTAGCCTCTGAATGATTGTTTGGCCCCCCTGTAATCTACAGGCTTGAGCTCTGAAGCATCCACTTGAAGGAGGCTGCAGGGCCTCTGCTTCATCCACTTCTAGCTCTGGGGCAGTCAGTCAGACCCTCTCCCCCAAATTTGGCTGAGTTCCAGTAACCTTTCCCTTTGTCTTTGGCTCTTATGTGCTGGTAATTCTGGAAACTGCCACAACTGCCAGCGATCCGCTCTCCTGAAAGCTCCAGCTGCAACGTGTCCTTGGCCGCTCTAGGACTTCAGCCACAGGTTCATGTTGTGCTGGTCTGGGCTCCCAGTGCACTGTGATGAACCCCTTTCCATCTGCCTGCCAGGCAGCCTTCAGTGGGAAGTTTGTTTCTCTGCCCTTTTATGCATTCTAGAGCTCTAAGATTTGTTTAGAGTCATATTTTATAGGTATTTGAGGTGGTTATGGGGGGAGCTGAGGTGGTTATGGGAGTTTTGCTGCTTCTATGCTGCCATCTTGACTCCACCCTCAAGAAGTCTCTTAAGAACAATGGAACTGATTGTGTGACATTGGCACAGGATCATTCAACCTGATGTACCCACATTAGAGAAGGTATTGTGCTCTATAAGCAAAGCAGAATTGAGACAGCTCATAGAAAATGCACAATGTGCAAATCTGGAGTATCTACCCCAAATGTTCACATGGACTATTTGTGTCTGGTCTGTGGTAGAGCATTCTGAGCTCATATTGGTCTGATCAGCCACAGCTGGACACATTGAAACTTGACTCTAGCTTGCTGATGTCATTTTGGTCATCCTTGAGAATGAAGGGCATAAACTACCCAGCCAACCAACCAAATTGAGGCCTACCACTCTCAGAAATACCAGTAGTGAGTGAACGAATGACTACTTAAATCTATCTCACTAAAGTACTTGAAGAGAGAGATTTAGTCCCTCAGAACAAAATTGGACCTTTGATTTTACTAGCATAGGGATCTTCCAGATGAAAAAACTTTCTCAAATAATGCAGGTGAATTTTATCTCTAAAATTCATAGTTCTAGGGAGTTGCCTGGAGTAGTGAAAGGCTAAGTGCCTTTCCCACAGTCACACACTCAGCAGAGAATGGAAGTAGAACTACAAATGAGGATTTTCCTGGTTCTAAGGCCAATTCTCTAACATATGATGCAGCTTATTCTCTTCATAAAAATAATCAAACTAACTCTTATGATCATATAAAATGCCTAGAGGAAATAAGTATGGATTTAGATATATAAAAGCTTATTTAATTCATTTTTTCTGTTTTTTTCAATCCACAGAGCTTCATGAATGCTGTGTAAATAGATCAAGACCTACTCTTTCATTATAGAACTTTAAGAAGTAAAGATGACCCTTCAAGGGGACCTTTCTAAACATTAATCATCAATTTTGGCTAGTGAACTTTAAATAGTCTCATCTACAACTACATTTTTTACTTCCTTCCTATTCCAACAAGAAAACCAACCCAAGGCCTTGTCACATTCCAAATGTAAGTATTTTGAAAACTTCTTTCCATCTGTATTCTGGCTAAGGCAGACTATAGCAGGACTAAGGTTGGTATTCCAAGATGTTTTGCCTTTTCTGTAAGTTAGCTAATTAAAAGTTTAGCAGGGCATTGACTCTCATCAGTGAGAAACTCCCTGGACTAGCAAGAGCTAGTCTTAGATGGAAAAGAAACAGAAGAGAAAAAAATAGAAAAGGTTTGAATGTAGGAAAAGAAGAAAATAAAACTACCCATTTCTCATTATTATCTAGCATTGACTCTGAGATTTCCATTTTTAATAATGTTTAATACTTCCTGAAACCTCTAACCCCAAAGTCCCTTCTCCTATGTCACAGGCCAGCTTAAGCTTGGTTCCATTTTGTTTTCTGTATTCCCTTCCCTATTCTTTACAGCTTATTTTACATGGCTTAATTTTATTGGTTGATGAAAATGCTAAGATTGTTGTGAATGTGATTTAAATGCCTCAGAATGTTTTAAGAGAAATGGTGATAAAAATGCTGCTAATATTTCATAGTAGAAAGCATCTAATATGGAGCTATTGTGGAGAATGTAGAATTGAAGAGAGCATGTTGAAAGTCAATGAAACTTTCAAAACATAAAACACTAACATTGCTTTCCTTGTAGGATGCCAAGAAATTAATGGGAATGAGAAAAAAAATATGTAGTGTCTTTAAAAAATTCTTGAAGTTGTTAAGGGAAAATCTTAACCTTTGCCTCTTAAGTAGTAATGCAGCTTAATAAACTTTCTGCAAAGAAAAATCAGAACCAGAGATGACCAGAAAATGTCTTCTGTTCCTGAAGGCCAGCCCTCAGACAGTAGCTATAAAAGCATATAAAGCTAAGCTTTAGTATATAAAACACTTAATTTCAATTGTGTTTGACCATTAACATGCAACATAAATCCTTACAGAATAATAGGAACACTCATACCATCTACATATTTTCTTTAAAAAATACCACAAATAAATAAAAAGCAATCTTTTCAGGGATATTTGCTATGTAGGAGCAACTTATGGGACATTTGGTTCAGTGATAATTAATAACACTGGAATTAATTAAATTTCACTTACTTTTCAAGGGCCACAGTATCCATTTCCATCAGAATAGGTAAACCTTCATAAACTTAAATAGACATGCACTAAGTTACACATTTTTCATTAAAATCAGATTTTCATTGAAATGAATTATACTTTTACATTATGTATAACACGTGTCCCCTTTACATGCTAAGTATTATAGAAATGAATATTTCAGTTAATTGAGATTTGCAATGACACAAAGTTTCCTTGTGTGCTTGATTTACTATACATCAATCACTAATGAACAAGATTGTGTCATGAAATTGTTCGTTGGAAGCAGAATCAAAAGATTTGGTTCTGATCTTAGTTATGTCACTTAAAATTTAAGAGACATGAGATTCAGTTATATCATCTGTAAAAGGGAAATGCCCACTTAGAAAGATTTCTTGTGAAGATTTTATCAGATGCGATCATGTGTGGCTCAGTTCTTTGAAAACTGCAAAGTCCAGTACAAATGTGAAGAATACATTTACACCAGGATAAAGACACCAAACCATGGTAACCCAGACTTCAGAATCCATTCCAAAATACTTCTGAGTAACTGGCCATACTATGGTAGGATTGGTACTTCAGAATTATTTTCTCTAATTATTAGTGATTTAGAGCTTTTTTTCATGACTATTGATAGCTTGAATTTTTTTGTCTGAAACTGCGTATTCATATATTTTGACCACTTATCATTTGGGAGTTCAAACTCATCTAACGAGCTTGTGCATTTTCTGGTATAACAATGTAATCCAATCTGTGTAACTTCTCCAGTTTCAGCTTAATAATTGCTTGCATAAATGGGTTTACTCTAATCAGTAGTTGTGATGACCTTTTGTGTAACTAACTTATATTTGGAAAGGACCAAGCTAGTAAATGTAAGCTTAGGATATGCTTCAGCCCTTTAAGAGATTATGATTGGGAAAGCTAGAGGTTTTTGCCTAAAATAGCATATCTCTAAGCCAGCAATATTTAGGGGGGCAGATATAATTATAGCCCAGTACCCCTTTCTGTCAAAAAAGAACAGAGCAGTCACTCTTAGCACTTTCTTCTACTCTCCTCAAGAAATAGTTTCCCCTGCAGAGAATTGGCAAGATTCCAGAGATATCTAACTATACCCTCTTCTCAAGCTTCCGGTCTATATGTTTAGACATCACATGTGTGTGTAGTATATATATGTATGTGTATATCTATATATGCACACACATATATGTACATATATACATATATGTGTACATATATTATATATTTATGTATACATATACGTTGTAAATATTTTATCTTATATAATGCTATAATCATTTGATATTCCTGATCACATACCTGTCACAAGGTATGTGTGTCACATAGGAGTCACAAGGAAAAGATGGAATCTAGAAACATCTCTGGTACTAAAAACTATAATGAGTTTTAAATGTAGACAGGATACACACAAATCATGAGCAAATAACCAAGGGTTGAGTGTGATTTCAAATGAAAATCAAAGTGTAAAACACCCTCATGAGAGCTGAGAGATCTCTTAACTTATTTTGATTACAGAAAATTAATTATCTCCTTTTTTAGTCTCACTACTGACATTTTGGCCACATTAAGTAAGAAATCATAGGTTCTGGATCAAGGACCAAAATAACGACAACATGAAAATGTTGACCAAATAAAAGTAGCTATTTTTACTTCATTTCTATTTTGAGTTCTTTTTGAATATGTGGCATGATTAACATGATTTTATTTATAGTTGCTTCAGATTTATCTTTTCTGTCAGAACAGACATGTTTTTTAATAAAACCTTAAATGCCAGAACAAATACATTTTTGGTTCATTTATAAAATGTGATGAGTCTTTTGAGTGGATCATCTATGATTATAGTTTTCTAGGGTACAACTGTATCTTTTTCTGATCTAGATGGTGTAATATTGGGAGAGGGAGAGAGGGAAAGGGAGAGAGAGAGAGAGAGAGAGAGAGAGAGAGAGAGAGAGAGAGACAGACAGAGAGACAGAGAAAGACAGAGAGAGAGAGAGGGAGAGAGAGAGAGAGAGAGGGAGAGAGAGAGAAAGAAAGAGAGAGAGAGGATCTGAGTTGTTCAAATCCTGACTTAGACACTTATTTGCTCTGTTGACCATTGGCAAATCATTTAACCCCCCTTAACCTCAGCTTCCTTACATTATAAATGAGGGAGTTGGACTTGCTAGTCTCTTTTTCACTATTTTCTACCTTAATAGTCTCTATTTTCACTTCTTGTCTATTTTTTTTTGAGAAAGTAGGCATTGTTTGCTCTCCTATTGTGAATCAAAATAAAAATACTTAGGGCAGAAGGAAAAAAATACTATTAGTTAAAACTATCCATTAGTAAAAGGGACATTCTGTGAGGTATTGAGTTTTTCTTACTAAAGAGGGCTAATAGAGGGTGGAATTAATACATTTTAGAGATATTGATGGGTTCTTATTGAGGTAGGATTTGAATAGACTGCCCCTGATAATATTCTATGAGTCCCTGAGTTACAATATTTCATATGCTTTTCAAGACATTAGCTCATATGATTTCTTGCTGCAGCATCTAATTTAAATATACGTTTTAGAACTCATTTAAAGTTCAATCATTACACTTTTCTTGGCCTTAGTTTCTTTAGTTATGATATCAGGTAGATGTATTCTGGTATCTTTGAGGGCCCCTTCCAGGTTTAGCATTTTATAATTCTATAGTTAGATGATTCAACAGTTTCCCAACAGAACATGTCTTTCCATTTTTGGTCATCATTTCAAATTAGTTCAGCTTTGCCTTCCAGCCCATGTTGGTGGCACAAAGTTATTTACAATGAGGTCATGAGCTCATGTCTTTTCCTAATAGACAAATGTTCACTTTTAGAAAACTGGAAAAATCGGCATTGTCACTACCACCCGGTGTGTTGGACCCAAGGGAGAATAAAACTTGAAAATAAACAACCCAAGTTGGAGTTTTCCATTCCATCAAAATCAAAGCAGATTGCCTGAGAAATCCAGAGAAGCCTTCTCCATCACCACATTACTGCCCATGTCCGACCTCTGATATGAACAAAGGACTTCAGTTTTAAAGATGCCAACTGAATGGTTTTCACTACTAACAAATTAAGTTTGAATACATTAGAACATGTAAATGAAATAACACCAATATTAACTCCCCCCCCCCGAAAAAATGAGGTAAGTGTAGGTCATTAGAGCAAAAATTATTACCCATTTTAAAAATTGCTAGTTTCTTTTTCTCTGGCAGGAAAACAGTGAGCCATTTTAGCAACTTGGCAAAGGCAAGTGTATCTTAGCACAGTTTCAAGATAGAAACTACTTGTCATGTTAAAAGCATAGGCAAGGCAGTTAGCCGCATAGAATATGGTAGTAGGATATTTGATTTTGCAAACATTTATAAAAAAGTAGAGAAGAACTGAGTTCTGTACTTGATCACATCAGTTAACAATTACAATTAAAATAGAAAAGAAAGGTTTATTTTGATCTTGTTTCAATGATGACTGTTTCAGTACTTTCATCATTTTACCAATTTGATTATATTATCTAGTATCATAGATTTAAACCTAGAAGGGACCTTAAATATGGAGAAATCCAGCTCCCTCACTTTACAAAGGAAGAGACCAAGGCTCAAAGTAATGTAATGATTTGCTATGGGTCACACAATTAGCAAGTAGCAGAGTCTGGATTTGAACCCATTATCTTCTTGATTCTGAATTGAGTGGTTTCCATCATACCACATTCTTTTTCCCTATTTTGTTAGCAGTCTTGAACCCAATACATTGCATCCAAGCACACACACACATGTATATGTATATATACACATATATACATACATATATATATATATATACTTTACTCAAATAATTTGCAAGGTATAAGAAAATTTATTTTCTAACAAACATTTCAAAGTATGTAATATCATTTAAGAGATAAATAGTTCATAGGTCACTTTGCTAGAAGCTGGAAATCATATTTGCTTCTTTGGTCTGTCCACATAGAACTAGGTAAGTACACTTTACTCAACTGGTTTGCAGATTGATCATCATCTACTATCTTTAAATGTTTTATAACTAAAAGTGGTCATCATATCAAGTGCACTTGATTTTCATGACAGAGAACTAACTTTTTTAGAATCAGCTTTTATGCAAGTGTTCATTCTTTCTCTTTTCCCCTTGAGACCAAGATATGCAGCTAGCCCCTCTGTAGATATTTGACAGAACTGCTCAAATGTATGAAGTGAGAATGAAAAATAGAGAAGGAAGAAGAGGAAGAGAGGTAGAGAGACTGGGTTATTCGGTTGAATCATGAGAATTTCAGCTTTGTCCCTTCCAGGTGTGTGAACCTGAACAAGTCACTTAAACTTATTAAGTTTCAATTTCCTCATCTGTAAAAAAAAAAAGATAATTTCACTGCATATCTTACAGAGCAGTTGTGAGTATGAAAAACAGTAATGGATATAATAGGATTTTTTTAAATCACAAGACAATAGGATTTATCTTTGGAAGGATTGTAAAGAGATAAAGAAATACTTAGTTCTATATATGAGAAATTGCATTACTTTTTACTGCAGTTAATGCACTCTCAAAAGACTGTTAAGGTATCTTCATTTTTTAGATCCTAAATTAATAATTATGCTGCTTTAGGCAGTCATTGCATTAGTCAAATTGGATTTAGGCTGGCCAGATTCTTGGCCTGTATTATACACTATCCTGGATAAAATTAACATAGTACAACATCTTGGCAATAAAGAAACATAAGGATAATCAACTGTATATTTCTCAAGTAAATTGCATTCCATGAAATCAGTGGAGAACTTTCTTATCCTGTTACTTTCTTTAAGTAGATGTAGTAAGATTTATACTCAGAAAAATGGGGGAAAGATAACATTTAATGGCATCCAATGGACTATTGCTTAATTTTTTTTCATTAATAGGAACCCAGAGGATCAAGAGGGATACTCCTTCTTCATTTGGTTCCTTGGGATTTGCTAAAAAGAAAAAGAACCATCAGACAGTCATTGCTAGTCTGACTACAGTCTAATATCCTATTTGCCTTTTAAACACATGTTCAACATTAAAATTGGCCCCTTTGTCCCAAATGAATGTAGAAGATCAAAATTCTGATACACTAAAGTATTCACTGATATTTGGTAACTCAAGGTGAACATTATGGTTTCTTGTACTACATACATGATTTCCAAATACCTTTACCTATCAGCTTTTGAGATAGTTGAGATTAACCAAGTTAAGCCTGAGGTCTTGCAAGGATGTATTGTGCCTGACAAATACTTTGTGCATGTTGATCCACATGCTGCCCTTTCTAAGAGAGAAAGCTGAGTTAGCAGTACTTCAAGAATCAGGAAATAAAGACACCTGGTTACAATTTTCCACCATTTTTTTTGGCTGGACTAGGCTGCTTGTCTTGTGATCTTTTATTGCTCTTGAATTCCCTCATTAACTCTTTCAAACATGCTGTTGTATTCCATTTTTCAGAGTCCAGAAAATAAAGCTTGCCTGAGATTATCTCTGATTTACAAGGATGGTATTTATTATGGGACCAGATGCTATATTCCACCCTGGATCCTCTCCTTACCATTAGTAGTAATTCAAGTGAATTTTAAATATGTCTGTTACTTTCCTTTCTCACCTTATATGCCATATAGCTCTCTGCTATTTCTTAAGGAGGTAAGGGAGACATTTAAAGTCAAGCTCTTGTTTACCAAAAATCCCTTAATGCCTTGACTTGACTAACAACATGGTCATTACTGAAGGAAAGGCCACCTCATCTATATATAATTGTTCCAGAAGGTTAACCAGAAAAATTAGGGACATTAAACTTCACCTACCAGAATGTATTTCAAACTTATTTTCCAAACTTTTTTATACAAAGAACACCAGAGGAATTAAATGTACCCACTTGCACATATTTCTATATGTATGTGCAGTATCATGAGAAAATAAGTTTCCTAATCTTTAAATATATATATATATATATATATTCATTACACTGTTTACCAAGAGGTAAATATGATGATTATTGATGATTGTCACTGCCATCATTAACTTTATATATATATGTATGTATATGTATGCATGCTTATACAGGACTGGTGGCCTCATATATTAGCAGTAGCAGCAAAAAGAAATTATTAAGCACCTACTATATGCCAGTCATTGTGCTAAATATTGGGGGTACAAGGAAAGGTTAAAAAAACATTCTTTGCTCTTTAAGGAGGTAGAATTCTGATAGGAATGACAAAATAAGCATAATTATGTAGATGCAGGGTATACAAATTGCCAATGGGAGGTGAACTAAGATGGGAGAAAGGCATTAGCAGTGCAGGGATTGTGTAGGGAGGAGCCAGTATAGAATTATTAGGGTATATACACATACCTATGTAACATGTATATAATAAATCTATATTCACATACATGTATACATGTAAACATATATATGTTGATACATTATCTAATATACATTTATATTGCTTCAAAACACACATACATACAGAAGTATATTCAAACAAATTATTTATTACTCTCAAGTATTAAAAACAATTGAAATATACAAATGTATTAAGATTTTTCACATTTATGGGCTGGTGACAAAGTATTTTTTTATTTAGAGTTTTAAATCTAGATTCCATTTGTTAAATGAAATTCTCTGGAATTTTAAATTCTCCACTTGACTGAGAAAGAATATTAGGATTTCTCTAATGTTTAGTATTCCCAGCTCTGCCAAAATGAAAAATGATCACAAAGAAAGAAAAACAGTTCTCTAGTAAATATCATACAATTTGTGAGAATAAAGAAATCATTCCATAAGTAAATTGTGTGTTGATGGTTTACCAATACCAGTACTAGGTGTAATTTCTTTCCTTTCCTTTCTTTTTTTTGCTGATTCCTTTTAATTTGTATATGTTTATCAAAAGTACAATAACTCCTATTCCTTTTGCAGTAGATTCATCCTTTGTAACAAATATGTATAGTTATGTAAATCAACAATTTTTCTGAAAGTATATCTTTCATTCCACTTTTGTACTCTACCATCTCTGTTGTATTACGTGGGTGTCATTTTTCCCCATTTGTGCTCTGAAGTGTTTATTTGTCATCCAATTCATCATAATTTTTAAATTGTTACAAAGTTTTGTTCTGTTCTGTTTCATTTTCATCATGGTGGCTAATATATAATTTTTCTCTTGGTTCTACTTATGTAATTATGCAGCAGTTCATTCACATATCCCCAACTTTCCCTGAATCCTTTATATTATGCATTTTTCACTGTGTAATATTCTATTATAATTATATACTACAATTTCCTCTATTATTCATCAATCTGTGGGCTATCATTTTCCTCCCACTTTTAGCTAACAGCACAATATATCTCATTACCAGAGTTTGATAGAGTACATCTTATCTATAGGTGAGCAAGAATACAGAATACAGCAGTTATTTATCCCTTAAATGTTTGGTAGAAAACAATTTTAAATCCATCTGGACCCAGACTGATTATTTTTCTTTAGAAATACACTTATTGATTATCCAGTTTCTGATTAAATTATTTAAATGCTTTATTTCTGATTCTTTTAATTTACTTATCCTGTTTTTTCTAAATAATCATTTATTTCACTTAATTTTCAGTTTTGTTTTTATTTAATGGGAGTATGGTACTTCTAACAATTATCTTTATTTCCTCTCAGTTATAGGGTTCTTTCTTACAGTTATGATTTTGTTATTTTGATTTCTCCCTTTCTTTTTGCCACATTAACTTTTTTTACATTTTGACTATGTTTTTAAAAAGCTATTTTACTTATCAAATCAATATACTCATATTCCATGATTTTCAGAATTTCTATTTTGTGTTTATTCATGGAATTTAAAGTTATTGATTCTCTAAGTCTTTAAGTTGTATTCTCAATCAGTTTAGCTTTTTTTTTCCTTACTTTTGTTGAGGAAAATATTTGAAGATATAAACTTTCTCTGAAAATAATTATCTTTCTAAAAATTTTTGTAACAGATTTTTTTGTTTCTATGATTTGCTCTTTGACTTAAGAATTACCTTGTCGAGTTTTCTTTTAAGAAGGGATTCTTTTCAAAAAATGCCCACTATTTATTATAATTTGCATTGTCTGAGTGTCTAAAAATGACATGTTCTATATTTCTGGCTTTCAGCATTTGTTCTCGGATTCCTTATGTCCAAGAAGATGTTTATTATTTACCAAAGTGCCATAGATAGCTGAGAAATATGAATACTCCTTAAATTGCCATTTGGTATTCAAAAGTATCTACAATATCTATTTTTTATATCATTCTATTCACATCTGAAACTTCTTTCTTGTTTATTTTTGTGATGGATTTGTATAATTTTGAAAGTGAATTTCAACAGATATATTTTTACTTTTGGTACTGGTGCCTATAAGAATAATGTATATATTGAAATGAATGGTGCAAAAGTAATTTAAAAGTTCATTGAAATAGAGAGAGAAAATGTTCTTAAGAAAAAGCTAAGTGAACTAGAGAAAGAAATAGTCCAACAATAATTTTTGAAGTACTTCATAGTACCTGTTTCAAAACTGCCAACCATTCTAGTACAATTGGGAGAAAGCTTATCCCATTCACACATCTCTTTTCCCACTATTGCATTCTATTTTGTTTCCTTTTTAAAATCCCTACTCTATCTTTGCAAGAAACTAAATCTTGGGGGGGGGGAGAGGATGGAATAAAATCTGTACTCATTATCTGTAACTAAGATCATATTATTCCAATCCTCTAACCTCTACCTCTTCAGCCAATGTAGACTCAAATCATTAGGTCTTGCCCCTTTTCTCTTTTTACCTTTTATTACTCCCTCAATAACCAGCCTTCTGTGGTTAAAGGATTTTTTTTTTGGTTTATGACTATTTTCTCCCCAATTCTACTCTCTCTTTGAAACTTCCTTTCCTCTTCCTGTCACCACCCAACTCCCTATTAGCTTTTTTAAATTTTGTTTTTGTTTTACATGACTTCCCTTTGCCCTTCTCTTTCTTAGTTCACCCCCAAAGTGGAATGAGCTTCTTCTGTTACTATGTTATCTCCTTGCTCATGTCTTATGTGAAATCAATAAGGAGAAATTGGATGAACACTTGTTAAGTACAGTGTAGAAGATTTTTTTTCCCAATTCTAGCTTGGACTACATGGATAATGAGGCCCCTTCCAGTTCTGAAATCATGTCATTTGAGAGATGGTTTTGGCAACAGCATTTTGGAAACTGCAATACGTGGGAGAAAACATAAGCAAGTTATTTGGAAAAGGAAGGATTGACAGGATTTTATGTAAATGAAGTACCCACTATCAGAATAGAAGAATATTTTAAAAGCGGAGAAATTCTGATGTTATTTTCCTAAATTAAATCCAACATTTTTTTTATTATTATTCATTGATCTTAGGATGTGGCAGTGGTTAGCCTTAAGATGTGGGAATAAGAAAATGGTCACACAGTGCAATGATGATAGATATATTCCATAAACTTTAAAGTAAAATTTAGGCTAACATTATTGAGCTTGCATTCTGCCTGTCATATTTTCCTGGTGGCTTGTGTAAAACAGAAATTGCACTTGTGTTCGATATTGGTGATATGAGAAGAAAGCAGAAAATACTGGTTTAAAAGTATTGATTGAGTACAATTGAAATGAAGGTTTTGAAATTAGTTTTGAAGAAATTTCTTGGGGAACTTTATGAGTGTTGTTTCTGGTTCAAAGTTAACAATAGGAGTTAATTGAATGGGGAAAAAAGAAAAATCAGTAGATATCAATTAACAAAAATTACTAAGGAATTACATTAAATATAAAATAAAAGTATCCAGATATTTTAATTATAAAATGAAATAGCAACTTTGAACTACAATCATTTATATTTCTCAGTACTTTATGGTTTGTTTACAAATACTTTCCTGACAATAACCTTACATAAAACCTAAATTTAACTTTTTACAGTCTTTATCCGTTGCTTTTTATTTTGCTTTCTGAGAGTCAGCAGAACAAGTTTCATACCATTCCTTGTAACAGCCCTTCAAATACTTGAAGACAAGGAAATATGACCTCCCTAAGACAGACTTTCCTCCAACTCTAGCAAAACCTTGTCCTTACCTTAAGTAACCCCGCCTTACTATTCTGATAATATCTACAGACTTCACCTGCTCTAAAAATTAGTAATTCTATGAAACTTGGAAATAAATTTATCTTATATGTATTTTAACAACATACCCTCAGGGTACAGGCCATTTGTTATGACATGCTAGTTTTTTGGGATCCCTGTTTCCTTTTTTAAAGTTGTTCTTTAACCATCACTTTTAGACTTTTCCCAGGAATCACTGGTCTAAAGTTTTCAAATTTCTTTCTCTTTTTTTGAAAATTGGGGGATTTTCCCTTCTTCAATCCCATGGTGCCACTCCACTTATAGATGACCTTTCAAATCTCACTGTCAGCTCAGGAATTATATCTGCCAATTGTGTCAGTACCAGATGATGCTGTTAATTAGTGCCAGGGGATAAATCTATTTGTTGATGGCACTTCACAGCTCTCTTAATGTCTCCTTGACTCTACTTATTTTGGTATATGAAGGCAAAGGAAGATTACCAGGACATAAGGGGTGATTAATGTGAGAATCCAAATAAATAGAAGATTTGTAAAACGTGATAAAGAATGGACAAGCATAATCAAATACTACACAATTACTATGATTATTAAAAGACAAGAAAATTTGAATGAGAAATAATGAACATTGGTGCTAACTTATAAAGCATGACTGCATCTTAAATTTTTATGAAGTAGAAAAGTACTAAAGGAAAAGGTTATATGCATTGCTAATCACAACAATACTTTTATGCTATTTTATGTGACTTTTTATTTTTTTAAGGATTGTACAGTGTAAGAAATACAATTGGAATTCATTTGGTATGTTGGAGGAGTTGTATGATGTTTTGACTCAGCATTTATCAGTAATTTGTTTTAAAAAAGGAAGAGGTATTTGGAAAGGCAAAAGCAATTTCCTTTATATAGGATTCTACAACAGCATGTTTCTCCCAATAGGAAAGGACTATTTTTAAGTGGCCATACCTTAGGAAATTCTTATAGTCATGAAATGGTGCTCCTATGGAGATAATTCTGATAATCAAGAATCTTCAGAATAATCATGCTTGTGAAGTCATACATACTCTCTTCTGGAAGTATATTAAATTGGGGCATCTGGTAGCTGTTTAAACAACTCTGTGTATCATAGGAACCTTTGCCAACACACATTTGTCCTCATATGCACATATTCATTAATAGCAGACAAGAAAGACAAAAAGTTTGGGGCTTTTCTTCCCATTTTTATTTGGATACTTGGAAAGGTACAATAGAGGTGGGAGAAGAATAATTAAATAATCTGTGTATTTTCTCCCCAGTTTAATAAATAGCATACAGCTTGAACTCCAAGAGGAGATGTCTACTCACCAGGCTAAAGAATGGACTCTTTCATGCTCTTTCGATAAGTGACATAGATACAACTACTTGTTCATTGTCAGTATTATTACTGGAGACTTTGTCAAATGTAGTAATTGTGTGATCCTTTCTTTTCTATGTCCCTATTTTTTTTAAAAGGCATATTTATAGGGCTGCTGTGGCGGCATCTGAGAAGACTTGTGTTGTAAGGCATTTTGGTATATTATAAATGTAAATCAAAGAGGGAAGTTTTGGAACAGTTTGGCTACATCATTAAATCCTGGATTGAATATTTCCCAATTGTATAGGGTTAAGAAAGTCTCTTACTTTTTCTGGACTTCAGTAATTTTTTAAAATGTAAAATAAAAGGGTCAGACTGGATAATCTCTAATTGCTTTCAGTTCCAAGTCTTAGAATGGACAAATGGGCAATTTTCACATAAGAATGAAATGTTAGTTCTTTTTCCCCATTATCAGTGGGGCCCCACTGAAGGGTTTTGAATAGAGAAGTGATCTGATTAGAGTTATGAATTGGGAAGATTTCATGAGAAGAATAGTGAGAAAGGTGGTTTGAAAAGGTTATAACCCAGTATCAATAAGACCAATGAGGAGACTATAGCAAAGGTCTCAAACTCAAAGCTACCAAAACTCTAGTGGGCTTGAACCAGAACAAAATGTAATCAAGAAATGTTTAACAAAACAAATAAAAATACAATACAATTTAGATAATGCTAATGTATTGTTTTCTAGATCTATAAGCAGTTGGCACGGGTTTTTATTTAACTTTTACACCACTGGTAAAGATAAATGGTTCTCAAACTTTTGTTCTCAGGACCCCTTTATGCTTTTAGAAATTATCTAAGAATCTAATGAAATCTTGCTGACTGGTTATATTTATTGTTATTTATATTAGAAGTCAAAAGTGATAAATTTAAAATATTTATATACTGATTCATTAAAGTAATAAGAAAACCATTATATGCTGATATAAATTACATACTTTATGAAAATAGCTATATTTTTCAAAATACAAAAATATTAATTGAAAAGAGTGGTTTTATGTATTTTTGAAGACAGGTCCCCATATCTGCTTCTTTTTTTTACTTTACTTTTTAGCTTTTATTTAGTATTTTACTTTCCCCCAGTTACTTGTAAAAATAATTTTAAAATTTTGAGTTTCAAATTCTCTCTCTTTCTCCCTCCTCACATCATTGAGAAGGCAAGCAGTTTGATAGAGTTTATACACCTATATCATAGTTTATACACCCATATCTGCTTCTCCATTGTTTGTTGTCATTGTTGATGCAATGATATGTAGTCACCAACATATGTAGTCAGAAAAGGAAGGAATATTTTCAGAAACAAATGTCTTAATATTATTATGAAAATAATTTTGTTCTTGCAGATTCCCTCAAAGGGTCCTAGATATCTGAAGGGGTTTTTGGACCACACTTTGAGAGTCCCTGTTCTACGTGAGAAGAGATACAAATCTAAACCAGAGTAAATATAGTAAGGATTCAGAGATATAATTGATAGAATTTGGAAATTTGAATGGATTTCAGACCAATTCAATCAGTACTTATCAAGAAGCTATATGCAAGGTAGTGTGCTCTAATCTAAAAAAAAAAATGGAACCAAAATCAAAACTATGCATATCTTTAATCAGCCATCAAGCATGTATTAAATTGTTATGTGCCAGACATTGTGTTAGGCACATTGTACTGAGGAAAAATAATGTATATATGGATATATACAATTTTTGGAAAGACAATTGAATATAGAAGAATCGGAAAAGTTCTTTTGTTGGAGGTGATGCTCAAGTTGAGCCTTCAAGGGAGTTGGGGATTCTAAGAAGCAGAGGGAAATAAGAATGGATGACATTATAAACATAGGAGATAGCCCACATAGAGATATGTAGGTAAGAAATGAAATATATTGTACAGGGAACATCAAGCAGGCCAGAGTGTCTGGAATATACATACATGAGACTAGAAAGATAGGTTCAAATCTCTGATAACCTTTAAATCCCTAAAGGGGCAGTTGGCTATTTATCAGACTGAAAACTGGGGACCACTGAGGTTAGGGTGAGAGGAGAGGGAATAATTGAAGATGAATTGAAATTGGTGACTTAGAAAATATTGGTAAACATTTCTGGTAAATAAAAATTTGTAGGAAGGGAAGTTTTTTAGGGAAGATGATAAATTAAATTTTGTCCATGTTGAGTTTGAGGATTTTGAGGAACATATTATATTATGATGTTACTTAGTCATTATATTTTTGTCTCCCATCTATGAAATTATGAGATCTCTGAGAGCAAAGAATATGTTTTATATCCTCCTTTTCTTTGAAATATCTAGTGAATTTCTTCCACATAGTAGTTGCATAATAAATGTTTATTGTTTGTTGAATGAATAATGAAGTTGCCTATTTTCTTCCTGGGCCTTTTGTTATTAAAATATCTTTTAAAGGTGATAGAAGTATTTTATCAATTTGTTTTACAGATAGTTAACATAATAAAGAAACATAAACTTCTTTAGTGCATTTTAGTGTAGAAGATAAAGAGTTCTGTTGACTGCAGAAAAGATAATATACTCATTGTAATCATTTCTCTTTGTAAAGCAACTACATGTGGTAGGATTTGAGTCATCCTACCAATTAATAAGAAACTTTAATCATAAAAAATCAGGGGCATATTTATGCCTTTTGGAAAACATCTCTCCAAATTTACCAGCAAGTAATTGGCATGACTAGTAAAATTTCTATAAAAAAAGTTGTGAAAACAGATCCTAATTATATTAACTAAAAATTAAGCAAATTAAAATCCCTTAGTCAATAATTCTGAACTTTACTCAGAGATTTCAATGTCAGAATAATCACTTTATAATGGATTATTTTTTTAAAGTGGGATTTTTCACAATGGGGCAAACTTGGTATTTTTTTAATACAAAAATGTTCTTGGCCAGCATTTCACTGTTTCCTTTCCTTTTATTCAAGTAAAAAACTTACTCTGTTATAACCCACTGTTTCCATCTGTCTGATCTTTGGTTGGGGAAAAAATAGGGAATAGGATTTATAAGCTTCTCTTTTAGACTGGAAAAAAAAAGATTCAAAAGCTATCCCCAAACAGTGGTGTTTTGGTTATAATTCATTTATCTAATGAGAGATTTTGGAATATTTAATGAATTTCAAGAACAAAATGCTGGCTTTAGAGGGAAGAACTTCAGTTCAAATCCCAGTTCCGAGTCTTAGTATATATGACCTCCCACAAGACACTCAACCTTCTAGGCTTTTATTTCTTCCTCTGTAAAGTGAAGGTATTAGATTTGATGTCTTCTAAGGTCCTTCTCAGTCTGAAATCTTTGATCCTATCACCAAAAAGAAATTTTCACTGAAATTTGAGAACTCTGGTTATTATTATAATTTCTTCTTTCTTGTTAAATGACCTTCCTATAAATGTGAGATATTTAAAAGAAAATAAACATTTAAGAATGTTATTTATCATTTATTTGATAACTGGTCCATGAGGTTAGTCAAGGGTAGTAGAAATGTTAAAAATGTCTATTCAGTGGCATGAATTCTATCTTGGCTTGATTTCTTTGGAAAATCTTTGATTTTTCTGACCTGGCATAACATGACTTCCAGAGTCAGAAAAGAAGTTAGAGGGAGAAGGGCAGAATTACTGGGAAGAATATGGTCCAGAAGGTGAGGTACTTCTCCAATCCTGGAATGTATTCACATAGGCTACTGATTTGCTTATGTGTGCTTATATGTTAAATTAGATAGAAATTTTAATACAAGATGCAAACATCAGAAAATACAGCAATCATAGTTAACTCTAGGCAAAATTGAAAAGCATGTGGTGTCTTGGCTCTCTCCCATTTTCCCCTTTTTTCCCTCTCTTGTGACATACTATCTCTAAAGCTTCCCAGGTGTCCTAGTGTCCTCTCACATTCCAGATGGCCCAAATGCCAACCTTAGTGCTGGTCTCAAGACTGCCTCCCTCCTCAAAGTGCCCCATGATACAAAATGATCTCTTTCTTCCTCTCCTCTTAGGAGGAAGCACAGTGTATAGGAAAAAGAATTGGGTGTGCCATCAAGAGATCTGGGTTTGGATCTTGATTATGTTGCTCATTAGTTGTGGCACCTTGGATAAGTCATGTAACCCCTGTGAACATTACTTTCCTTATCCGAAAAATGAGAGTGAGCTAGCTATCTACATTCTTAGCTTTTTTAACATTTAGTTGTATTTTTTTTCATTATGAACTTAAAAAACATCAACAGATAGTAACAGCTCTGAATACAAATACCAGAAACTTGTAGTATGTTTTGTCAAAAGCTTTTTTCTGACTCTATTGATATAATTCTATGATAAATTATATTTATAATTTTCCTAATGTTAAATAAATTGCAATCCTGATATAAATCCAATCTGGTAATAGTCTGTAATCTTTTTGATTTAGTGATGTGGTCTGTTTACTAATATTTTTAAAACTTTTTTTGTATCAGTGTTTTTTAAGACTCTGTTCATAGTTTTATTTTTCTGTTTTGACTCTCCCTACTTTAGCTGTCAGGTACATATTTGCATTATAGAAGAAATTTGGTAAGATCTTTTCTTTTCTACATTTTATTTTGTTTGCAAATGTAAATCCATCTACTGGTGATGTTTTTTTTTAATCTTTGGGATTTCATTTATAGTTTCTTCAATTTCCCCCTCCCCAATATTGGGTTGGTTAATTTCTCCATTTCTCATTCTGTCATTGAGTTTCTTCTATTTTGGATAAATATTTTTCATCTCATTTAAGTTGTCAGTTTTATTGACATATATAGTTGTACAAAATATTTTATAATAATATTCATTATTTCTTCACCATTTATTGTGAATTGCCTGTTTTCATTTTTCTTACTGGTAATTTAACTTTTACCTTTCTCTTTTTAGTCGCATGCCCAATTCATTTATATGGTGTTTCTTATTTCAGTTTAAGAAAATTGCTGGAGATATAAACTATCTTCTAAGTACTATTTTGTCCATATATCGAAAATATTCTTAAGTTGTCTCATTGTTGTCATTATCTTTAACTAAATTATCTATCATTTTTATGATTTGTTTTTGAGCCATCAATTCTTTAGGATTACGTTTTTTTTTCTTTTTAGTCTTCAGCTAATTTTGAATCTCCTTGGGCCACCCAGTGCTTCTTGCTGGGCCACCAAGCTTGTCTTGCCTGTACTGTTCCACCTAGCTCCAGTAAACCTCTCCTGCCATGGCTCAGAAACCTTCCTCTCCTAGTCTATCCATTTACAACTACATACAGAGGGTTGAATAACTCCACTGGAATAACTCCACTGGAAACCAAACTCTTATGGACAATGATAAGCTAGCTGAACTCATTCCTCCAGGGGGAAAAAAACAAAACAAAACTCTTTATGCTTTGTGTAATGTTAATAAAATCAGAAGATCTTCCATGCCCCTTTCTATTGGCACCTAGTAAAGGCACTTAGCACCTCAAAGGCTTAGCTCCTTACTTCCAGTTAACTCCTTGGGAGTAGTTCACACCTTAAC
>CM053594.1:219694007-219707862 GCA_028646575.1 Pseudocheirus occidentalis
ATATTGGAATCTTAGTCAATTGTCATGATCACACATTAGAACCAGTTTCTTATATTTTGCATTAATCCATTATTAAGTCCTCCACCAAGAAGATGGGATTTCACTAAGCTCACAATTAAAACAATTAAAAATGTTTCCAGGTAGTCCAAAAATTATCCTCTTTTTAAAATTGACTAATTATAACAAAGTTGAGACAAATGTGATACTAACTGAATAATGGAATAATATTCCCACAAACCTTGACCTACTTGTCAAGGCTGCCCAAGCCACCAACTGATGGTGCCAGATCCTGTAAGATACAGGTATGAAGGTCGGAGGAATGACTGTTCAGCATGAGCTGAGGGAGGATTTTTCTTACTGGGCTTTACCCAGCAATCACCTGGCAGACTTTAAGCCTGGCTCGATGGAGACTGCAGCGTGGTATACATTGTGCCTGGAATTGGCATTCTGAAATTTGGGAAATATGGTTCCCTCATTATAATTTTGTCTCTATTCTTGATGGCAAGTTTCAATAATCAAAAGTTTTGAAATAAAACAGCAGCAAATTCTACTTCATTCTGGAACATCTTGGGTTACTATAAGTTAACGCTGCTAGGCTGAAGATTTAGTATAGGTATTCCTGTACAAGTCAGGGTCCTTTAGTTCTTTGTAATAATATGATAAGCATCTTTTATTTAATGTAAGCTTCTTGTAGTTAAGAGTATTTCATTTTTTGTGCTGGTAACCCCAGTGACCTCCTTAGAGTTAGTATGGCATAGGATAGAGAAAACTTACCTGGGATTCAGAAAGTCCTGAACCCAATCCCCACATATGTCACAAGTGTGGTATTTAACTCTGGGCAAGTCACTCAACAATCTCCTCCCCAATTCATCTTTCATTTCTTTTAATTAACCATTATTATCATATTATCATTCGTCTTTGGACAAAAACACTATATTAACACAGAGCCTGTATTACAGTTTTCTAGTTGTTAGATGTTTTCACTGAAGTATTAGCTACATAGTCATTTTTGACATACAAAATTGCTGTCAGTGGCTCATAATTAAAATATATTGAAAAAGAAAAGATGAAGTATATAGTTGAAAAAACTATAACAGTTGCTACATCCTAATCATCAAGGTTAACCTTCTTCCATGGCAATCATTGACCTCTGAAATAACTGAAATGTTATGAAAAGTTGTTAGTTTTAAGCTAGAAGTTCCAACCTAGACCTTCATCTTTTGACCTGTACGACTCCTGAGTGTCCAACTTTGCTGAACTGTTGAAATGAAGATTAGTTGAGATGAAGTACACAGAAATCTCTTCTTTTCTTAAAATAAAATAATACTATTTTAATACAAATGCCAATTTTACTCAATAAAATTGTTTGTGACAACCTGTAGGTTCAAATTGACTTGATGCCCCTGAAGTGACAACAACTCTTGGTGCCTGTTATGTTCAGCCAGTTAAAACATGTTTTAACTACATAAGCTTTCCACTGGGTACAAGTCAAGTTTCCTGTTTAATCATTTTACCAATTTAATATTGACTTCTTGTCTTCTCTTTAAGTGACAGGAGATGGAGAGGAAATGCAAAGTCTTGCCATAACAGGACTGGTGAAGGAGCTGAGGATGTTTAGACTGGAGAAAAAAAAGACATAGGAAGCATTTGATATGTCTTCAAATATTTGAAGGAATCCTGTAGAACACGAAGTTGCCTTGTTCTGCTTGGCCCTGTAGGGAAGAACTCAGACTAATAAATGGAAGTTACAGAGATGCAGCTTTTGGCTCAATATAAAGAAAAACTTCCTAATTATTAGAACTGTCAAAAACACAATAAGTTGCCTTAGGATAGGAATTTCTTTAACACTGTAGATATTTAAGTGGAGTCTTGATATCTACTTGCCAAGCATGTTGTAGACAGAATTCATGACTTAGATAGACATTGGACTAGATAACTTATTCCATTATTCTGTGGCTCTACAAATTTATTCCATGATGGAGAAATAAGAAGTCTGCTCAGTTTACTTATTCTGGTTCTGTGTTTGTGTCTTATGAGACCTGATGCCTTTAGAAGAATGCAAAAAAAAATACTAGGGAAACTATGGGGCGGTAAGGAGTCCCAGTGTGATATAAGTAACTTTTGGGGAGCTGTTCTGCTATACTGTCAGTAGTACATAGCTATGTTGATTAGCCTATGAGATTAGATACAGATTTATATCTTCTCCATGGTAGATCTTGGGGAGAAGGGAATAAAGTTACATATATACACACACACACACACACACACGTATATACATATATGTGTGTATAAATGCATATATATGTGCATGTTTGTGTGTGTGTATGTGTGTGTGTAGTATTTTGATCTGCAATGACCTTTCAAAATCTTCCTAAATCATGAGATCAGGCTCAGCATGGGCCTTTTCCAGACCAGAATAAGTGATATAGGAATAAAAAGGGTAGTACTGCAAAGTTATGCCTGAAGTCCTGAGAGACAGCACCTTACGAAAGCCCTTCTCTATAAAAGAAGCAAAACTTTGAATCATCACAGGCTTTAGGGAAACCATTTAGACTAGTAGCCACTTACCTTGCCTTCTGTCTCAGGGAGACTGCAAAATCTGACACACTCAACATTACTTTCATATTACTCATATTGTTATTTGTGTCTTTCTTCATAACCTGTTTCATGCCTATAGGTCTTGCTTCTCCAAATAGATCGTAAGATCCTAAAATATTATAACTATATGTTAGTTCTTTTTATTCCTCTAGATCTCACACCACAATATTAAGACAATACTAAGTGCTCAGTAAATTGAATTATGGTATCTTAGCACTGAAAGGGACCTGAAAATGATTTAATTCAGTATCTTACTTTATCACAGAAATCATATCAACAATATCCTTGAGAAATGTTTATTTAGCCTCTGATAAAAACTTCAAAGATGGGCAACTTTCTACCTTATGATAGAATTCATTCCATTTTGAGGAAGTTCTCATTGCTAAGAAGTTCTTATGATGGGCAAACAAATTACCTGTTGAATGCATAAATGTTCAGTGACAAGCTTTCTTCTAAGGTGGCTGGGACCCTTACTAGCATTTCTTTAGTTCGGAATTTCTTACTTTCTGCGTGACATTTTCTTTCCTTGCTGTAGCAGGTGTTTTTCTCCCTTCCCTGGTGGTCAGAATTTGTTCCATTTAAGTAAGTATCCCTGAGTTTCCTTTGAGCTCTTTCAGTATTTTCTTAGGATAAATTGCCAATTTCCGGTTTTCATGGAAAATCCTTTTAACAGGATGACCTTGGTCTGAAGCCATTTCATAAAATAGCATTTTGTGTATTCACTACTGTTGTGACTTCCAAAAGTTTTGGTATCTTAGCTCCTTATTTATTTGCTTTTGCAATCCTTGCTCAGGACTTCCTGCCTTCTCCTAAAAGAGCTGAAGGAACTCTACTTGCTTACAATTTAAGATGAACTAAAATTAATTTCATTTTGTCAATTTGTCTATAGTTGATTGTAATAAAATATTAAAGGTAGGAAGTTTTCTTGCCTTTTAAAAATGTGGACAAGCTATGAAAATCCAGTGCAATGGAGAATTCTATCCACTACTGAATAATCCCTGAGAAATGTAAAAATTTCTACATAATATAGCTAGTTTTCATAACACCAAATGGTGTGAAGATGAAAGGGGTGAAAAAGGGTATAGGCACTTTGGGGTCCCTTTCCTTAGGCTATAGTTTCTTTCATTCCGCTACCTGTGGTTTAGTGGCAAAATGGTTAATCTGAGACTCTGAAATCTGGCCTACTCTATAAATCCTGTGTGATCTTAAACAAATGAAGGGATTCCAGATATAAAATTATTTGGTCCTGGGACTAGTGTGATCTACAGTGCAGAGCCTGCTCGATTTCTGAGACGAGGCTGAAGACAGTTGCTCCTGAAAAGAATAAAGAAAACATCACTTTCATATGACTGATTTGGTGAAGTATCAAATCTTATAAAGAGTTGTCTTACTAGAAAAGGAAAATATCCATCATATTCCATACTAAATATGGTGAAGGGTATTTTACAGATTAGGAAACTGAGGCCAGAGACTCTAAATGACTCATGTAAAATCACAAGGTAGTAAATATTAGAGTCAGTATTTGAATACAAGTCTTCTGAATCCAAAGTTGGCATGTTTTTCCACTAGTAGAAATTCACAGCAAAATATATCAGGATTGCACCTGGTCATTTATTAACTAATACTCGTGTAGTCTTGAGTAGGTAGTTGTTAACATTGTGGAAAATCATACATTTTATAGCAATTAAGTTGCTAAAAAGTAGAAGTAAAAATGCTTATTCATATATCTAAGGACTTAAGAAATATGTCTCAAATAGAAGCCTGGACATTTTTGCAAAACAGCTAAAGAATTGCTAAAGTAAAAATGTTTTCTTTGGAATACTTGGTGCTTGAATAGAGTTACCCTGGCAATTTATCTCAAAAAACAAAGCTTGAACTGCAATAACAAATGCAAATTTCCCTTTGTTAACCCTTTGAAAAACGTGTGCCTTTCTCTGGAACAGATGAGATGGTTTAATTAGGAAAGTCTTAAACACAAGTTGCAAGAAGGGTTCCTATTTTCATTGGCTTCCTGTGACATCTTTTTTTTCTTTTTTCCCAGAAGCCAAATCCAATTTCCAAAACTATATTCCAGAATCTTATTTTAGGCCTAAGTCCCTGTAACTTCAGATTTTTAAAATGAAAAACTCCCAATCTGAAATGTTCACAAAGTAGCCACAGTGCATTTTTGATCATATATAAAAATTCAAGCAAATCCTGAGGAAATCTCTCAAATGTTCTGATGATTGGCCATGGCCCTATGAAGCTTCTTTGGCATGTTCCTTAGAGATCATTGTCCCATTTACAGATGAGAAAATTGCTATTGAAAAATGGATTGGAAAAGAAAGTATTTAAATTTAATAACGGGTGGTTATAACTCAGTACAAATTTCCCATCTGTAAGATTTCTGAAATATCTTTCTTCAGTACTTGTATTCAGCACAACAGTTTAAACCAACTGTTAACCTGAATAAAATTCATAAGTGAATAATAAAAAGATGATTCATTTCTAGACATCTTTTAAAATAAATCTTTCTCTTCAGTTCATCCTGTTAAAAACTGAGTGATTAAATAGCATCGCTTGAATAAAATGTTGTGCATCTTAAGTGGAAAATGAGCTTTTTCCCCTTTGCTCTAAGGATTTCTATTTTCAAAATTTTTAGAAATTTGCTTTTTTTTCTTTTAGAAACAAATTTTCTCCCTTTGTTTCCTTTCCTTTTTTCCTAATGCTTTCTTTCCTCTTTTCTCTAAGATCCTCATTCTTAAAATCACTTGTAATTATTGCAACATTGTCACAAAAGCCTCCACTGAAAAGCTACTTTGATCTCTCTACACAAAGTGAAGGAATCACTTGGTTCTTCTCACAGACTGTACCAACAGAGTTATGAGTACTGGAAGGTCTTACCACATTGGAAAATAAGAATTCTGACTCTGCCACTGACTTGCTATATGAACTGGGATAATTTACTAACCCTCTTTGAGTCTCCTTTTCTACACCTGTAAAATGAGAAGATTAAATGACTGTGTTGGAGTTAAAAGAATGCTGAATTTGGAATGGCAGGACTTCTCATTTAAATATTTACTTTGTTCTATTGATGAATATTAAATTTCAAAGCACTTACATTTTTATTCCCTTGAATCCCATTTCTCTAAGATGAAGAGTTGCAGAACAGCTACTTATCTGTGCCAGTATAGGTCTCTTCCTCATTCCTATTCAAATAAAATGACAGACTGGCTAGCAAAACAACAATAATAACACCAATAATAATAATAGAAATAAACAATGATGTGATAATGATGTGTTTTGTTGATGATGAGGAAAACTTATAGCAAAGGCACTTTTAAATTTACCAAATTTAATAATTTATTTTAATAAATAATTCAATATATAATTTTAATTCCATAAAGAGTAGTATAAATTTCTACTCTGTAGGATCTCTGAAGTGTCTTTCTTGTCAAAAATTAAGGTCACATTTTCTCTGCCTGGTTTAAAGTTCTAAAACAAGCTATTGCATGATACTTTCATATTTTTTTGCCCTCTTCCAATTTTGAGCATAGGCTTATTGCTGTTGTTAAGTTACATGATGACATGATGCCAAATCAATCAATCATTTCACTGTGGAGAAACGTAGTCACATTGGTTATTTGGTGTCATTTTGGGATCTTTACTTTTGAAACAGTTATGTTGGCCTAATGTTGACACAGTTTGCCAAAGACTGTAAATGCATACTGAATTGGTCTGGTATTTTTGAGCATTCAAACCCACAAATGTGCTTCTTCCTAAACTCACTTTTCCTACCCTAACACTACCAAATTCATGAGATGTATGTCCTTGATGTGCATACTTGGCCTATACAAAATTGTTCCATTACTGAACAGATAAGCTTATGTTTAACCTCTTTAAACATCTTGTTTACATTGAATATATATTGTGAACATCTTAATGAGAATCCCTTAATTGATACTAGAATTAAGATTTTCATTATTATATTTCTAATTTTTCATATATATGTCTTGGTTGTATATAGTTTGCATGTTGTCTCTCCTATTATACTGTAAGCTCCTTGATAGAACTGGCTGTTTTTTGCCTTTCTGTATAGGCCCAAGCACAATCCATGGTATGTGGTAAATGCTTAAATTGGCAGTTACATTAAAATAAGTCTGTGGGTGGGGAAAGAAAAAAAGGGACAAAAAGGAAATTACATGATAACTTTATTATATATTTAAAAGGAATAATAATTTATACATAATGCATTTTCAGCTTCATGAATAATCCTCTTTTTTCAATTCTACTATGTTATAGAGATGCCTGTTTTATTTCTTAAGTTCAGAAAAAATAAATAATTTTTTTTATAAAAGTAAGTTTATGAAGCAGAGCCAAGATGGCAGAATAAAAGAAGGGATTCACCTGAATTCATCCAAATTTCTCTCCAAAAAACTTTAAAATAACACCTCACAATGAATTTATGAGTGGCAGAATCAACAAAAGAACTGAGTGAAATAATTTTCTAGCCCAAGACAACTTAGAAAGTTGACAGGAAAGATCCATATTACTGGAGCTAGTGTAGAGTGTAGCCCATCACAAGACCCAGTAAGCCATTGCAGATCTTGGGGTTGAGTGAACTGGTGGCATTGATTTCTTGAGTTCTCAGGCCATAAATGATAAGTGAGCTAGACACCTGGTCAGAAGGAGATTAGTGGTGAAACTTTGTTAGCATTAGGCACAGGACTCCATATATGGATCTGGGACAAAGGTCTGGGTCACAGATAAGGATGAGAGCACTAGAGCTCACAGCCCCAGGAGATAAAGGACCCTACTCCCAGTTCCAGGGAAGAAAAGACTTCTTGTGATCACTCACAGACCACAGCACAGGCCAAGAATGCAGTAACCATACCTCTCCTTAGGTCATACAAGCTTAGAAGAATGGAAAATTAATAGGTCTACAGAATTAGTTTTGAAAATAGCAACATGAAAAACATGAATCTTGTAACAGTACCTTCATCAGATTTAACATTTAAAACTAAAAGTCAAGAAATAGGCTAGAAAATTATCAAAGAGCAAAAAACCAAACCAAAACAAACAAACAAAAAACCCAGACCATATAAAGTTACTGCAGTGACAGGAAAGATCAAAATACAAACTGAGATAAGGATAGAAATGTCAAAATAGACACATGGAAAACTTCAAAGACTAGTGTGAATTGGTGTCAGGTTAAAAAAAATTCCTGTGAAAGCTCCAAATGATTTTAAAAATCAAATAAGAAGGGGAGAGGAAAAATTAGGAAAAGTAGTGAGAGATACAAAATAATTATATAAAGCATCAATAGCTTGGGCAAGGAAACAAAAAAAATTTAAACATATATACAAAAATTCACTGAACTGATTAAAACAAATCCTTAGAAATGGAAAAGAAAAAACAAAAACATCCTGAAGAAAAGAAAGAATTCCTTAAAAGTTTGAATTGGGTAATATAGGGAAGTTAATGGCTCCATGAGACCTCAAGAAACTCTAAAACAAATTCAAAAGAAATAAGAAAATGGGAATATCTCATTAGGAAAAAATGACCTAAAAATTTTTGAGGGGAGATAATTTAAGAATTATTAGATTTCCTGAATTCATGATTTTGTTAAAAAGAGCTTAGACATCATATTTCAAGAAATTATCAATGAAAACTGTCCCAATATTCTTACATTATATAGAAATCCAAAGAATCCATCAACCATCTCCTGAAAAAGAAAATAAAAACTTCCAGGAATATTATAGCTAAATTTCAAAGTTTGCAAGTCAAGGAGAAAATATTGAAAACAGTCATAAACAACTCAAATATCATGGAACTAAAATTAGGATAAGACAGGATTTAGCAGCTTCTACGTTAAAGTAACGTAAGACTTAGATTATGATATTCTAGAGGGCAAAGCAGCTAGTATTACAACCAATACTAACATATCCAGCAAAACGGAACATAATCCTTGGGGGGAAAATGGATATTTAATGAAATAAAGAACTTTCAAGCATACTTGATGAAAAGTCCAGAGCTGAATAGAAAATAAGATTTTTAAATATGAGGTTTAAGAGAAGCAAAAAATGATAGACAAGAAAGAGAAATCATAAGTGATTCAATAAGGTTAAACTGCTTATATTACTATCTGGGAAGATGATACTTATAACTCCTAAGACCCTTATCATTGTTGAGGGAGTTATAAAGAACGTACATAGACAGAGGACATGGGTTGAATTTATTACGATATCCCCAAAAGCCTAAATTAGTGTTTGAGAAAGAGAGATAAACTGGAATAAGGGGGAAGTGAGAGATATAATAGGGTAAATTATCTCACATAAAAGAGATGCAAAAAAAAATCTTTTGCAATGGAGGCAATGATGAGGGAGAGTGGGACATGCTTGAAACTTACTCTTATTAGACTTGACTATAAGAGGGAATAACATATACATTCTGTTGGGTATAGAAATCTATCTAAGACTGCAAGGAAGTAGGAGGGAAAAAGGACAGGAGAAGGGGTGGGGACTAATAAAAAGTAGGGCAGATTGGCAGAGGCAGTGGTCAAAAACAAAACATTTTTAAGGGAGGAAAAAGGTGAAAGGAGATAGAAGGATAAAAAAGAGAAAAGGAGAGCAAAGGGAAATGCACAGTAATTATAGCAGTGAATCTTAATGGAATTAACTTATCCATAAAATGGAAGTGGATACCAGATTGGAATAAAAAACAGAATCCTACAATATATTGTTTACAAGAAATATACTTGAAGCAGAGAGATACATGTAGTAAAAATAAGGGGCTAGAGCAGAATCTATTATGCTTCAGCTGAAACAAAAAAAAAGTAGGAGTAGCAGTCGTGATCTCAGGCAAAGCAAAAATAAAAATAGATATTATTAAAAAAGAAAGCAAGGAAACTGCTGGTAAAATAGACAATGAAGTATTATCAATACTAAGCATGTGGGAACCAAATGGCATAAAACCCAGATTCTTAAAGGAAAAGTAAAATGAAATGAAGGAGGAAATATGCAGTAAAACTTTAGTAATTGGGGACCTCAACTTTATCCTCTCAGAACTTGATAAATCTAATTAAAAATAAACAAAAAAATATATTAAGCAGATGAATAGAATTTTAGAAAAATTAGATATGACAAATCACTGGAGAAAATTTGATGGGAATAGAAAGGAATATGAATTTTTTCAATAGTACATGTCACCTTCACAAAAGATGACCATGTATTTGGGCATAAAAACCTCACAACCAAATTCAGAAAAACAGAATTATTAAATAAATTATTTTCGGATAATAATACAACAAAATTACATTCAATATAGAGTTCAATGTAGAAAGATTACAAATTAATTGAAAGTTAAATCGTATCATCATAAAGAATGAGTGGATCAAAGAAGAAATCATAGAAACAGTCAATAATTTTATTAAAGATTATGACAATAATAAAACAACATACTAAAATTTATGGGAAACAGCCAAAGCAATATGCAGGATAAAATTTATATCTCTAAGTTTCACATCAATAAAATAAAGAACAAATCAATAAATTGACATGTAACCAAAAATAAAACCTAGAAAGAGAACAAATTTAAAAATCCCTAATTAAGCACCAAATTAAAACAATCTGAAAATCAAAGAAAAGGTTAATAAAATTGAGGGTAAGAAAATGATTGAACTAATATATAAAACTAGCAGATGGTTTTATGTAAAAACCCCCAATATAATAGATAAACCAATAGTGAATTTGATTTTTTTAAAAAGAAAGAATAAAACAAAATTATCAGTATCAAAAATGAAAAGGATAAATTCAGCAGCAAAGAAAAGGAAATTAAAGTAATTAGTAGTTATTTTACCCCAACTATATGCCAATGAATCTTACAATCCAAGTGAAATGAATAAATATGTACAAAAATATAAGCTATCCAGATTAACAGAAGATAAAATAGAATCCTTAAATAACACAATTTTAGAAAAAGTGAACAAACCATCAGTGAGCTCTTTAAGAAAGAATTCTTAGGACCAAACTGATACAGAAATGAGTCATGGCAAACATTTAAAGAATAGCTAATTCCAGTACTATATAAACTACTTGGAAAAATAGCCAAAGAAGGAGCCCTATCAACTTTCTTTTATAGCATAAATATGTAGTACCTAAACCAGGAATATAAAAAACAGAGAAAGAAAACTGTAGGCTAATTTCTCTAAAGTAGAGTAAGGCAAAAAATTTGAATAAAATACTAGGAAGGATATTACAGCAACATATCACATGTATTATACACTATTATCAGGTGAGATTTATACAAGGAATGCAGGGCTGGTTCAATAGTAGGAAAACTATGAGCATAATTGACCACTTCAGAAAAAAATTCAAATAAAATCATATGATTATCTTTATAGATACAGAGGAAGGTCTTTGCAAAATGCAATATTTGCTGCTATTAAAAACACCAGAAAATCTAAGAATAAGTGGAACTTTCCTTAAAATGATAAGTAGTTTTTTTCTAAGACAATCAGGAAGCATTATCTGTTATGGAGATCAGCTAGAAGCCTTCCCAATGAGATCAGGAATGAAGTAAGGATGCCTATTATCACCACTATTCAGAATTATAATAGAAATAGTAGATATAGCAATAAGAGAAGGAAAAAAAGTGAGAGAATAAGAATATGGATGAGGACACAAAATTATCACTCTTCACAGATGATATGATGGTTTACGTGGAGAATCCTAGAGAATCTATTAAAAACTACATGAAATAATGAACAACTTTAGCAAAGTTGCAGGAATAAAATAAAACAAGAAAAACCACAGCATTTCTATACATTAACAGCAAAACTCAGTAGCAACAGATAGAAAGAGAAATTATATTAAATATAACTATAGAAAATATAAAATACTTAAGAGTCTACCTGCAAAGAGAAAAGCAGGAACTATATACACCAACTACATAATATTTTTCACACTAATACAGCCAGATCTGAATAACTGGAAAAATACCCATTGCTTATGGGTATGCTAAGCCAATATACTAAAAATGACAATTCTACTTAAATGAATTTATTTATTCAGTGCCATACCAATCAAAATACCAAAAATTATTTTGTAGAGCTATAAAAGAATAATGACCAAATTCACCTGGAAGAACAAAAGGTCTAGGACATCAAGAGAATTAATGAAAAAAAATGGGAAGGAAGGAAGCCTGACCATACTATATCTCAAATTGTATTATTAAGCATTTCTCATTAACATAATCTGGCAATGGCTATGATAGTGATGGATCAGTGGAGTAGATTAGTAATGTAGATGAATGCAAAGACCTCAGCTTTTGGGACAAGAACTCACTATTTAATAAAAATCTTCTGGGAAAACTAGAAAACAGTTTGGCAGAAACTAGTCATAGACTAACATCTCACACCATATACAAAGATAAGTCAAATAGTTACATAATTTGGACATAGTGATACCATAAATAAATTATGGGAGCATGAAATACTTTACCTTCCAGAACTATGGCTAAGGGAATAGTTCAAACCAATCAAAAGATAGAAAGCATTACATGTAAAATGGATAATTTTCATAACATTAAAAGAGATTTTGCACAAACAAAAGCAATGTAGCCAAGATCAGAAGGGAAGCAGAAAACAGAGAATCATTTTTACATGTTTTTTTTCTGATAAAGGCTTCATTTCTCAAATATACACGGAACAGAATCAAATTTACAAGAATATAATTTATTTCCCATTTAATAAATTGTCAAGTGATATAGTTTGTAGATGAAGAAACCAAAACTATAGTCATATGAAAAAATGCTACAAATCACTATTTATTAGATAAAAGCAAATCAAAACAACTCTGAGGTACCACCTCAAATATATCAGATTGTCTAATATGACAGAGAAGGAAAATGACAAATGTTAGAGTGGGTGTGGGAAAATTAGGACATTGATGCACTATTAGTGCAATTGTGAATGGATGAATCATTCTGGAGAGCAACTTCAAACTATGCCCAAAGGTCTATAAAACTGTGCATACCCTGTGACCCAGCAATACTACTACTACATCTGTATCCCAAAGAGACTTTAAAAAGGAAATGGAATTACATTTTCAAAAATGTTTATAGCAGTATTTTTGAGGTGGCAAAGAATTAGAAACTGAGGGTATGCCAATCAGTTGGGGGGAAGGACAGATAGTGGCATATGATTACAGTGTAGTACTATTGTGCTATAAGAATTGATGAGTAGGATGCTTTCATAAGAACCTGGAAAGACTTAAAGGTATTGATGCAAATTTAAAAAGCAGAACCTGAAGAATATTGTACATTGCAACAGCAATATTTTATGATGATCAGCTGTCAATGATTTAGCTATTCTCATCTCTTAATTCCCATAGAAACAGCAGGTGTGTCCATGTTATGGGAACCCAACTTCTGCCTCTACCTAGCAACTGCCCCCAGACACATTTCTCATATTCTTGTATTCTTCAATCACAATCACATTATCCATCTAGGCCAAGACAGAACCACAATATCTAAGCATCTATCTTAACCAGACAGGGCCACAATTGTTAGTCAACTGGAGGGCAGCACGATCAGAATGTTTAACCACTGAATCATATGTAGGACCCCTCCTCCATCACTTAATCCCTTAACAGACCCCTCCTGCCTTTTCAATATTAATGATTTCTGTTATGTAATTATATCTTTACCATATAAAATCCTTCTTGCTCTCTCTGAAGTTGTCATTCACTCTTAAAACTTGGCCTATTCCATGAGGGGTGTCACTCTCAATAGATGCCTATATTTGAATAGAGGTGGTTTGACACTGATTTCTTTGAGATGGTTCCACCGCAACACATCATGAAACCTGTACAGTTTTTGGTGTCCCAGAGTTTAAATTGCAATTGTTTTGGGATGGACAGAGCCTCCATTATAATTTCATTGTGTCTGCCAAGAAAACCCTAAATGGGATCATGAACAGCCAGACATGACTGAAACAATTGAATAACAACAACAAGGACAACTTTTTATAGCAGCAAGAGTGAGAAACAAAGTAGATGCCCACCATTTGGGCCACGCTCAAACAAATTGTGCTACATGAATGCAACATGAAGTTACTGTGCTGTAAGGATTTATGAACATGATGAAGGCAAAGCAAAAAACAAACTAACAAAAAACCCAGAGGACAAAACAACAAGAAAAGCCATTAATTAATCCCTTACTATGTGCCAGGTGCTGTCCTAAAACCTGGGAATGTGAGCAAAAAGAAAGGTAAATATCA
>CM053594.1:219708362-219728256 GCA_028646575.1 Pseudocheirus occidentalis
TTGAAACTGTGAACATTGTACTGAATAAAGATTTGTAATGGAATAAACAGAGTGTTCACTAATACTGTGTAATCCGAATCTTAAAAGCTCTTCACAGTAGCATTCTCTCAGGAATCTACTGCTGATTGGCTTTACATTAAGTCACAATCTGAATCAATCAATATAAAGTATCCATCTAAAGTCTCCTTTCATCTTGATTGGAGACTGGCTTCCAATCATCCTTAACTCAATCATCCTTAAGGTATACAAAGTACAAAAGTCTCCCTCTCTAGGTCACCTTGTCTTAATCTCTCACCCAGCACTAAGTACCCAAGTGAAGATCCTTTCATCTTGACTGGAGACTGCCTTCTAAACTCCATGGTTCTTCTATGCTCCTAGTTCTTGCCTGAATTCACCCCAACTGTCACCTGGATTCACAGGTAGGCAGCTCCCAGCTCCTGCTCCAGTGTCAGCTTGAATCTCACAGTGAGGAGTCTACTTCAAGCCCTTCACAGTTTCTGTCTCTGGGAAGACAAAGCTTAAAAGAGCCACAACAATATCTACACACATCAAGCTTAGCAGAGTTACAACAATAAAACACACACATTGCCAGCACTATCACCAATTCAGTTTCTCCCTGTGAAATCAACACAGACCAACAGGAGGGCCTCTGTCTGAAAAATTAACACAAACCAACAGAAAGGGCTTCTGTCTGAGAAACCAAATACACATCATCAGTAAAGTCCCAGGACCTCTGAAAACATCAGTAAAACCCTTCTTCAGGACTTCTGTAAACAACAGCAGAAAAGTCCTCTTTCAGAGCTTCTGAATCAGCAGTAAGGTCCCAGTGCTTCTGTAACAACAGAAACATCCTCTGTCAGCAGACAAGTCTGACAAAGTAACATCCACAAAGACAGAACAAACACACAGAGTGCTGGCACCACAGGCATCCTTCCTCTCAGTTCTGCTCAGTCTCAGTTCATGCTCAAGCTTTAATATCCTCTGCTTCTTCTTATTCCATCCTTCTTCTTATGTCCTTTCTGTTCTGGTCTTTGGCAAATTTCTCCCACTGTGGGCTTCACAGGTTCTGTTTTTAACAATGACTGATATAATTAGAGGTGAGGCCCAAAGACATGTGAATAGTTGAAACAATGAGTTAAGTACCATTGTGCTTGACATTACAAAATGCCAAGAGTTGAGAAATGGGGTATCTTGTTCAAAGAACATCAAAGAGGTGAGGTCACTGGATTTTAGAGTACTAGGAGCTGAGGGTGGGTGTAGGATGTAAGAAGACTGGCAAGGTGAGAGAACTATATTATGAAGGGTTTTGAACACCAAATAGAAGATTTCATATTAGATCCTGGAGGTGATTGTCAGCCATTGGAGTTTTTCTTAATATGGAAGTGATATGATCACTTATCACTTTTACCATTTCTTTGTAAATGTTAATGTCTTTCTGTCATCAAAGATCAATGGCATCTACTGGCAGTCTTCTAAGTCTCTTAAAATTATGTTGGTACTAGAGCAGTGTATATAAAATTAATCAGTTTTTCTTTCTATATTTACATCACTACCTCACCTATTCCAATCATAAAATTCTCTCTCTCTCTCTCTCTCTCTCTCTCTCTCTCTCTCTCTCTCTCTACGTCTCTCTCTCTCTGTCTCTCTGTCTCTCTGTCTCTCTGTCTCTCTGTGTCTCTCTGTGTCTCTCTGTGTCTCTCTCTGTGTCTCTCTCTGTGTCTCTCTCTGTCTCTCTCTCTCTCTGTGTGTGTCTCTCTCTCTGTCTCTGTCTCTCTCTCTGTCTCTCTCTCTCTCTCTCCATATGTGTGTCTATACAGGCATACACATATATTATACTTGTATAGATTTCTTTAATATATATGTGCATACCTATATACATGCACATGTGCATGCACATATGTGTTTGTATGTACATACATGTACATATACATTGTTATATACATTATATATACATTTATATGTGTGTATATACACATTGTATATATGTGTATATATAGTGTATTGCATATATGTGTATGTATGTGTGTGTATTCAGTGCTTCATGCTACTCACACCTACCATAGAAGTATTTATGGCTATTTAGATTACTCATAATTTCGATTATTTGGAGATTATGATATTCTAAGATTCTTAGCCATAGCATAGCATATAGAACCACTAGAACAATTTTAATATTTAAAGTTGCATTTTTGTTTCAAAGAAGCTGGAGTCGTTAAAATTTCTAAAGACAATTCAGGTAATTCTCTGCTTCTTTTCAATTCTGGTCTTAGTTCATGATCCATTTTCAGTACCCAATATATGTGTGTGTAGGTATACACATATATTTATATGCATGCATTCATATATACACACATGTATGTATACACATATATATGGTGTGCATATATCTATACATACAGTATATGTGTGTATACACATAAATTTGTGTACATATACATACACATATTATCTATACAAACATATAAAATCATAGCATGGACCATAGATATTCTTTTTTAATTTGCTTTTTTCTCCTGCATAGATAAATAGACTGAATTCTTGAGTTATTATGCATTTCATTGAGTAGACTACAAAAAACTGAGGTTGGATAGTTTCCTGGTGCCATCTCCAAATAGCAATATCTGGAAGTCATGATAATCTGTGGGAAATCTCTTCCATTTGGACTCTGTGATGGGCTCATCCTTTGGCAAGCTTACATTTCCTTCTGTTATGCTTTGCTTGATATTAATAACCAGAGGACACTAACCAGAAGTTCTCTGTGGTGTTTATGAATAAATATTGTATAATTTTAATATGTATAGGAAACAACTTCTTGGAGGGAAGCCTTTAAATAAATATTTTTCTCTAACAAATGTGAGTAACAAGCAAAGTGGCCCAGAGATCTTCATGCAAGGAGGTAAATGTGACTTCACAGGCATTAATAAGATTTAATGGGATAAAACCTATGAGTTGGGAAATGGCTCTGAAAGACTGTGCCATATTCAACAGGAATAGGATAGGTGAAGGGAGGAGATGATTGTAAAAGCACAGCATAGTAAGAAGATATATTTATGTGAAAAATTCTGGGAACTCCTTATTACCTCAATGACCTTTGGCTTAAAGTATCTGACTTGAGTTTCCTCTTCTGTAAAATGAGGGGGCTGGATGAAAGGTATGAAATTCCTTCCAGCTATAAATCTATGATCCTATAATCTTAATGTAAAGAAGCATGGTAGAGAATAGTTAAAGATAAATAGATACAAAATACATATGAATTATTCCCATTATAATATAATACAGATCAACTGGGCAGAAAGAAGAAACAGATGAGTTTAGGAAACAGATAACAAGTAAGAGTTGGACTTTGTGTATCTAGATATCTGCTGTAATTCTCCCTGATCAAACCAGAACATCCTATAATTTTTGACAGGTCTTAATGTTATTTTTATCCATCAAAAGATGTAGGAACCAACGAGGGGAATTGCAATACTCATTCTGATTCTCACCAAAAGAAAGGAAAACATACTATAGTGGGAAAGATGGGAAATTTGGGGGAAGTGTTTTTTTTTCAAATTAGAATTTGAAACAAAGAAAAGTCAAAGACTAATATATACCCCAGATTTGTGAAGAAAAGATTTCAAATTCTTGAGAGAAAAATAATTGATTTAAATATCTATCAAACAAAGTTATCAGTATCTTCCTGATCACTTAATTTTTTTCAGGAGTAATAATGCTCATTATTTTAATCTTGTTTGCCATTCTACTGCTATTTCATAGGAAATAAAATATAGAGCTTACATTGAAATGTCAGGGACTTGAGGAGGGGCAAGGCAAAATGTGATGAAATAAAAAATGGAGTTAAAATACTGTGATAATTACAAAGAAGAAATCATTTGCCTTAATTTCTTTTGAAATATATTTTTATTTAATTTGTTACATATTCCTCTAATTACATTTAAAACATTTTAACATTTACCTTTAAAAATTTGCATTCCAAATTCTCTTCCTCCCTTCCTTCCACTACCTCTTGGGAAGGCAAACCATAAGATATAAATTATGCATGTGAAGTTATGCAAAACATATTTCCATGTTGGCCATGTTCAAAAGAAAACACACAATATAAAACAGGAAAAATAAGGGAAAAATTTAAAAGCATACTTCAATCTCTCCTTGGAGTTCATCAGTTCTCTCTCTGGAGGTGAATATCAGTTTTCATCATAGCTCCTTTGGAATAGTCTTGGATCATTGTCTTGATGAGAGTAGCTAAGTTTTTCATAGTTGGTCATCGTTACAATATTGATATTACTGTGTGCCATGTTTTCCTGGTTCTGTTCACTTCGAATTGCATCATCTCATATAAATTATAGCAGATTCTTCTGAAACCATCCTACTTTTCATTTCTCATAGGACAATAGTATTCCTTCACAATCATATATCACAACATCTGCCATAATTTCTGTCTTGAAAAACTAATTCTATTTTTGTATGTGCATGGTCAAAGTTCTTCATATTCATGACTCATATAAGCTTAATGTGAATTTTTATTTGCTAATCAAATTTTACTTATTAAAACAATTTTATATATACTTGTGCTTTTTTTAAAACGTGCTTTCCTTGAAAGTAATGACTTTATGGATAGGTACTGGATCAATAAATTCATTTGTCCAGGTAACTAAATTCCAGATGAGGAAACTCCATCCACCAACATGGGTTGATATTTTCTAAAAAACTTGCAGTCCTGGAGAGTTGCCTAGGGCATTTAGATGTTGAATAATGCCACATAGTCAGTATGGTTTCAGAGGAGGAACTTTAATTCAGTTCTTTCTAGTTCCATGTTAAGCTCCCTATTTACAAGTCTATGCTGCCTATCCTTTTCTCCATATTTTAAACAAATACTTTCCAATAAAAAAGTTTTCTCTAGCAAGTGACTTGTTCTCTCTAGGCTCATTATTCTTAATTAATGGCATTTTAAAAAAATGTATCACCCTTTCCCCCATATTTGGTGAATCATCAGTGAATGAGAGTTTATTGTATTCTAAAGGATCCAATAATAATTAAAAGATAAGGTGGAATCTGGGGTTAATATGGCAGTATATATAATTTTGAGTCAGTATATGTAATTTTCTTGTAATGAAAGACTGTTTTTTTTCTATGCAAAGACATTCTCTAGGTATTCAGGCTCATGAGGCAATAAAGTTTAGGCTTAGGAAGCAATTACTTCAAATATTATTTAAAATACTTAAATGATCTTCATCATATCTGGAAAGATAAATCATTTTGAATATGTTATAAGGATTATTTTAATTCTATAGTTTCATTGCCTCTTTGCTCCCCTGGACTTTAAAGAAAAAACTCAGCTGTTTCCCTAATGACATACCAGGAAAGAAAGCTCAGAATTCCAGATTGTCTGACATAGACCAAACATGATTACCTAAGTTAAGTGGAACTTAAGATTGTTGAAGTAAAGGGATTCAAAATCAACATCCAAGAGTGATATATGAAGTAAGAATTACAAACTATGGAACTTTTTGCAGTGATTTTGAAAATCACTTGGCCCAAAAGATATCCCAAGGGACTGAGAGGGCATTGGTTCATGTTACCTCATCTAGTTGAAAAGAAGCCTAACACTACAATGGGTAATTCACTTCCACACTTATTCTGAGGAAAATGACAAAAAGGAACTGGAGGATTATTTAAGGAACTCCATGAAAGGTGCCACCTCCCTCTACTCTTTTTGGTAAATAAATAATTCTTCTTTGGTACTTTGTTGGGATGATTTATTGTTTTTCTCCTTCACTAGACTGGAAAAATAAAAGTAAAATTAGAATTCATTGACCAGGAAGATCTAAGATTATATCTTTGCAATAAAATATTATTTTAATTTGTTCATGTATTCTACTACAACCATCTTCCAGTGCCTCATTCTGGCAGGTTGTTGACCCAGGGGTTGTAACAAAGCACAAATTTTTAAAAGGCTTAACAAACTGGACAGGCTTTGAGTATGGATTTGGTGATACCTGTCAGCCAAGGAATATCCTAGTCAAATTCAGAGAATGTCATACTTGAAAGGCTGCCCACAAGAGATATACATATACGTATATGAATAAAATTTACAACTACTTCAAGATATCCCTTTCAAGTCTATGCAGGACTTCACTATCTTGGACTTGTAAAGTTTTTTATTGGCAAGTAAATAAAATTGAGCTCTTAGAGAGTCTGCACTTGGTCAAATGGTCAATATCAAACAAAGGATAACTTTCAGGAGGTCAACTGTGGGGGAAAAGATTTTTCTCTTAAATTAATAATCAGTTATTGAATTAGAACCAAGATCTTTTCAGAAACCTGTAGGTAGTTCAGTCTCTAAAGGATATTGTTGATGGAAGGGATTGCCCAGATCCTTGGCATACATGCTTTTTTGTCCTGGGTGGGAGATCCTACCAGAAAAACTTACAAAGACTTTAATCTATAGTGAATTCCATCCCATGTTGTTCTACTGAGGCTTGGATAGAGTAGATCCTTTGTCTAGATTGCTCCAGGCTGGAGGTAGGCTCTGATAGTGTGATAAAATTTCCCCCAGCAACTCATCAGAATGGATCGACGTCTTTTTTTTATTAACCAATCACACTAGTTTACCACCTTCAGGAACACCCACTCTTCCAAGGGCACACAAGGTCAATGAGGGGACTTTGGCATTCAAGCATGACATTGACCCCTTTTATTAATTATCTGCTAGCATGATTAATAAAGTGATTAATTACTCATAATGATGTCTCTTGAACTTTTTACGTGTCACAAAAGATATGAGAAGAAGCACTATTTCATTTTTGAATATTTTTTCTTACATAAATTTAATATATTAGAATAAAGTTGCAAATATAATTTCTCTCAGACAATGTTAAACTGGTCCTAACTAAGGAAGATAAGAAAGAATTAAGTTCTTTCAGGAACATCTTGTATTTCTAGAAAGAAAAATTGATATTGAAAAATAAGCATTCAATTGCTCAGGGGCAACTAGGTAGCATAGTAGATAGAGTGCTAGACCCGAAGTAAAGAAGGCCTGAGATCGAATTTGAACTCAGACACTTATTACCTGTGTAACCATGAGCAAGTCCATTAAGCTCTGTTTGCCTCAATTTTCTCAGCTATAAAATGGGGATAATAATGCCACCTGTCTCACAAGGTTATTCTGAGGTACAAATAAGATAATTTTAGAGCACTTGGCACATAGTGAGAGGCAACTAGGTGGCTCAGTGGATAGAACTCTGGGCCTGGAGTCAGGAAGATCTGAATTAAAATCCAGCCTCAGGCACTTATTAACTGTGTGACCCTGGGCAAGTCACTGAACTTCTGTTTGCCTCAATCCACTGCAGAAGAAAATGGCATACCATACTTCAGTAGCTTTGTCAAGAAAACCCCATGGGCAGCTTTTAGGACATCACTGAATGACTCAACAACAACAACTGGCACATAGTTAGCTCTACAGAAATGTTAGATATTATTATTATTGTTACTATTTCAATTCAACAGATATTTATTAAATCCCTGCTATGTACAAGGCACTGAAGAATTCAACAAATATTTAAGCACCTGCTTGGTAAAAAGTACCAAAAGGGATACAAATATGAAATATGACATAAGCCTTGTTTTCAAAGAGCTTACAATTTGATTGGGGTGGGAGAAGATAAGATATGAATATGATGCTGTATGTACAAATAATGCTCAAACAATGTAAAATTTAAAAAGCATAGACAATGTCCTTTGCTATATTTCAGGAAGTAGAAATCGTGTTTTTGGAAGGGGTCAGAAGGGGTTTAGTGGAGAACTTTGAATCTGCACTGTATCTTGAAGGACGAAGGAATCTTTCAGAGAAAGAGGGTGATAAGAGAAAAAAGGGTCCATTCTGTGTATTAGCAAAGGCCGAGATAAGGCCTAGAGGGGGCACAGTAAGTTTGGGGGATAGTGAGTACCACAGTATTTGAAAGAATTAGGTATGAAATGAGGCAGGACATCTAGAACATCATCTTGTTAGGAGCTTTGAATGTCACAATAAGCAGCTTGCATATTATTCAGTAGATAAAGGAGAGGCATATCACAAATTAAACACATCAAATAATGTTGTTTGGATTCCCAAATATCTACTTTTATACAATATTAATAGGGATAATGTCCTTTCCTAAGGAGATGCTCACTTTGCTCTACTATGCCTTGGTCATATTATATATACTTCATTACCTTCAATTCTACATGTCATCATTTAAGCAGGGTATCAAATAGCTGAAGAAGATAACCATATTCAAGGTACTGGAAGTCATCTTATCTCAGTATCAGTTGAAAGAACTGTAGTAGTTTAGCCCAGAAAAGAGAAGACTTTGGGGCGTGTTATAGTTCCCTTGAAGTATTTAAAAGATTTTTCCATGGAAAATATTCTTGTTCTACTTGACGTTAGAGGATACAACTGGGAACAATAAGTAGAAGTTGAAGAGTGGTAGATTTCACAAAATACACACACATACGCACACACACAGATGCGCAAACATATGCACACACACGTACACAAACACATGCACACACATAAACACACCACTTTCCTTTTTCTATCACTAGAATTGGTTCTGATGTGGAATTTCAACTGTTAGAATGTCACTATTCCTGTTCACAATTATCTTTTGGCCACCCAGCACCTCAATCTGATATCCCAGATGCTCTGTAGAATAATATTTAATCACTTTCCTATAGATATCCCAACATCAAAATTTTGCCTAATTCATAATATTGCCTAGAGACAATCTTGTTTAATTTCAACTGTATAGCAGAATATTAGAAGGTTTCCACTGTGTTTTCATTCACAACATGACTAATCTGGAAATATATTTTGTGCGACTGCAAAAGTATAAAGTAGAACAAACTGTATGCCTTTTAAATGGCGGGGGAAAAGAGGGGGGGGACGAAAAGAATGAAAATTCAAAAAACTTTTAAGAGTGCTGGACTCAACAATAACACTACTTGGTCTATTTCTGAAGATGATTAGGGAAAAAGGAAAAGAACCTATATATTCTAAAATGTTTATGGCAGCTCTCTTTGTAGTGATAAAGAACTAGAAGTTTGAGGGATACTCATCAATTGGGGAATAGCTGAACACGTTGTGGTTTATGAATGTAATGGAATACTACTGTGCTATAAGAAATGATGAACTTAGTGATTTTAGAAAAAAAAAACATGGAAATACATGCACGAAATAATGAAGAGAAAAATGAGCAGAACTAAGAGAAGGTTGAATACAGACCATAAAGGATGCTCCTCTACTATGGTGGCCATAGCAATACCTTTCAGGACCTCCAATTCTTGGACTTCTGGCACATCATTTCTTTTACTTCACTTAAGAGCAGATAGAATGAAACACAATATGGACAGAAAAATAAACAGGAACATCATATATTTATGGCTCCATATGCCCAGGTAGAGCAAAGAGACATTGGTACAGCTTCTCTCTCATTATCTGGAAGGGTGTAGCAGTCCTCATCTTGCTTACAACCAGGAAAGACAGATCACTTTTGATTTTTGGTGAATTTGTGTTCAGGCCCAGCTCAGTATTTAATTAAAAGGTTTTTCATAACTCAGTAAGTGGATAAGAAACTATCTCAGAGCTTCTACACAGTCTCTAAATCAGGGTCAGGGTTTCTTCCTTCAACATCAGTGTGATCTTTGAGAAGCAGTTTCCCCAAGCATCCATGTGGCTCAATGAAAAGTAAATGTTATATGAATACTCCTAAGACTAGGACTCATTAGCCAGAACTTTTCTCTCTCTCTGTCTCAGTCTATATGTATATATGTACTTGACTCCTTTACTCCTTGCTCTCACTCCACATGGTTAATCAATTTCTAAAACTTATTACTTCTATTTCATGACATCTCTTGTGTATGTCTCTCCCTATGCATTCCCACAATGTATCCTAGGTAGGGCCTGGCCACTTCTCACAAGGACTATTGCAATAGTCTCCTAATTCATGCCCTTACCTAAGAACTCTCCCCAGTCTGACCCAACCTCCACACAACCACAAATGGAATTTTCTTGATGTGTACTTCTGTAGTGGCAACCACACTGGCATACATAGGGAGGGCTGCTAGCACAAGTTCTTAGATCTGCTTTACTAGGAATTATAGCTGTTTAAGGGGTCAATATTCCTTTTTAATTACATTCACTAGTTTAGGAGAAGAGTCAGCACCCTGAACTTCAGAGAAAATTCAAGCAGAGAAATAAAGACCAACAGACAGGACTCTGATTGCCTAAATCAACTATACACTTTACATACATCCCTGGATCAAAAGAGCCTTTACGTCTGAGCAGTTGCAGAGCTCTGAACATAGGGTCACTCAGAATCGTGAACAAGGAATCACAAGATCCTTCTCATAAGCAAGCCCTCAAAGCAAAATACCAACTCAAGAGTATATATACAGTTCTCAGAGCAAGAAGGCATCATAACCCTCTTGACTTGGTACCTAATGAGAAATTAGCAAAATGTGTGAAAGCCTTCCTACAAGCAAGCCTCCCCTAAGCAAGCTTCCCTTAATGGGTTCCACCTGAGGCCTTTTAATGAGTGAGAAAGATTTTATATTCCATTAACAGTACAACTTCTGACCACATCATCCACCTATTCAAGAAAGTGCAGTGACTCCCTATTAATTCTTGGATCAGAAATAAATTCCTTGGGGCAGCTAGGTGGCACAGTGAATAGAGCACCAGCCCTGGAGTCAGGAGGAACTGAGTTCAGATCCAGCCTCAGACACTTGACACACTTAACTAGTTGTGTAACCTTGGGCAAGTCACTTAACCCCAATTTCCTTGCCTTCCCCTTCCAAAAAAATAAACAAACAAACCTTTTTTTTGCCATTTAAAGTTGTTTACAACCTGCTGCCTCCCCATAGTACCTTTCCTGTCTTCCTCATCTTACTGGCTTACTTAACTATTCTTCACATAATGTTCTATTGCCTGACTTTATACTGGCTGTACCCCATGCCTAAAGTGCATAATGCTTCCTCATCTATGCCTTCTGGAATCCTTCATTTCCACAGAGACTCAACTCAAGTACTACTTTCTACGTGAAGTCTTTCTTGATCTCCCAGTTAAAGTGTACCTTTCCAAAATTAGCTGGTACTCATTTTGCATATATATATATATATATATATATATATATATATATATATATATGTATGTATGCATGTATGTATGTATATAGCTTCCAAAATTAAACCATATGCTCCTTGAGGGCAGGTACTCTTTTGGATTTGTGTCCTTAACTATTAGCACACTACTTGGCATGTACTAGTTGTTAACTACTTGTTGATTGATTCCATGAAAAAATATAAATACAAGGTCCTTTGGGGAAGATAATTTCAGATGATTAGAGTAAGTTAGTAGTGATATTTCTCTGTAGTAAGAAGAGAAATGGCCCCTTAATTCCCTAATAGAATCAATAGCAGAAAATGTATTCAAAAATATTTAAGAACCTAGATAAAGTAGCACAATAAAGTATGAACCCTTGAAAAACCTAATCTAAGATGTCTGTGCCCTCCTTCTCAATGTAGCAGGACTACATTCGCTGAAAACTCTGGAAGATACCATTGTTTCTGAAGTTAAATTTAGTAGAACATGAGGTGAAATGTACTGTGTAATTTATGTAGGTAGAGCAAACATTGTTACTGGCTTTGAGAAAACAGAGAGGGCTTCATTTTCAGTTGGAAAATAAAACCAAGCAAAATAGAAAAGGAGATTATGAAAAAAACCTAGTGTTCTCTACAATTGGCCTGTATTTCTTCTTACTCATTTAAGTCATTATATTTACAGAACAATTCAAGCAAGGGAAAAATGGTGTCATCCTCATAGTATAACTCCTGGATCCTCCTTGATCCTTCCCTTCGAGGTATGAATTCAAGAGATGCATTTCTTGCCATTTTTAACTGGCATTTAGGATGAATCTGTTCCAATGAATATAGATATAGATATATACACATATACATCTGTATATGTATTCATTTTTATATTCATATACAGACACATACACAGAGATAAAGACAGAGAGAAAGGGGGAAGGAGAGAGAGAGAGGGAGAGAGAGAGAGAGAGAGAGAGAGAGAGAGAGAGAGAGAGAGAGAGAGAGAGAGAAATCTCACCTTCTGAACATATGCCAAAGAGTAACAATTATTGCTTAGTTACAAGAACTAAGAAAAGGGTTTTTTTCCCTCTCGCTTACATTACTGTATCATTATTTGGAATAACCTAAAGTTTTAAAAGAAGGCATAAGCTTTTTCAAGCTCTTGCTCTTCTTGAAAAATTCTCTATGAAGTACTTTTTAGTAAAGGGCAAATAACCTAAGACAAAATCATAAGAAAAATTTGTAGGAACCAAGGATCATCAATCTGGGGAAACAAGCATAAATGGAAGCATGCCAGCTGTCTTCAGACATTTGAACGTCCACACTGGAGAAAAGAGTAAGTACTCTTATTCTGTTGTTGTTTTTTTTAATAGAAAGGAAATTTAGAACCAGTGAGCAGATGTCAAAAGGAGGCACATTTTGGCTTAATACAAGAAACAATTTTTTTAAGTAAATGTACTGGGTCATAAAATAGTTTCCCATCACAGAAACTGAAAAGTAACCATTTATCATGGATGATATATTTTTAAAATTATATGTATTTATTTTAACATTAAAAAATTTTGAGTTCCAAATTCTTTCCTCTTCTACCCCTCCTCCAGCCACTGACATGGCTAGCAATATATTAATTATACATATGAAGACATGCAAATTTATTTCCATATTAGCCAAGTTGGGAAAAAATACAAAACAATGAAAAACAAGAAACATAAAGTGGAAAAAAATATGCTTCAGTCTTCACTCAGAATTCATCAGTTCTTCCTCTAAGGACAGATAACATTTTTTTACCATGGCTCATTTGGAAATGCCTCTATCAGAGTAGTGTTTTTGTTTTTGTTTTTGTTTTTGTTTTACTGTTGACCATCATTACAATGCTGCTGTTCTTATGGAATATGTTCTGAATCTTCTCAGTTTGCTTTGTGTCATTTTATATAAGCTTTCTAAGGTTTTTCTGAAACCATAACACTCATCATTTCTCATATAATACAATAGTTTTCCAGCACAAGCAAATATCAGAACTTGTTCAGTCATTCTTCATGGTGGGCATCACCTTATTTATTTTTCTACGTACATAACTATCAAAGGATTACTATATAGAGTGAGAAAAATATTTTTTAAAAAAAGAAAATTTATCTGGAAAAACAAGAGGTCAAGAATTTCAAGGGAATTTATTTTTTTAAATGAAAAGGAGGGTGGCCTATCACTACCAATTGTCAATCTATCTATAAAGTAATAATTATTGAATAAATTGGTATGGGGTAAGGAATACAGTGGTCAATAAGTGTAGCAGATTACAAATAAAATATACAAAAACAAATATGCATAGTAGTATAATTCTTGATATTGCTCCAAATTCCATGTATTAGAGCAAGATATATACATGCATATGTACATAGTCATAGTTAGAAATCATATACATATAGATAAAATAAATATGTATGCATATTTATTTACATATATATTTATATTAATATCTACATGCATATATTTGTAGTATGAATATGTATATTTTAATGTATACACACATCTGTGGGGCTATGTATATGTATGTGTATTCATATATCTACATGTGTGTATTGTGTATATATATTCATATATATGCATACCCACAATACACAAAAATTTAAATATAATTTGTACATTGGTAGGATGGGTGGGAAGAATGGGATTGGTTAATGGGAGGAAGCTCAAAGAGTCTCTGTGGCAGTGGGATGTAGTCACTCATGTGTAACCACATTTTTTGTTCTTTAAGATGGAAAGGTGTTTGCTTCTGCTTTTTGCTTGCAAGGGTGGCCATCTGTATGAAAAGCCTCCCTCTATTTGTACAATATTTTGGCATCTCTTTCATGAACATAAGACAGCCTAAGTTTTACAAAATGGAGAGTACTTCAAATAAATATAACAGCAACAAAAAATCTTCCAAGAAGCAGTTTCCATTTATAATGACTGATAATCCATGTTCAGTCACTCCAGCCATATTGAATTTCAGGTGATATGGTCCAGAAACTTGTTCATCCTAAGCAGATAGATTTGTTCTGACTTCATTGTCCCTTCAGGCCCCATGGAACCTCCCTGTCATCCTTGGCTTTTGTTGTAACTTTATACATTACATGTCATTTCCACAGTCACTGTAAATAAGGTTATTTAGGACAAGATACATTTGGAGCAAGAGAGCTGCTTTTCTCTGTGAATTTAGGCTTCCAAGTTTTAACTTTTGTTCTCTAAAACTTGGTGTTAAAAAAGCACCGGTCTCTATATATATGTATACATTTACACATACACATATACATACATATTCATGTGTGTGTAAATATATAGATATATTTCAAAACCAAAGTAGGAATTTGTTTTTCTTGACTGCATGTTTATAATTTTTTCCTTCTTTATTGGGAATAGATGAAGGGGGGGGGGAGGTCATTGAAAGAAAAGAATGTAGACCTGAATAAAAATAAAATTGAATTTATTTTTTTAATAAAAACTATTGGTAAAATATTTTTATACTTCAAAACTTAATAGATCAAAGGTGATGTTCATTAGAAATTTTCCTTTTTGATGAATTTAATTCAATTTAATGAAAATGTACTATGTATACGGCAGAATATATTTATTATAAAAGACTTTGTATGTCTGAGAATGGGTCAAGTATTGGTTGTCACCAGTTCCCAGAGCTTCTTAAGTAAGATTCATATCCAGTAAAAGGAGTTTGATTTAATTATCCACATAGGAAAAAAGCAGGTGGATAAAGAATATCTATGTCCTGGATGGCTACTGAAAAGGAGTAAAGTAGTGGATATGACATAGAATTCAACAACATGAGGTGAGAAGGTTATGTTGTATTTGGAAATTTCAGCTTTTTTTAGATGAACCTAAGAGTATTCCTGAAACAAAGCTCATCTTTTTAGTACCAGTGTTTTCCCACAGGTATTATATGATTGCCTGTTATAGGATGCTGTAGTTTCCAAAGAAATGAAATTGTGAGTCACCTAAGAAATAATGGTAAGGACCATAGTGACAACACATTACAAAGAAAGAATTATGCAGAATAAGTTGTATAAGAAGCACCATCAAAGAACTATGTGCCCCCCCCCCAAAAATAAGACAGGCTGGTCATATGGCAAGAGTGAAGGATAACCAATGGTCAATCTATGTCCTCCATTGGCGTCCTCATGCTAACAAGAGAAACTAAACGAGGTCTTCTGCATTTTGAGTGTATTCATTATGGACAATTCCTGTGAAGATATGACTAAGAATAGCCCATTCTAGACAGATATGGATGAATTCTCTCTGTCTTTAAAGAGAATATGCTCATCAAGGAAATGCGTTCGAGTGCTTCTACATGCTCAAGGCAATATAATACAAGTAGTGTAAATACAAAGTCAAAAATCAGACAAGGCTTTCTCCTAGGGGAAATTATAGTTTACCTGGAATTTTGAAACATTTTAGAGTATAATCTCCAAAATCTATTGACCATGCCATGTATATACTCCACCATTTCATTCTGGTATTTTTAGTTTCAGATAATCACTATATTTCATTCCAATGATCATGCTATAGACTTTTATAACCAAAATGTTTTTATATCAAAACAATATAGATCAATTCAGGTTTCACAAATTATTTAATTATTTAGAGTTCTGAAATTATTTTTTACAACATTAACATAATATTAAAAGCATTCCTATGGTGAAAGTATTTAATTGAATGAGAAAATAATGACTGCTATTATAGTTCCAGTAATATGAAGTGAGAAACTGTAAGGGTATCATTCAGTCTCTGGGTTAGGGATGTTAGTCAGGGCCCCACCTAGTTCAAACTTAGGGTGACTTAAATAAAGGCCAGAGGCCAGGATCCAGCCACTGCACAAGCCTCCTTTATTATTGGCCTAGTTATACGAGTTCTGGGCAGACTCCCATTCTCTGTGGCTATCCAAGCAACCAATCACACCCATTCAATGCGGCCTGGTGGACTAAGCAAATCACTGGAAATTGGGTACTTCTGGGTGCTAATCCTGGCCCTGCAACTGGTTCATGCTGTGTCCTGCCTCTCTTAGTGTGTTTCTTCAGCTGGAAAGTGGGGATAATACTGAACTATTTCTTTAGAGTATTATGTGGATACACTATTAATAACAGCTTTAAGAAGACAAGGTAACATTTACATGAAATGCTGGATTAGGAAACTTCTTACTTCTGCAAAGTAAAGGCATACCTTAATTTGAAGAAAACCTAGTATACAAAAGACTAAATATTGAAAATAATTAAATTAAGGCATTACTTTTCACTTTACGGAAGAAGCATTCATTTAAAAAAAAAAGAGAGGGAGTTAGCACAAATTAAGCCCTGTAATATAGTTTAAAAAAAAAAGAAAGTGTTGGATTAAGTTAGGAGACCTGAATTTTAGTGGAAATGCTGCCACTAACTAGCTCAGTGACCTCAGGTACTCCTTTTGAATCTTATTTTCTTCTTATACATAAGGAGGCAGACCTAACTGATCTCCAAGATTTCTTAGCAGTCAATTACTTCAAACTTCCTTTAGATAGGCATAGCCTCATACATAATTTACATGTACTAGGTTCTCAATAATGATTGTTGAATGAAACAAATACTATGATTTGAATATATATGTGAAATTTTCTATTATTTTTTTGTAAGAGGAAGACAGGCTAGAGTATTGTAGTAGACCTGGACTACAAGGGCCAAAGTTTGAATTATGACTAACTCTATACCTTGTTCTTTTTTTTTTTTTTGCTTTTTTGGAGGGTAGTTGGGGTTAAGTGACTTGCCCAAGGTCACACGGCTAGTTTTTTGTGTTAAGTGTCTGAGGCTGGATTTGAACTCAGGTACTCCTGATTCCAGGGCCAGTGCTCTATTCACTGTGCCACCTAGCCACCCCTATACCTTGTTCTTAATCTCCTTGATTCTCTGTTTCCTCATATGTAAACTAGGGCAATAATATTTGTACTAAACTAACCCACAGAGCTCTTATAAGAAAGTTGCTTTATAAATCTTAAAGGAGTATACAAAATGAAAGCTATTAACATTGGATTGCATCAACTTAAAATTTAAGAAGTGAAATCATATGACATTTAATGCAAACTCCTCCTCTAACGTCTTTTTTACATAAGCAATATTTTATTTTTTTCTGATTACATATAAAGATAGTATTCAACATTCCCCACTTCTTGGAATTGTGTCTGACATATAGTAGTGCTTAATAAATGCTTATTGATGAACAGAATGGCAAAAAAATGAGCCTGTTAAATTCCATCTGTCCTACCTAGTTTCTGAACTTCCTTGTCTCTGTCAAGTGCAAACAAAGGACTTGACTGGCAAAAAAGCAGAACCAAGGAGCAGAATAGAATCAGAGACCTTTACAAGAATTGAGTTAAAGGGAAGTCTTCTCTCTCATCCAATCTCACTGAAAGGACAGGATCACCTCATTTAAAAGAGTAAAGTCTAGGTGCTTGTGACTGCCTCTGTAGCAGAAAGCACCCTACCATACAAAAGATGGCTCCTAGCACAGGTTCTTTGATCTGCTTTTCTAAAGGAAAACAACCCAAAAAGGGTTAACAATCTTACTTTATTCAAATGTATATAACTGTTACTTATTTCAGGGGAAAAATTCAGCACCTTGAACTTCAGAAAATACAAACAAGTTACAAGCAGACAAAAAAATGCAGACAGAGAAAATAACTCAATTCAATAGCCCAACAGACAGGGCTTCTAGCTATCTGACCATCACATACCTACAAAGTTAGTTAGCAGAGAAAGAAGCACAAACATCTAGGTTTTCAAAGCTGGAACATTCAATGGCTGCCCAGAGTCTTATCTGGCCAAATTACACAATTCTTCCCATGAGTGAGCCCTAAGGCAAAACCTCACCTCAGGGAGTATATATAGCCATCTCTGGGGCCAGAAGGCATCACAAGCTTTGTGACCTTCTGCCTAATTACAAAGTAACAAAAGGTGGGCCTTGCTGAAAAACAAACCTCGCCTAAGCAAGCTTCTCTCATTGTGCTCCAAGTGAGGCCCTTTAGGGCAAGGAAGATCTTCAAATTCCCTAGGCCTATTAAGAGGCAGGGAAGATCAGCAAATTCCCTAACCATTACAGCCTCCCACTCCACTGCACTCCCATCCATCCAGGAGGCAGAACAGAGATCTTTTCTTGATGTCACATGTGCTCTCGAGAGTAGAGATTTTTCATTGTCTGTGTTTGTATGCCCAGCACCTAGTACAGTCTCTGGCACATAGCTAATTGATTTTTATTGAAAAGGAACATCCTGGAAGTTTTTTTTTAAATCAAGAACAGAAAATATTTCAGTAATGATTTTTAAATATCATACCCTCTAATAACCATGGAAATCTGGTAAAAAAAAATGGTGCAGGGCTAAGACAGTGGCAGTAATGGTACTGATAATGAGGGTAGGGGGCAGACTTGGGGCAGTGAAAACATATTAATGGTCAACGAAGCTAGGCCTAGATTTATATGACTTGTCAGGGATTATAAAATGTGCTCTCTCTCTTTCTCTCTCTCTCTCTCTCTCTCTCTCTCTCTCTCTCTATATATATATATATATATATATATATATATATATATATATACACACACACAGACATATGTATGTGTATAAATCTGTATCTATTTATCTGTGTGTGTGTGTGTGTGTGTGTGTGTGTGTGTGTGTGTGTGTGTATAATCTTGTTTGATCCTGGAAATAACCCTGTGACCAAGGTAGCATCATTAGTAGTATCTTTATTTTACAGAATTGAAAATTAAGACCAAAAATCTTTTCCCCGTGACCTATCCAAGCCCACACAGTTACTAAACTCCAAGAAAGAAAGCCTGCAACTGACAGGGTTTTAGAAATTATAAACTGCTTTCTGCCTCAGCAAATTGTCTTTAGTTGGATGAAATATTCTACATAAGTTCCAATTTTTATGACCTGAAATCCAGTTTCTATCATGAGGTCGGTTTTCCACTTGTCTGCAAATAGCTCTCTACCCCACCCCATTCCCCATTTGAGTCCTTTACTTACCCTTACAGTTTACATATTAAATAGAATAATTATATGAATTTGTGCATGAGTATTTTATTTATGTTTTTAGAACTGTATGCCTAAATTGTGGATTTACATTCTTCATCAGATCCCACAAGAAGACACTTGTGCATGGAGAACAGAAACCAACTAAATACAGAACTTGTGCACCTGAACTTATTTTTTTTACTTTGATTATTCAATTTATTTTTAGTTTTCAACATTCATTTCCAGAAGGTTTTGAGTTTCAAATTTTCTACCCTTCTCTCCTCTCTCCCCAACCCTAAGATAGTGTGTTCTGATTACCCCCTACTCCCAAACTGCCCTCCTTTCTACCACTCCCCCTTTTCTTATTCCACTCCCTTCTATTTCATTGTAGGGCAAGATAAATCTCTGTACTCCATTGTATCTATATCTTATTTCCTAGTTTCATATAAAAACAATTTTAACATTTATTTTTAAAACTTTGACTCCCACATTCTCTCCCTTCCTCCCTCCCCACTTACCCTCATAGTACTCGGTTTCACATGTGTAGTAAAGCACAACACTTCTATAACAATTGTGTTCTGAAAGACTAACCATATTTCCCTCCATCCTATCCCACCTCAGCCCATTTATTCTATCCTCTCCTTTGGCCCTGTCCCTCCTCAAAAATGCTTGCTTCTGATTACCTCTTCCCCCAATTTGCCCTCCCTTCTATCATTCCCCCTCTCTTATGCACACACCCTCTACTTT
>CM053594.1:219728756-219733756 GCA_028646575.1 Pseudocheirus occidentalis
ATACATGATTGCATGCCACCATGGCGGGGGTGGGGGTGGGGAGGAAGGGGAGAAAAATCCGAAACTCAAGTGATTCTGGAACTGATTCTTGTAAACTAAAAGTAAACAAACAAGTCAATTTAAAAAACTGTCCAAAAGGAAAGAAAGGCTATCAACATCTTTTTCAGCAATCCTCTTGAGCAAGTTTAAATTTTAATGAATGATTTCTACATTTAAACTAACACATCATTTGTTTTAGATGTGGGGCATGCCTGTCACTTCTTAACATTCTAGAGTTTATGATATAATGATTTCATGAAAGGAGCTACATCAGTCATTTTTTGACATCAACTAGTTATTGACAACAAAATTATGTGTTATAATTTTGTAAAAACAATCTAGTAATTGCTGCTTTGTGGGAAAAACGGATGGAATATCATTAAACTTATTCATATTAAGAATGAGCAACTCAGAACTAACTATTATTGGTTATATGTTCTGGGTATCTCTGCTCAACAACTGAGCTGAAAGTCTAGTTAGGTTTGATGACTTGCCAAAGATCACACAAGAAGTGCACATATGAACCCTGGGACTCTTGATTCCAAAGACAATATACTTTTGGCAGTACCATGCAATACAGAAGCACTAAGTCTCAGAATGAGATAAGGATAGTAATTAATGCTGACGATAAAAAATGTACATTTTAGGTATATTGGGGGAAAAAAGAGGAACAGAAGGGAAAGAAGGAACTGTTGCTTGTGTGTTGATAGCAAAAGTTAACACTTCTTGATCTCTTATTTTGTTTCTATTTTATCTGTCAAGGAGAAATATCATCAGGCTAGAATAATAGTAAAAAAAATTAACAAAGAATTGAAACCTATTGTAAATTAGGATGAAGGGAACTTATCCTCAATGAGTTCAATTCTGTAGAATCAAACGAGCAAATTTTGTAGAATATTTTAAATATGAAAATAAAACTGAAAAATATAATTACTGCATCATTATCATTAAATTATCTGAAATTACCTTGGAGAATGGTGTTCTACATCTAGAAAATGAAACATGCTATTTCAATTTTTTAAAAAAGGAAGAGTATGGAGCCTATAAATTAGAAATCAGTACAAGGCATTTGTGATGAATTACAAAGGGAATCAATGATCATAAAGTCATCATAGCTTCATTGGGAGCATGTTATGCTTGACATATCACATTTCCACTTGACAATAATTTCATTTTACATTTAAAAATAAAAATAATTTATTTTTTCTCCTTCCTATCTAATTCCCTGTCTTGGAAGAAGCAAAAAAAATAGAGGTACAAAAATAATCCAAAATATACATTACATATATAAATAGTCAAGGAAAACAACACCGACATTGGCTACATCCAAAATGTGTGTCATCCTTCATTTTGAATCCATAACCAGAAAGCATTGTAGATTATCGAGAAATTAACCTAGGAATAGCTTAGCCATAGAAGAAGCCTTTTCAATAATTATTGTCATTGAGAACTCCTAAAGTTCTAATACTGGTCAAAGTTTTCATCATCATCCACTAGCTAAGTATCTAGGAACCCCTCTATCTTCTTATGCTTACTTTGTTTACAGGGGATTAGAAAATACTTCAGTACTCAGACCTTAGTACACTGAGTAAACTAAAACTCTAGGAATATCTCAAAATGTAGACTAATTTACATATGGGGCTGGGGGCAGATGTAGCAAGAGGGTTAGGATATTGCTTCTACCATACTTACTATGTTATATGAGGAAGTGGTCTAATTTCTACCATACTGGTTTTCAATTTTCCCATAATCTTTTAATAGGGAACCCTTATACCAGTATCTAGAATCTTTGCGTTTACTCAACAGTAGGGCACTAGATTAATTTGATTTTGTATATTTCATTTTTTTCACTGATCATCCTCTCTACTTTTTAATCTGTACCAAGTGTTGCTTTGTACTCTCCTTTGATATTCAGAGTTTTAAGACATTTTTATCTTCTTTCCCCCACTTCCCCCATCTTCTTTTTTTTAAGTTAATTTACTTTTAGTTTTCAATATTCACTTCCATAAGTTAAATTTTTCTCCCTCCTTCCCTTCCCCAAGACAGCATGCAATCTGGTAAAGGCTTTACATACACATTCCTATTAAACATATTTTCACATTAGTAATATGGTATAGAAGAATTAGAACAAATGGGAGGAACCATGAGAGGAAACAAAACAAAACAAAACAAACTTGTATGGTTCCAGCTACATTTAGACTCCACAGTTCTTTCTCTGGATGTGGGTGGCATTTTCCATTATGAGTCCTTTGGAATTGTTTTAGGACATTGCATTGCTGTGAAGGACTAAGTCTATCAAAATCAGTCATCATAAACTGTGGCTATTACTTTGTATAATAATATTCTTCTGGTGCTGCTCACTTTGCTCAGCATTAGTTCATATAAGCCTTTCTGGGTTTTTCTGAAGTCTGCCTGCTCATCATTTCTGATGTTGCAATAGCATTCAATTACATTCATATACCACAACTAGTTCAGCCATTTCCCCATTGATGGAAATCCCCTCAATTTCCAGGTTTTGTCTACCACAAAAAGGCCTGCTATAAATATATTTCTAAGTGTGAGTCTTTTCCCATTTTTATGATTTCTTTGGGATGAAGGCCCAGAGGTCCTACTCCACCTCCCCATTTTTATTATTTTCCTTAAGATTCTTGACCTTTGGTTCTTTCCAATAAATTATATTATTATTTTTTCTAGATCTATGATGTAATTATTTGACAGTTTTGTTGGTATGGCACTGTATTTTACGGCAATACTGATGATATATGTTGATTTGATTTCTATATGGGAAGGAAATTAATGTTTCAAATAATTTTAGTTGACAAACTAGGATTCTCTAAATGAATCATCATATAATTTTCAAAAAAGCAATAATTTTGCTTTGCTGTTGCTGAGTCATTTCAGTTGTGTTTGACTCTTCATAACTTCATTTGGAATTTTCTTGGCAAAGATAGAGGAGTGGTTTCGCCTTTTCTTCTCCAATTCGTTTTGTAGACGAGGTAACTGAGACAAATAAGTTTAAGTGACTTACACAATCATATGGCTAGTAAGTGTCTGAAATTTGTTTGAACTCAGGTCTTCCTGATTCCAAGCCTGGCACTTTATATACTCCACCACCATAATTTTGCTTACTTATCCTCTACACTTAATCTATCAATATATTTTCCTATTCCTGAGAACCTGTACTACTGGGGTAGAACTGTGGCTGAGCCCTATATGAGATCCTTCTCATCCCTGCAATTGCTATACTTCTGGATAAATTTAGTAGCTAGTGTGTGGACTCTGATATGATTTGTAAATTCCTAGGTAGAAGTACATCACTGTTCATAAACTTTGGTCACTAAAGTCCATCTATTCTCAAACAAACTAAGTTTGTTGCTGTTCTTCCTCTATAGCATTCCATTTCCCAACTCCATGTCTTTGATATGGCTATCTTCCATGTTTAAAATGTATTTGCATCTCAACTCCATTTATTGAATTTTTGTTTCTTTCAAAATTCTCTCAAATTGCAGCAGTTCCTTTGAAATGAAGCCTTTCTTTATTGAAGCTAAGAGATGTTGTGTGTATACATGTTATATAGTATATTCATTCACAATAAAACACATACATGTGTGTACATGTGTATACCGATTGTATCAATGTACATATAGTTCCTCAAATACATAAGCTCCTTGTGAGCACTGACCTTTTTTTTTGTCCTCCATCCTCATTATCTAAAACAGTGTCTGTTTTAGTAGGCTCTTTATTTCACGATTGCTGATTGACTGATGGATTGATTGACCAGATACATAGTTAATTTGATCTAGTTCAGCTATGTTACACAGTTCTGCTCAGCCAGTTAGGCCTCATTCTAGTCTAAGTTTTGGTCTAGCATATAAAAAATACCAACATGATTGAATGCTTGCCATAATCCTTGTGAAAGCCTTTCCTTTTTTTTGCACCAAATTTCAAAAAAAATTTATTTTACATTCCTCTGAAGATACATCTCAGAAGCCAGGCAGTGACTCAGTAGAGAATTGACTTGCTTTATGTACAGTTACCCACCAAGAGTTCATTAATAAGGAAATTTGCTTTCAAATGATTATCAATGACATTCAGACAAGGAAGACCATATAGAGGCACATTTGGGCTGGGAATCTCAATAGAATTTAAAACAAAGGTGTTTGTTTTCATTTGTTTTCTTTTATTTTACAGAGGATCAAATAATCAGATAGAAAGGGCAGGAAATACAGGCATTCCACTTTGTAAGAGGAACTGGTTACTTGATTCTGAAGTAGAGAAGAAATTAAATTATAGACCTAGAGACCAAAAGCTCTCAGGTCAGTCTTGTTACTCAATCAGTAAACACTGATTAAGTATACACTATATACCACACACTGTACCAAGCCCTGGGGATATAAAGAAATGTAAAAAATAGTCCCTGTTCTCAAGGAGCTCACTATCTATTGGGCAAATAGTATGCAAATGACTATGTGAAAACAAGTCATATATGGGATAAATTGCAAACAATAGAAAGAAGTCACTAGAATTAGGAAAAGTCTGGAAGGGTTTTCTGTAGAAGATAGGGTTTTAGTTGGAATCTTAAGAAAGCCAGGAAATCCAGGAGGATAAAATGAGGAGAGAGAACACTCCATGCATGGGAGAAATCTAATGAAAATGTCCAGAATCAGAAGGTGGAGTGTTTTGTTTGAGCAACAGGAAGGTGCCAACTGTGACTAAATCCCACAGTACACATAATGTAAGAATACTGAAAGGTATGTGTGAGTGAGTGACTCTGTTTGAGTTTGTGTCTGAGTGTATGAGGGGGCAGATTATGGAGGACTTTGAATAACAAAAAGGAATACAATGAAGAAGGACAAAATGATCATAGAGAAGACTAAGAACCAACTTCCAAAAAAATCTGATATTTCAATTCAATTTTGATCCCAAAACAAACTGACATGATCTTAGTTTCAAAAATTAAA
>CM053594.1:219738756-219743787 GCA_028646575.1 Pseudocheirus occidentalis
GAAATATTAAATGCATACTGATCATGATGCAATAAAATTATGTCTAATGAAGATCCATGGAAAGATAGGCAAACATCTAACTGGAAACTAAATAATCTAATCCTAAATTATAAGTGGATCAAACAACAAATCATAGAAACAATTTCATCAAAGAGAATGGCAATAATGAGACAACATTCTAAAACTTATGGGATGCACACAAAACAGTTCTCATGGGAAATTTAATATCTCTAGATGCTTAAATACATAAAATAGAGAAAGAGGAGATGAATGAATTGGGCATGCAGCTAAAAAAGCTAGAAAAAAGAGGCTATAACCTTTGTAGATATTTATAAATGTTTTCAAAGCCTTGTTGTAGCATTTAAATTTAGTTTAAATTATTACACCCACATTAGTCCACATTAAAATTAGTCCACTCACATTTACTAAAAGGGTCACTCTTCCTCCTAACCATAAGCTGAATTACACATACTCTTTCCCAAATAATTTGATTAAACAAGCATCCATCTGCAGGAGATAGATGTGGATCTCCCTTATAGCCACTATAGACTTCCAATGATTAGAATGGAGGAAAAATGAAACTGAAATAAAAGAAAAAAGATGCATAAATTCATTTTCTGTTATACTTGGTATTTATTTGTCCTATTGTTTTGTCAGCAACTCTTTATAGATTGGGAAACTGAGGAGTGCACTGCAGCACTTATCCTACATAAAAGAAAGGTCATTCTCCTTATGCCCAAGCATTTAGTTTTTAGCCCCTTCAAAGTATGGACTCTGCTATTTGTATTTTACATATCTTGTCCTCAAAATGACAAAGTATAATAAATATATCCTGTCCTCCAACTGAGACAGAAGAGAGGAACACAGTTATGTATTTATTTATGTAAATAGCTTACAAATAAAAACATGAAGATCACTGGAAGTGATCAGTGAGTGAGTAGGGCTATCCAGCAAGGCACCACACTGTGTGGTTTCCTATGTATGATGCCACAGGAAGGGAAACTGGGGGTTGGCCAGGGATTTGAATAAAAGAAAGCATAATCTATAACATTATAGTATATATTTAGGAGCTATACTTTCAATGTGCACTCCCAATTTCTTCAAGGTTTGTTGGTTTTACCTGACTTTGGGGTTTTAGAGATTGGAGGTATTCTTCCTTCCAGTGATTACTTCCTGATAACTATTAGTCAACTGAACTGAATTAGCTTTTTGAAAAGGTAATTTCTTAGTGTTTGTATGACAGGTTGGTACAAATTTTTACCCTGAAAGTTTGTGACACACTCTCCTACCACACCAATCAGAGTGCAGATGAAAAAAAATTCAAGTTTAGGAATTATGTTTATTAAAGTGGTAACTCATTTTCTTGAGTGCTATAAGCCTTTTTCTCCAGTTTGTAGAGGATTCAATAATCTTCTCTTAGACATGGCGCAGCTTTCTACATGGACTCAATGAGGCCTTTATCTGCTTTCCCTCAGTATGCCTGGTTGTACTTATTTCTCATACAGATAGTCCTAGGAACTGATGTTATTCTAGATATAATTCCAAAATCTTCCAAAATTCCAAAGTTTAAAAGATCAAACTTTATTATGACAAGGGTGAGAAAGGAAAGAAGGAAGAGAGAGGCTCTCTAACCCCTTGTCCCAATTAATTTCCTATCAGTAGCTTGGCTGGATTGTTCCATTCAAATGCTAAAAATGGTCTGTGTTCAAACATACTGAGTAATTTATATTGATTAATTTATTCAGTAATTTGTACTAAACTCACTTGGTATGACCACATGTTTGTTTGCTTGTTTCTTTATCTATGTCTATGCTTAGGATGCTCTCTTTATTGGTGGAAGAAGTGCCTTCAGTGATATAATCAAGAATCCTTAAAGTATTACCAAAAAAAAAACAGAACTAGAAAATGACCTTGAAACTATTTTAATCAAGAAAACTTGACAGAGTCCTTTATATGTTGCTTTTATTTTTTTTTAAATCAAAACAATTTTTTTTTTGCTTTTTGGAGGGAAGAAGGCAGGGCAATTGGGTTTAAGTGACTTGCCCAAGGTCAACTTCTAGCAAGTGTTAAGTGTCTGAGATTAAATTTGAACTCAGGTCCTCCTCACTCCAGGGCTGGTGCTCTATTCATTGTACCACCTATGTGCCCCTTTTTATTTTTTTAAGTGCAGAAACTACAACCCTTTTAAGTGAAATGAGTTGTCTTAAGTTAAACAGCTAGTCAGACAGAGTGAAGAACAGAACTAATGTTTATTAACTTTAAGTCAAGTGAACTTTAGCATTAAAAATGTTACCTCCCCCAACTACTTCCTTTATAGATGAGATGTAAGATGTTAAAGTGACTTTGTCAAGGACACCAAACCTACTACTGATAGAGGCATGGTGAATAATAATAGATCACATTTATATATTAACTCACATTCATATTTCACTTTTAGATTTTACAGAGCACTATGGCTATAACAATCCTGTAAAGCGGTAGTAAATTTTAAAAAGAAAAAAAGACTTAATCTTCATCACACAGCTAGCAAATATTAAAACTAGGCCTCAAATTCATGTCTTCCCATGTCAAGTTCATAGTTTCCCTTATTGATATAGAGGCTATTGCAGTAAAATTTAGCTTCAAAGGCTTCATTTATCTTTGCTTCCTTTTTTATCACTTCTGATGACATTCCTCTGAAAAAGTACTTTACCATGTCTTTTTGAAAATATTTGTGGAGATTTTACTCATATCATAATAATAAAAGTCAATTTGAAGAGTGTTAGTGGATGAAAAAAAGTCTCATACCTAAATTACAGTTCATACTTGCATTGCAAGCTACAATAATCACCTCATCACAGAGTCCCAATATCGAGATTACCAGTTCAGCTACAAATATGGAACCTGGGGGAAAAAAAGGCACTGAAGACAAAAAAATATTTTGTTTTTGTAACCATGGAGGATTGATCTGATTTACTGAAATTTTTTATTATTAGATTTATATTGTTTCTACTGTAAATTATACGTTCAATCTGTGAAGATAGGTGTTACTGTGATAAAGAATATATTTTGTTTTAAAATATCTTGTCATATAATATTTAAGGGTTTTCAATTTCAACTACCTGGGGAATATAATTTTTTCATTTTTGTAAGAAGTTAATAATAATATCTTTGTTAGAAGATACTTAACTTTTTTAGATTTTCAGCCAGAAAGGACATTAGAAATTATTTAATCCAATCTCCTTGATTTTCAAATGAGAATATTGAAGCCCAAAGAGGTGATCTAGCTTTATGGAGTTTCCACAAGTCTCTAAGGTTATCATTTCTGCACTACTATTTTATACCTTACTGATACACTTTTATGTTCCATTTATTTGGAAAGGAATGGTAACAATATAACTTTGCTTTCTGACAGCCAGAAAAAAAAAAGTCTTGTAGAAATGGATAATGAGCCCTGAAGTTGAACTGGAAATCCTCTTCTGTTGTGAAAAGAGTGGATCTCCTTTATACCAAAATATCTTGTCCTTTTTTTTTTGTAGGGTCGGGGGAGTAGAGCAAATGAAGTTAAGTGACTTGCCCAATGTCACACAGCTAGCGTGTGTGTGTATGTTAAGTGTCTGAGGCTGGATTTGAACTCAGGTCTTCTGGACACCAGGGCTGGTGTTCTATTCACTGTGCCACCTAGCTGCTCCTGTTTTGTCCTTTTTAAAGGGTCAGCATTTCTGTTGGTTACATTGGGATACAGAAGACATCATATTTTAACCTTCATTTAGTCAAGCGTTGTTAAATTATAAGCTAAGGTGCCTATAAGGAAAACATTAATTAAAGCTGTTCAAATTAAGAATTAAAGGCACACATATCTTTGATTTCTCTGTCTCTCTGTCTTTATCATTATCTCTGTGTTTATTTTTGTCTCTCTGCATTTGTGTTTCTGTTTCTATATCTGTCTTTTTCTCTCTATCTCTCCTGTCTGTCTCTATCTTTGTTTCTCTGTCTTTGTCTGCCTCTCTCTTTTACTCACTTCCACCAACTCCTACATTTTTTGTTTTTATTGCAGTAGAAAGGTCCCAGTCTATCTACAAATGTTTATCAGTTGCCAGATGTCTCTTTCCCTCTCTCAAACAAAATTGCCCATTTATCCCCTTGTGTCCCTTATTGCCAAACTTGCATATTATATAAAGAGTAAACAAAATATTCCACTACTTTCCCTTGGTATTCATCATCCTTCTTTATTTTAAACAAGTAGGGATAGAGATTAAAGAAGAGTCATTCAAAGAGATATGCATCTGACATAAATAGCCACAAGGAACTAATTCACACTGTGAATATCCCATAGTATTTTTAATACTGCAGGTTGTTTTCTCTAACTAAAATGCTCTTGGGCTCTCTCCAGTAAACATCACTTAGCATGATTGCAGTAATTGAATTCTATGTAACAAATATATATTAACCTCCATAATGATGCAGATCACTGCTAGGGATAGAGAACTATAAAAGATGGCTTTTACCCTCTGGGAACTTATACTCTATAGGAAAAGATAAGACATACATACCTGGTAGATCTAAACTTCAAGATCCATACTGAAGTGCCAGACAAAGTCTTATGCTTAGGAGGTCCTCTAGGAGTCAGAAAAGGAAGAGATCAATGGGATGATCTAATTACAGAAGAATTTATGGAGGAGATAGTATGAAACTGAGCCTTATGAATGGCAAAGAAGAGGTCTAGAAGAGTATGAGAGCTAGAAGATAATGTTGAAAATCCCCCACGAACCCCAATACTCTCATTTTGGACAGAAGGAAACTGAAGCCAAAAGAGTCAACATGATTTATTCAAGAGTGTTTCAGTCGGGTTAAAATAACTTGGGCAAAGTCTCAGAAGCAAAGCAGTACAAAATTAAATCTGACTCACTATATCCCAAAATGTATGACAAAGAAACATGTGATGTTATTTGGTTTATCATTTATTTATCATTATTTTCTACTTTCCTCCATTATGGTAGATAGTTAGGTGAGCAAAATAAAAGCTCAGGAAAAGGTCCTTCCAATGTCTGC
>CM053594.1:219744287-219759847 GCA_028646575.1 Pseudocheirus occidentalis
AGAGTCAAAATTTCTTGGGGGTAAGCATCATGGAGGCAAAGCAGCTGCTGCTGGAGAGAGAGATGGAAAGAGAGAGAGAGAGAGAGACAGAGAGAGAGAGAGAGACAGAGACAGAGAGAGACAGAGAGAGAGACAGAGAGACAGAGAGAGACAGAGATAGAGACAGAGAGAGAGACAGAGAGAGAGACAGAGAGACAGAGAGAGAGACAGAGAGAGAGACAGAGAGAGAGAGAAAGAGAGAGATACAGAGAGACAGAGAGAGACAGAGAGACAGAGAGAGACAGAGACAGAGAGACAGAGACAGAGAGAGAGACAGAGACAGAGACAGAGAGACAGAGAGTCAGAGAGACAGAGAGTCAGAGAGACAGAGAGAGACAGAGACAGAGAGGGACAGAGAGAGACAGAGACAGAGAGACAGAGACAAAGAGAGAGGGAGAGACGGAGACAGAGAAAGAGGGAGAGACAGAGACAGACAGAGAGGGAGAGACAGAGACAGAGAGACAGACAGAATTTCTCTCAGCGAGCATCTGGAGGCTGGGCTGTTACTGCTGAACTGAAGACTGAACTGAGAATTGAGAAGAACTGAGAAGAGAAATGAGAATTGAGAACTAAGAGAGAATTTCTTGGAGCAAGCAACATGGAGGCTGGATAAAGTGATTTTGATTTTGAGAACAGAACTTGTGGTGGCAGAACTTCTTTTGAGAGCCAACCAAACTCCTCCTGAGAGCTTCCAAGAACCATTTGGAACTGCCAAAGACTTCTGAGGGCCAGCCAGAGCTGCCAGAGGAAACATGACTGTGGTTGCAGTACTTTGTCTATTTTGTGTCTATGTTGATTTCACAGGTAGAAAGTGAATCGAGGTGATAGGGCCAACCATGTGTGTGAATATTGTTGTAATTCTGTTAAGCTTGATGTGCATAGATATTATTGTGGCTCTGTTAAGTTTTTTCTTCCCAGGACTTGAGGTCAACTGAACACTGTGAGCTTCAATGTGGAGCAGGAACTGCACAGGGAGCTGGACAAGGAACTGGGAGCTGTCTGCCTTTGAACTCAGGTGGCAGTTGGTTAGATTTGGCCAGGAGCTAGGACCATGGAAGAGAAAACATGGAAGCTGAAAGCCTGCCTCAAGTCAAGAAGAATTGTCTGAATAGTGAATGATGAAAGAGGGTACTGAATAGTGACTGATAAAATTGTAACTTAATTGCACCACATGGGTGGAGGACTTTGACTTTTGTACTTTGTGTCCCTTAAGGAGCCTCCTTAAGGATAATTGCATGATTGAGTTACTAAATGACTGTACTTTGTTTAAAATTATATGACCACTTTGGTGAAAACTAGGTGGCCATTTTAGTGATAAGTTGTTGAGTTGTGACATGGTGAATGCTGTATTTTGATCTTCTGTGAATGTTTTGTTCTGATTTGTTATTGAATAAATAGAGAGTTCACTAGACTATGCAATCAGAACCTTGAAAGCTGTTCAAAACAGCAGGAAAGCTGCTGTCTGGAAAGCTGCTCATGTGTGGCTTTACCACACATTATATACATGTTCTCTACCTCAGTAGAATATAGACTATTATGAGCAAGGACAGGTTTGTCTTTGTTTCTCCAGTACAATGTTGGTGCTCAACAAATACTTGTTCTTGATGGAAGGCTCTAGATGATAATACCATAGTACTTAGTCCTGGAAAAACCACATCAGCACTACTGTCTTCAGTTTGGGGAGCGAGGTTTCTAAGTCAAAGGTTACTTGTACTATATATAAAAATTAGTGACAAAGGAATTCAAAGTAGAGAAAAGATTAGTAGATAGGCTGTAAGAAGGAATGCTTCCTGAAGGAAGCAAGTCTTAAATCCAGCTTTTTGCAACAGTAGTAGTAGTAGTAGTAGTAGTAGTAGTAGTAGTAGTAGTAGTAGTAGTAATAGTGAAGAGGTACCCAAAGAGGGTTAGGGCTGCCTGAGACCCCAAAATACCAACATGCTGGGTCCTGCTGAAAGAATTCCACTCAAGTCTTCTCAGCCAAAGAAAAAGTGAAGTTTGTTGAAAGATATGGGGTAGACTCTTAAGGAGCTAGTCTATGCTAGGTTGTTCTATGGAGCTTTCACACAGAGCAAATCTCTGCTAGGCCATTTCATGGTGCTTTCACCCCAGTGGAGGGAAGATGGGACTCTATATACAGAAGAATCTAGGGGTGGTCTAGGAGGAGATTGGAGAGGGTCTTTAGGAGGAGTCAGATGAGGTCGGACTCCAGTAGAGAGGGTCTTCAGGAGACAAGATGAGGTCAGACTCCTGTAATGAGTGATTAAGGGTGGGAAGTTGCTGGAGGCTACTTGGAGACCATAGACAACGGTGGACCAGGCCAGTTCAAGGGTGGGAACATTAAGGGTGGGAAACTATTGGAGCAAAGGAGAGCTAAAGACTTGGGCAGAGCCACAACTTGAGGCCCATGAGCTCAGGCAAATACCTTCCTTGGGAGGATTTACTTTCCCAGAGCGTGTACCTCAAAGACTCAAGGAGCTCAAGGGAGGTCCCAGAGCCTACACCTCATCAGTAGTAGTAATAGTAGCAGCAACAGCAGCAAGAGTAGCAGTAGTAGTAATGGTGGTGGTGGTGGTATCAAAGCAACAACAATAACAATAAAAATTTAAAAAATAATAATAATAGTACCTAGCATTTATATAATGCTTTGATATTTCCAAAGCACTTTATAAATATTATCTCATTTTATCCTTAAAACAACCTTGGGAGGTAGGTGCTTCTATTATTTCAATTTTACAGAGAAGGAAACTGAAGCAGACTTGCTGAGGCTGATGCTCAGATCTTCTTGCATCTAGGTCTAGCCTTCTATCAGTTGTGTACCTAGTTGCCTCTAGAGCAGAAGGGTGATATTCCAATTAATCCAATCAGTAAGAGTAAAGGTAGGCAAGTAGGAATGAAAATATATAATGATCAGCTCCTGTGGAATACAAGTAATTTGTAGATAAGTTAATTTAACTCAGGTGTGTTTTCAGGCAGTCCATGAACTTGGATGGGGAAAAATACCTTTTTCTACTTTTCCTAACATAGCTGAAATTGGCATTCCTTATGATTATGAATGTAGGCAAGCTGTATAGAGTCCATAGACCTTCCCAGACTGCCAACAGAAGGGTCTATGCCACATAATAAAGTCCATAATCTCTGATTTAGTTGGATTTTAACCTGATTGATGTATTGAACCTAAAGAGTAGTGATGAATGGGTCAGCATCAGCCTAGAAAGGAGTCACCAGTGGAGAGTCATGTCAAAATTTTTACCAATGTCTTAAGTGAAAACCTAAGTGGCAAGATTAAGAAATTTGTCAAAATCAAAAAATCTGAAAACCAGAAGGGACTTTAGGTGTTGTGTATATCAAACTTGAACAAAAGTTACCTCTACTACAAACCCAATGAATTGCTTGTAGACCTCTACTGAAAGGAAAGCCTCTACTTTTTGAGGCAGCCCAGAATCTGGGTAGCTCTAATAGTTAGAAAGTTCTTCCTACAGTAAGCTTATGTCTGCCTCTTTGTAATGTCCACACATTATTTCTAGGTCTTCTTTCTTTAGTAAAGCATCAAAAGTCTAATCTTTCTTCAATATGACAGTCTAGCAAATATTTAAAGAATATTGTCATGGAACTTCCCCTCCGGTCTTCCCTTTTCTTTCCACCTTGCACTATACTCTCCCCAGAATTGAGCTAATCCAGAACCTATCCTGGACTGCCTGGTGACAGGAAGACTTACCACTATTGGGGCCCTACCCTGTTTGCCTTTCTCCTCACTCTTCACTCAACCAAACCCTTCTGGGCTTCACAACAGCTCACATGACTTAAATGAATTGAGATACACCAACTCAATTCCCTTCAGTAAGATGAAAAATAACCAAAATTTTCCATCTGCATTATCACTGCCTCCTAAGGTCTTCCAGTCTTTACCATCTGCCATGCAGATACCTGGCATCTAAAATAACCACAGGATCTTTGAGCTTTACCATCTGTACTGCAGTGACTTCTCTGACTTCTGGATTCTTCAACTGAGCCTGCAGCTGAACAAGTTTTATGAGTTGTCTGCTTCCATTTATCACATATGCTCCTTGAGAGTGAGGAATATTTAGCTTCTGTTTGTATCTCCATAACTTAGCACATTACTTGGTACATAGTAGGTGCTTAATAAATATTTTTTCATTTGCTCATCTATTCAGACTAAATACACTCAGTTCCTTTGATACTGATTCTCATAAAACCTGACTTGTAGAGCTTGAACTATCCCAATTGTCCCACCCCTGGTTATGTTGGATATACTATAGCCACTAAATATTGTTGATAAAATGTGATTCTCAGAAATGTATACAAGATTGCATATGTGTACTTAGAGGGGCAAATATAACTAGAATATTCTCTCTTCTGTTCAAAATGTTCAGATCTTTTTGCACATAAACTATTTTCTAGGTATATTTCTCTCATTTTATCCTTTAAAGTTTATTTCTTATACTAACTATAGGACTTCATATTTATTCACATTAAATTTAATTTTCCTTTGACCCATTTTTCAAATCAATTAAGTTCTCTTTAGATTGTAACTCTGTTACGCAGTTTATCAGCTACTGATTCTTGCTTCATGTTACTTGCAAATTTTATAAGGTTGACATGTGTATCTTCAACTAAGTACTTGCTTTCCGTCTGTTCAGTCCCATTTTGGGGATATAATTTTATCAATTGAAATTACATTAAAGAAAAGGCATTAACATCTGCTTTGATTCTGCACTCTAAGAACAATGGTACTTTTCCATGTGACTCGGAGCTGAAAACTTCCATGTGTGTTGTCTCCTCTTCTAGAAGGTGAGCTACTTGAGTGTTGGGACTGTCTTACTTACTGTCTTGCTTTTGTGTGTGTGTGTTCCTAGCATTAAAGCACAGGGATTTGCAGATAGTAAGTACCTAATAAATGTTTCATTCATTCTTTCATTCTGTTTTCTGTTTTAACCACTTTATTTGTTTTACTATCCTTTTGTAAGGCTCCGTTATATAAGCCTTAAATCCTGTTTATAAGGTAAACTATGAAGTATTGACACTTCTTGGAGGAACCTCAGAGAGAAAATGGCTCCTGCAGTTGGTTATTATGTTCTCTTTCTTTTTTCTAAGTAAGTTTTTATTAATATCTTCTGTTTTTACTTCATCATAGTTTTCTTCAGCATCACTCCTCCCTTTCCAGAGAGCCATCCCACAAAACAAATAGTGCATTTTAAAGACTAATAAAAAAAGAAAAGAGCAAGAAATAAGCGCCACTGATTATATACTTAAAAAAATTCACGGACACATATGATGTCCAATACCCATGCACCTTCCATCTCCACTAAAGGGCAAGTTCAGACTGCCCTCTCATATCTCTTCTTTTGAGTCACGCTTGATCTTTATGATTTTATTGCATTCATTTTTGTTGTTATTGTGTGTGGTGGTTCTTTACATTTACATTGTTGTTGTCAACATGCATAATGTTTTCTTGGCTCTATTCACTTTGCTTTGCATCAATTCATGAGATCTTTCTATGCTTTTCTGTGTTTGTTCATTCCATACATAGTTTCTTATCACGTTACATTTGCATACTATAATTTCTTTAGCAATTCTCCAATCAGTGGGCATCTACTTTCTTTCTATTTTTTGGTATCACAAAAATGCAGCTATATGTATTTGGTAAATATGGGGAAATCAAAATCTCCTTCAATGAAGGGAGTTTCTCACATACATTAAATCACAGAACCTTAAAATATTTAAATCTGTTTAGGGAAAGGCCATATAGAATTGACTATGCTAGAAGGCCCACACAGTAGTAAAAGTAGAGACTAAGAGACTATACTATGAAAAATTTGAAACTGGAGACATCATTTTTCAATTGGGGGTAAGTAATGGTTGGTTTCATGAACTAGACATCACATGAATTAAAAGAAAGTATGGGTTTCACCAAATGGAGACAGAGTATTCAGTCCATTCCATGCATGGAAAATGAACTGACAAAAAGCATATAGAAACAGAAGATGGTGGGGTAAAACGAAGGGAGAAAGGGTAAATGAAACATAAAAGTAAGTGAAAAGAGGGTAAAATTAAATAAGACTGGAATAGAAGACTGGAAAGAAAATATACTTAATTGAAACAATTTGGATTAACTGATGGGGGAGTAGAGAAGTAGATAATTAGAAAGATTTTTGATTGACATCATAAATGGTAGATTGAGGATGAGATAGATAAGAGTTGTAGAGATTGGTTATTAGGTTATTAGTTATTATAAACGAACTAAGCAATAACAAACAAAAGACTAACTTAGAGTTATTTCAAGAGTGAATAAGAGGAAACAGTGAAATATGTGATGGAGTACTAAAATTAAGAGAGTTTGGCAAATCAATGAATGTGTGGTATGAAGGAAGGATGATTCCTAGTTTTGCTACTATGAATAACCAAGAATTATGGAATAAGCAGAAATAAGGAAGTTAAATTGGGGTGGTTAAGTTTAGAGGCAAAAATCAATAGTCTTGGATATATTGAATCTGAGGGGCACTGTGCCAAATGGTACTGAGGTCAAAGAGAATGAGGTTGGAAAAAGGACACTGGATTAGTGAAAATAAACTGTTGATGACTTTGGAGAAAGTCATTTTTAGTAGAATAGCAGAGTAGAAATGATTACAAAGGACGTTAGAGTGAGTTGTTGAAAAGGAAATAGAAACAGCAATTACATATTTTTTTCCCTAGAAGTTTAGCAGTAGAAAAGTAAAAATAAATAGGCTATGGCTTGAGGGATTTGGCAAGTTCTTTTAGGGGATATCTGTTTGTAGGATTAGAGGGAGGAGCCAATAGGAAGAGGAAGATTAAAGATTCATGAATGCAAAAGGATAATTGATGGAACAAGGTAGTAAGGGATATAGAACAAAATGGATGAATAAGGCAGATGCATCCTTGACCTTCTCCCATTTCTTGAAACTATAGGACTGGTGAAATCATTTAGGTGTTTAGGGGTTCATGTTGGATAGCCTTACCATTCTTACTTATGTAAGAGAGTACATTAATGAAGAGGATGGAGCTGGAGCTGGAGATGTAAAGCAAAGTTTAGAACAACAGTTATAGGGAATATGAGAGTCAATAAGAATTGAGTACAATGTTTGCCATACAGTTGTAAACTCCATTGAAGTTCCATAGAATAAATTTGTGCTGGGTTCAGTCAACATTATTCTGTTATTTTTTCAAGTTTTTGACCAGTAGGACATTGGATTAGAAGAAACAGATACTGTAAGTTATACAGGTTGGTGGGTAGGCAAGGAAGGAATGACCAATGAGGATGTTCCCAGCTGTGAAATGAATATTTTCTTTTGTGAATACTCAGAAAATACTAACAGTTCCTTTTGAAAGACTCTACTGAATTCCAAAATATATCAATTCAGTTTCAATATAGTAAGAAAGTATTTATAAATATAATATAAATACCCAATAATATCTATTATTATTATTATGAAAGATCTATTTTTGGGCTAACCATCATATCACTGAATTTTGCTTTGTTTTTGTTGTTATAACTATTCTTGCAAATAAAACTGAAAAAATAGTAGTTTTCATGAGTTTTAAGGAGTGATTTGTTCAGAAATGAGTAACCATTTGCTTATGTAGTTTGTTTAAAGAACTTTTAACAGATGGTGCTCATCTGAAAGCTGTGTTTATAGAAATTTCACAGTTTAATGTACTTAACATCAATAGAAACAAAGAGGCATCGTGGTTATGTGTAGTACAGTGTTATCAACTGAAGTTTGAGAATGACTTTAAGAATATTTAATTTCATTCCATATCCATATTAAATATCTGCAAAGTATGATGTTGCTCTTCCAGAGCATGACTACAAGGTTCAAAATAGAAAATGTTTAACCAATCTATAAAACAAGAGATATGAGCTAATGGAGTTGAATGATTTGGCATAAAGGTGGACTAACTTTAAAATGTAAAAAAAAAAGTTTGGAGATAGAGGACAGGGAGGGGGGAATGTTATGGTGATTATTCATTCTCTGAAGGGTTTTGAGTGTGCTTCCTATTTGAGTCCTTAATTCTAGTCAATTTTCTTAAATTTGGGACTCTTCTGAAGTTACATATAAGGAAAAGAATTATATAAATAATATACATTTAATAAATTATATCTATAAATATAAATATATATTTATATATAATTTTTAAAATTTGCTGTTAAGCATTCATTTTGTAAAAATCAAACAAAAGTAAAGGAGGTAAAATATAACCCACAAAAGGCAACATGGACTTTAAATCTCCTGAAATAGACTCCAATCTGCTTTTCCAAGTTAACAGATAATCTTTGCCCAAACATTTCATTTCTAGCCCTTAGTTTCATTTTCTCTAAAAATGATAGGGCTTATTAGTTGATACCAGTAGACATGAAAAATTGCAGAATTTAAACCTCATAATTAGTGTCTTTAGAAGAAAGAACTAATACAATATAGATAAAGATACCTGGGTTTTTATATATATATATTTCTGCTTCTTTTTCTTATTACCTAATCAAAGTAAGTCAAGTCAACAAACTTTAATGGTTATGCTGGGGCAGAAACCATGCTAAGCAGTGCTGGAGATATGAGGAGAGGCAAAAGAGACTGTTATCAAAGAGCTCATAGTCTAATGGACGAGATAACATAAAAAGAACTATGTTAAAAGTAAAAAAGTTGAAGAGAATCTTAGGGAAAAAAAGCATTAGTATTAAGGGGGATTAAGAAAAGTTTCTTAAAGAAGTTGGGAGTTTGCCTAGGGCTTGAAGAATGTAAAAGAAGTCAGGCAATGAAGATGAGGAGGAAGGGAATTCCAGGCAGAGGGAAAAGCCGATGAAAATGCCTAAACAATATAGAGATGGAGTGGGAGGAAATGCAAAGCGGCCGGTGTCATCGAATTGCAGAATAAATACATGAAGGAAATTAACAAGAAGAAAGGAAAGGTAGAAAAGGGTCAGGTTAGGAAGGGCTTTAAAGATCCATACAGATGAATTTATTTTTATTCATGGACATAGCAGGAAGCTACTAGAGCTTGCTGAATGTGGTGGGAGTAGTTGACATAGATTTGCACTTTAGGAAGATCATTTTGACGGTTGAGTACAAGATGGATTAGAGTGGGAAAGAAATCAAGGCAGGGTGATCAATCAGGAAGCTATCACAATAGTTCAGTTGTGAGGTAATGAGGGTCTGCACTAGGGTGGTGGCAGCATAAGAAGAAAGAAGAGGGATTATACTAGAGTTGTTATAAATGTAGAAAAATAATAAAATCTAGTGATCAGTTGAATATGTGGTGGAGAGAATGTACATTTGAGGTTGACATCTAGGTTTTAAACCGGAGTAGCAAGGAAAATAATGATACATTCTATTGCAATAGAAAAGATAGGAAGAGAAGAGGACTTGGGGCAAAAGATAATGAGCTCAATTTTGCACATGCAGAGTTTAAAGAAGTTTATGCAAATACAATTTGAGACGTCAAATAGGCAGTTGGAGATGGGAGTTAAGGTTAGGAGAGAGGTTCGAGCTAGATAAGTAAATCTGAAAATCATCAAAATAGAGATGATAATTGAATCTTCAGGTACTGATGAGATCATCAGGTGAAATAGCATAGTAGAGGGAGAAGAAGAAATGACCCATGACAGAGTCTGGGGGAATATCCATGGTTAGCCAGTGTGACAGATACAGATCCATAAAAGGATATAAAGGAGTGGTCAGATGTGTAGGAATAAAATCAGGAGCAAGCAGTGCCATGAAAACCAAAAGAAAAGAGAATTGTCTAGGAAATCAGGCTGAGCAATAGTGTTGAAGAGGTCAAGAAAAACAGGGATTGCGAAAAAGTCATTTTATAATTGTCATCATTGATAACTTTGGAGAGACCAGTTTTTGTTGACTGATGAAGTCATCAGAAGCCAGACCTCAGAGAGTTAAGAAGGTGAGAGGAACTATTTGCCAAATGACTTATTCTTTCTAATCTTTCCCACATGCAAAATTGTCTTATAATCTTATTTATCTATTTAACTCCAAGAAACCTTGTATGACTAAAAATCCAATTATGTTTTTATTTTTATTTTTTAGGTTAAAACTAATGAAACAATAGCACCTCCAGTCCCCGTTCCACTCCCGGACATACTTTCCACAAAATAGGACTGATTCACACAGAAGCTAAGTTTGTAACTGGATTAACTGTCTAGCATGATATAATTCAGCAAAGTCACTAGATTATACTTTAGTTTACTCAACACTGCATATTGGCTAATGCAACAAGCCATTCCTAATCCAAGGTACCAGTTGAGATATATCCATAAGTCCCTTTTCTAGTTCTAAAGGTATGTAGATTTGAATTGCTTCAGTGCTTCTTGTTTTCAAGACCTTGCTTTCTCTCCTTATCACCACTGGCTCTCATAATTTACCTGCTTACGTGACAATTTCTATTTGAACTACTTGTTACCTGTATCCTCAGATGTCTTCTCACCACCTCTATCCAATGTCCTACTAGTCAGATTGAAACAATAACCATTAGCAGAATGCATGCTACAAGAAGAAAGAAGGGTTGAGGAACTCTGAGCAAGTCCCCCCCTTTCTCTCTGTCTCTGTTTCTCTCTTTCTCTCTCTCTCTCTCTCTCTCTCTCTCTCTCTCTTTCTCTGTCTGTCTCTCTCTCTCACACACACACATGAAATAAATTTCATTTCAAAATAATTACCCCCTTATATATTTAAAAATATCTTGGCCGATCAATTTGTCTTTAAATATCATTTTATTTTTTCTAATTACATGTAAAGACAATTTTCAACAGTCATTTTTTTATAAAATTTCAAGTTCCTAATTTTCTCTTTCCCTCCCTTCCCTTCCCCTTCCTTAAGACAGTAAGCAACTGAACAATCAATTTGTTTAAAAAATTGTTTTATCTGTAACTGGGTTGTGCTGTAACAAAATATATAGGAAAAATACAAAAAACTAGTATTTGAGGTCAAATTTGAACTCAGGTCTTTCTGTCTATGCTCCGTGCTTCACTATGTCTTCACTATGCCCCATAGCTAGCTCAAAGTGTCTATTAAGTCATTCTAATAATATGTTAATTTAGGTGAACTGGTTTTACTGTTGTTTTTGGCTAAAAGTGATGAACATAGCAGGTCAACATCTCTGGATTTAGGAATTTGATATCCTTTGTTCCTTGAACATTTGGCTAAGTACTTTTATTTTTTATATCATATGAAAGAGGAGGATTTATCATAATCTAAAGATATAATCAATGGGAGAAATGTTAGATAAATAGGGCCATAGTAATTTGAAAGCTTCTCAAGAAAGAGGGAAATATTTGGGCATGGTAGTACATTGTATTCTCTTTTACTTGGGAAGGCTTGTGAATTGTTTAAAATCAAGAGTCTTGAGCTGTACTAGACCTAAAGTCAATTTAGTATCTGCCTAAGCCTGGCACCAATACTGTGAGGCTTCAGGGAGCAAACCCGGATACATAAGGAGGAACAAACTATCTTAGGTTGGAAAAATGGAAGAGGTCAAAACTATCTGTTAGTATTGGGACTGAATTTACACTTCCATCCTGGGTACAACTGATCTCACAGAAAAAAAAATAACAGGAAATTTACTGACATACAAAAATGAATTGAAAAGGCAAAATGGAGGATCAGCATCAGTTATGCTAAGAAAGCACTGTAGAAGTAGCTGGAAGTCTGGAAAATCAAATACCATTTTAAGATTGTAAAGGTCCTGGGACTTTAAGAGGAGAGAAGGTACACACCACACCCTTTGTTTAAGAATAATAAATTCTTGAGTTGCTTGATTTCAACATCCTGAAAGGTACATTATTTGTGGCTTATGTTTAAAGGATTCTTCAGCAACAGGAAATGGTATAATTTATTATATTCCAGCTAACAGGGATAAAAAATAAAGACAATTCTGTCTAAGGGTCACAAGGAAAAAAAGGAAGTCAAGAGTGAAAGAAATTGGATCTTATTTTTTTCCTGATTGCTAGCCAAACATTCAGTGAAGAGGTGAACTTTTCTTCCAGCAAAGATGCATTTCTTGCCAAGAATGTAGAGGTAGCTATCTTGTTCCTAGCCAAACTGAGAATGAATTATGAAAGCAAAACTTAGATCTTTGAGGACACTAAATATGTGGAAGACTTGTTGCAATATGTTGAAAGGGTCTGAAGTCAAGATGATCTGGATTTTAATTCTTAGAGAGAACTTGAAGACTTTGTGGTTTCCTACCTTTTTTCTAATCAAATTTTATAGCTTTATATTTCTACTAAAGAAAATATTGTTTTCTGAAGTTTGTATATGTTATATGAGTGGAGCTTTTATGCCATTATTTCATTTGGGCAGCATCAGATGGCACATTGAATTTATGAAAGTGTGTTGGGGGATGTGGTGTTCTTCAGATGGTTTTGGCATATCAGCTAGTTCTTCCAGTGGAAAAAAGGGAGGAGGAAGTGACTCAAATGAAACCTTACAAATAGGCCTTCTTAGTATCAATATTAAAGATGGCATAGGTGATATAAAGTTGGGTATTTTAGCACTTTATATTTTCCTTGAGACTCTGAATTGACATTTTCTTTTTCTTTCTTTTTTTTTCCAGGAGGAAAAAGGAAAGGAAAATCATATTACTTTCAAGGGAGAGCATCATCACTGTTCTCTAACCTCTCTTTCACTTCAAACCAGAACTTCTTTTGGAGAATAACACAGCTACCTAGATTTTCAGTTCATTAAAATTTTCATGTAATCAGTAATTTCAGACCTAGAAGAGGCTTTACCAAGCCCAAGCCATCCTCCTTCCCTCACCCACAAGAACTCTATTTGAAGACCTTCAATGTAGGGGAACTTTCTACTTCCTGAAAGAATAACTCATTCCACTTTTGAATAACTTTCATGATTAGAAAGCCTTTGCTCTCTAAGCGATCAAATTTGAATGATGGGAGACAGCATTTATAGCTGCAAGTCAGACAAAATGTCCCTGTGCCTTTTGAAGCAGGCACAAAGCAGATAATAAGGTATTTTTTGTGTTATTACCTCTGAAGAAATAAAATCCTTTTATGATATTGAACCATTTCACAGTGTGAAGGACATTAGAAACAATACATTTCTTTTCTGCATCTTTAGTAGGATCTGTGACTGCTGAGGGTTAATTCTCTGGATGATGAAAGTGGATACTGTACTGGAAGCAGGATTAGTATGAGTAAGGGAAGGGCAGCTATATCTTCAGATTTTCTGTGCTGGATCTTAGATTGTCTCCATCTGGGTCTGAGAGGAGGTGATGGTCAAAGTAGTACTGGCCCATGCCACTTCATGTCTTTCCCTCTGGGTATATTGCTGCTTTAACAAGGCTGACTTGCCTACCACACGGGTGACAGTGGATGGGGTTAGCTGTTCTCCTTCTTCACATGTGTTGCTAACTTAGACAGTAGCTACAGGGACTGGACTGGACAAAGGGTCAGTGGTTTGGAGGTTTGCTGCTATTTCTGGGTCTTTGGGGCTTCCCTGGCAGACAGTAGCCATTGATGAGTTGAACTAAATAAATATATCAATTTATTTTGAGTTTATGAAATGGTACTGTTCAGAATCTTTTACTATCCTCTGTAAGATCTCTATGTACCTATTCATACCCTAAACTAGTTTTGTCTTGGCTGGCAAATTCTTCATTTGGCAAGGTCAAATATTTGTAGGCTGATACAGTTCCAGGTTCTTTTGTATTTCTTGTCATGATTTACATTTATATTGGTATGTACTGAACTTCTTTAGAATATGGTGATTATCTGTATCATGTTTTTGTCTATTTCCTATTTTTTCACCACCAATAAGTTAAATATATCATGTGAGAGTTGTGTTATTTATATAAGACCTTCATAGTCTTTTATGCCCTTTAATTCTCATAGTTGCTCTATGAAGTTAAATTACGCCTTTAAACTGTTCGCTGCAGTGGAAATGACTCCCATATCAGTAACCAATCATTTCCATTCTGTCAGAATATACTAAGTCTCATTTTTCATAACATCATTTGGTGTTTTCCCTGTCCCGAATTTCCTGACACTATTCCTGAAGAAAGTATCATGATGTACAGGCTTTTGTACATCATGTACAAATCAAGATTTGGGCTTCTCTTGTATCTTACTCCTGATTCCAATTTTCATTCAATCAGTAAGCATTTAGTAGGCACCAACTACGGGCTCATAGCTATGATCGGCACTGGAGATGAAAAGACAAAGCTAAATATATCTCACAACTCAAAAGAAGCTTACATTCTATGGGAGAGACAAATGTAGAGGAATATAAAAATATATACTATGTAGTTGCAAAGTTATGTGTTAGAAGACTTGTTAGGAACTGAAGGAGACAGGACAGGACACACAAAGGAGTGGCTTGAGATAAGTTTGCAATGCATTGTCTCTGAGTATGAATGCATTGCCGGCATGGAGGACAGCCAGAGCAAAGACAGATACATGGAACCTAGAGTGTTATATGTGAGGAGAAGTAAGGATGGCAATTTGACTGGATGGTTAAGTACATCATAGGGAGTAATAAGTAATGTATCTGGAAAGGTGGGATAAGGCTGGATGTAAAGGATAGTTTAAGGTCAAATAAAGGAGACTATAGTTGAACTTAGAGGTGATAAGACTATACAGTATGAAGGGACCATAGGGAGAGGTGAAAGGGAGTTGTTTGAGAAGTAAAGCAACATGGTTAGACCTATGCTTTAGGAAAATCATTCTGTCATCCATTGTAATATGTACTATTTCCGACGTGGAGTATTCTCCCCATTGTCCATTCATCTTTTCAATTCTCTATATCATCTTCCTTTGCCAAAGGTTTTTATGTACAAGCTTCAATTAACTTCATGGAAGTCTTTTATAAATGTCAATCATGAGTACTACAATGTGACCAAGAGTCCCATTAAATTAGTTTTCTTTTTACCTTAGGTTATCTAATCATACTAACTTCTAACTATTCTGTTCTCCTTGGAGTCTGGTAATTCTCCTCCAATTTAGCTACAGCATCCTTTTCTCTTTTGGATGAATTCATCATTAGAATATCAGAGCTAATTCTATTCAGTTCCTGCAATAGCATGTCAAATCATTGTCATCTGACAAGATTTCTCCTTTAGTTAACTAACCATTCAGTAAATTTTTATAGACATATTAATAACCCTATCTCTTTTTCTGCCACTTTGCCACCTATCATGGGAGAAGGAGGTTACACAAGATTGAGCACCATTTTGTAGTTTCTTTTGGTTCACAGTAGGTCATGGCAAAATACTTCATTTAATATCCTGCTTACAAGGCATGAATGCTTCCATGCTTAGCTAAGCTGGTCCTCAGAAAACAGGCAAGCTGTACTAGACACATATTCAGTCTTTAACACATGCTAGAACTTTATACAGCTTGTATTTTCTAATATAGTCTTCAAGAGCTAGGGTCACCTTCACAACATGATGAGCTGTCAGGTTAAATATCTTAAATTTTCTTAAGAGTGCTAATTTTTATGTGGTTTCTTGACCGTATTAATGCACTCCAG
>CM053594.1:219760347-219784244 GCA_028646575.1 Pseudocheirus occidentalis
AGTAATACCACTTTTGGGGTTGTATCCCAAAGAGATCATAGAAGTGGGAAAAGGTCCCATATGTACAAAAAATTTTTATTGCAGCTCTCTTTGTGGTGGCAAAAAACTGGAAACTTAGGGGATGCCCATCAATTGGGAAATAGCTGAACAGGTTATGGTATATGAATGAAATGGAAAACTATTGTGCTATAAGAAATGGGAAGGAGATGGACTTCATAATTACCTGGAGTGGCTTATATGAACTGATGCTAAGTGAGAAGAGCAGAACCAGGAAAAATTTGTACACAGTCACAGATACATCATATATGTGATAACCAACCTTGATAAACTGGACTCCTCTCAGCAACGCACAGCTAAAAGATAGCTCTACAAGTCTCAGAATGGAAGGAGATATCTACACTCAGAGAAAGATCTAGGAAGACCAGAGTTTAAATGGAGACTGAAGTAACACATACTATTGTTCTTTTCCATGTTTGGTTTTGTTTCTTTTTTTTCCCCATTGTTTGCTCCATTGGTTACAACGCTTCTACACAACCAGACCATTGTACAATGTGAAAGTGTTTGCAGATTCCATACGTGATTGTACGCCACCATGGGGGTGGGGAGGTTAGACGGGAGGGGAGAAAATCTGAAACTCAAGTGATTCTGTAACTGAATCTTGTAAACTAAAAATAAATAAGTAAAAAAAAAAATAGAGACCAAAACCCTGCCCCCACCCCCAAATAGAGAAGAAAAGGACCCAGAACAGAACTTCAGAGCTACCTATAGTTAAAGGTCAGAACATGCACACTGATTACATAAAGGACATTTGAGAAATGTTCAAGAACATAGGAGGAGATCCAGAAGGAAGCAATTTCATGCAATTGAAAACTGAATGTATCCAGGAAGAGGCAGTGGTCGACAATAACAAAAGACATAGAGAGATCAAGAAGGATAAGGACTGAGAAAGCACCAGTTGATTTAGCAACTATTAAATCATTGGTCAGAAGTCATTGAACTCAATAACCTAGTCATAGATGAACTTCAAAGCATAAATTATCTAGGAAAATACTCCTTATTTTACGATAAATACTGCAAAAAGAGCAATCAGTCCGGCAGAAATTAGGTTTAGATCAACTTACACCACATTCTACAGGAAATTAAAAATTAATAAATGACCTAAATATAAATAACAATACAATTAAAAATAGAAATTAAGAAAGCAAACATTTTATCACTATGGGTAAAAGACAAATTCTTAAGCAAGCCAGGAATAAAGGCAATCACAAAAGTTAAAAACAGATCATTTTTGTGAAAGGTCAGTAACAAACTTTCATATTTAAATAAAACAAGGCAACTAAGATAAGGAGGGAAGATGGCAATTTGAAAACAAGTCTTTGTATCTAATATATCTGATAAGGTTCTAATATGTGCACAGACATGCATGTACACATACATACAACTAACAAAAATATGTAACAAAAAGACATTATGCAATAAATAACTGATCAAACTATATGAAGAAACTGTTCTCAAAAAATGATTGTAACTATTAAAGTGAAGTGAAAGTGTTACTCGTAGCTAATAACAAGAGAAATGAAAACTGAAAACCCTGAAATTTTATTTCACAACCAATAAATGGACAAAGATGACCAAAAATAATGAAGTAAACAGTGTTGTAGTGGTTATGGAAAGATGGGGCAGTAATGCATTGTTAATGGAGTTGTGAAGAGAAAAAGCATTTTGAAAAATAATTTGCAATTATGTGACACAAATGACACAAATATCCCTGTGACACAAAATTCCCATTGCTAAACATGCAACCCAAAGAGTTCAATGGTACAGAGAAATAACTATATATGCCAAAATGTAGTAGCACTTTGTGTAAGAATTGGAAACAAAGTAAATGTCTATCGATTGAGTAGTAGCTAAACAAATTGTGGTACATGAATGTAGTGGAATATTGTTATATAGTAAGAAACAAAGAAGATGATGAATACATAAAAGAATGGAAAATGGAAAAATATATGTGAATTTATGAAAAGTAATGTAAGTAGAATCAGGAAAACAATATACACACTCAAAAGTTATGTAACTGGTGAAAATAGCCAGAAGGACTGATAATCACAAAGAACTTCTGGCAACCAGGAGCTGTTTTCCTTTTTCCCCTATATGTTCCAAACTGGCATCTACTTTGCCCTGGACTCTACATGTGTTTAGGAGAGAGTGAGCTCTGGCTTGAGGGGAAGTAGTACTTTGCATCAACTATTCTTAGTATATTACCTTAATCAATATCGGTTTCTAAAAGCTAATTAAATTTGACTGGCTAATTGATATCAATGAATAAACAACCAAGGAAGTAAACAAGTGAGGGCTTATGAGTTATGATATTAGAAACCATCCCTCCTCACCTCAGGTCAACTGGAATCCAAGTAGTCAGTCTCCCTCTGGGAATGTAACTTGCACGTTTGAATTTGAGATTGGAAGAATAAGCCCACCTTGATAAAAAAAATACTTTGGTGTCTAATTACCAAGTTACCCATATGAACTATATAAATGCAACTATATATCACTGTTTACTTCTATAAGCCCTCCCTTGTAACAAATATATGTGAGCTAACAAACCAACAGTTAGACTCTGTCTGAGAATACATCCCTCACTCTGCATTATTAGGATGCATTGACCCTCTCTGTCAAGAGGATGGTTCATCATTCTTCTTTGGAAGTCGCCAGTGTTACTACTTTGAACAGAAATCTGAGATTTTTCAAAGTTGTTTTCTTTTATATTAATGTGGATATCATTGTGTCAATTATTCTCCGTGTTCAATGTCTGACTACTGAGGTTTGAACCAAAGTAAGTCTGCTTAGACTTGGGCATTTAGGCATTCAGTCACTTAGTCACTGAGGTACCAAAGTACTTAAGCTCTTAGGCACTTAAGTATTTAGGCACTGAATCTTGAATGAGTTTGAGCTAATTTAGACTAGTTCAAACTGTTTTCAAATGGTTTCGATTGTTTTGAACCATACTGAATGATTTATACCATAGCAATACTGTAAAAAGAAACTATTCTGAAAGACTTATGATCTTTGATCCACACAATGACCAATCACGAGCAAATTATGAAGAATGTCATCTATATTCTGGCATAGAGACAATTGACTCAAAAATCAGAATGGGACTTGTTTTTGGACATTGCCAATATATAAATCTCCTTTGCCTTACTATACATATTTGATATAAGGTTCTTTGTCTTTTTTAGGGGAAGAGGTAGAAGACAGAGAGAATAAATGCCTTTTTAATTGAAAAAAATACATAAAATTAAAAAATATTGAGACCTAGTAGAAGAAATCAAAACCATATGGCTAAGGAACACATCAACTCATTATCCTCTCTGCTACTAGAGTTGTCTTAAAGATGCTTAGAATCAAGAATTCTAGTGAATCTGATCGTATATGGCACTTTAAGTTTATCACACTTTCCTCACAAAAACTCCAGGAGGCAGGTACTATTATTATCCCATTTCACAGATGAGGAAACTGAAGCAGATAGCAATTAAGTGACCTGGCCAGAAGTGCCTGATACTGATTTTGAACTCAGAACTTCTTGATTCCAGGTCCATTGCTCTGTTCACTGTACCACAGATGTCTAGTTATATTTTTTATCTGAATACTTCCCAGTTTTTATTGTATTGCAACTAGTGCCATTGGTTTTAATTTTTTGTTCTACTCCTATTACAAAGGCAATAACACACCAGATAGGCTATTAGATATGCATTATACTATTCGAGATGATTAGGAGCCACAGATACAAATTATAACATTGAAAGCAGATAGTCCAAGAACAGAAAGTAAACCTAGCAAATATTTAAGCAGCTATGTGCTTAGTCTTTTGTCTATTATTGTATTTTATTTTTAATTTATGGAATAAAACAAACATTTCTATAACATAGTAAAACTTTAAAATAGATGACTGTACATGGACCTGCAAATCTACTATGCACAACTTGCCATTCCTTTCAAATATACAACAAAATTATCAGGTAATTTTTTTTCTTTTCTTTGTTTTTCCCACAATCACCATACAGATGGCTACTATTATCCAAAAAGTATGTATGTGTATATGTGTATATGTATGTATTTATGTATATTTATATATTTTATATATACATATGTAAAATTATTTTTTGCTTACTTCTATTTATCAGTTCTTTCTCTGGATGCAGATAACGTCTCTCCTCATATGTCCTTTATAGTTAATTTTTGTATTTATAATAAACAAAATAACTTATTCACTGAGAGTCATTCTTAAAACAATATTGCTGTTACTGTAGACCATGTTCTTTTTTTTCATGCCCAGAGGGCATAAGTAGTTTAATAACTCTTTGAGCATAATTCCAGGTTGCTTTCCAAAATGTTTGTATCATTTTACAATTCCACCAACAATAAACTAGTGTCCCAATTTTTCCACATACTCTCTGACATTTGTCACTTTACCCTTCTATCATTTTAGCCAATCTGCTATGTATAAAATGATACCTCAAGGTTGTTTTGATCTGCATTTCTCTAATCAGTAATGATTCATAGCATTTTCTTATGACTATAATTTGTTTTGATTTCTTCACTGGAAAGCTGGCTGTTTATATTCTTTGGCCATTTATTGATTGGGGAATGGCTTACATTCTTATAGATTTGATGAAGTTTTCATTACTACTTATGAGTTTCCCTCCATCTTGTTTTTACTTACTATTTTCCTTTCCAGCTCTAAAGTCAATCATGAACAGCTCTACTGAAGACTGCTGCTTTGAATAACTTTAAGGGTCTAATAGCATAGTATAACGAACTCTCTATTTATTCAGCAATAAACTAAAACATAACATTCAAGAAACTGAAGCATAACATTCACAACAACGTAACATAGCAACTTATTAGTAAGGTGACCACATAGTCTTAAACAAAACATATCATTCAGTATATCTTATAGTCATCTTTAAGGCACAACAGAAAACATAAACACCATTCACTCAGTAAGTCACAGTAAGTTACAATCTCTTCAGGCATAACAGAGTATACAAGTAAAGTTCTCTTTCATCTTGACTTGAGGCTGGCTTTCAAACCCCACAATTCCTCCTCCAAGGACTGACCACTTCCAACTCTTTCCTGAATTCACACATGGACAGTTCTCCATTCCTATTCCATATCTTATCTCATAGGGACTGATCCCCTCCAAGCTCTTTGCAGCTTCTGTTTCTAGGAAAACAAAACTTAATGGGGCTACAACAATATTTACACACATTACAAGCACTATCATCTCAATTCACTTTCTGTCTGAGAAACCAATACAGAAAAAACAGACAGTGCTTCTGTTTGAGAAATCAAAACAAAACAACACACAGGACTTCTGTCTGAGAAAGTAACACAAATCAACAGACTGAGTGCCAACATCACAAACATTTTCCCTCTCTGTTCTGCTTCCTCCTAGCTCTGCTCATGCTTTTTCTCAGCTCAGTTCCTTTCTGCTCCACCCTTTCAGCAAGCTGCTTCCACTGTGGACTCCCATGTGATTGCAATCGAGCTATTAAGGGCAGGGGAGATCTTCAGACTCCAGTAGGCCTATTAAGGGTAATATAATGTATACTCTTTTCAATGAAAGACTCTTAATACAATCAAAGGAGAAGCTCAAAGACACTTGATTAATTAAAATTCAATCCAGAAAAACAGCAAAAAAATTTCCATTTTGCTTGCCATTACACAAACCTCTTTTTTTCCTATCCCTGCTACCTTATCTTGCCCCCCAACCCCTAAAATACTCTTCCTTATCTTTTCCCCTACCCTCCTAATCCTATTCTATTACACCCTTTTAAAAGTCCCTTCTCCACCCTATTCTTCAGTTTTCTCACCTTTCTAGAAGTTCAGAAGACCTTTAAACCTCTTCAGACATGCATTTTGTTTCCTCTTCAAGCCAGATGAGAATAAGGTTCTGATATTATCAGTCCTCCAGTCCTACCTGTTTTGTCTGCATTAACTCTTTCTTTCCTTACCTGGAATGTGCTTACACACACAACCTTGTCTGTGGTCCTCTTTTCCCATTGGTGAATTTCTCCAAGAATCTTCATCCTAAAGAATGTCCTGTGATATCCATCCTTCAGCTTTTTCCATGCTCTGTTCATCAATTTATGAACTTTGCCTACCATATGCTTTTTAGCTCAGTGGCCCCCCAGATAAAGTACTGGGCCTAGAGACAGAAAGAGTTTGAATCCAGACTCAGACACTTACTACCTGTGTAACCCTGGGAAAGTCACTTTGTCATTGTTTGCCTCAGTTTCCTCAGCTGTAAAATGAGGATACCAATAATATCTATGTCATAAGGTGGCTGTGAGAATCAAGTGAGATATTTGTAATTCATTTAGAAAAATGGCATGTAGTAGGCACTTAATAAATATTTATTTCCTTCCTCTTTACTCTTTTTATGAATTGTTTTCCTCCATTAGAATATCTTGAGGGGCAAGAATGTCTTTTTGCTTATATTTGTAGCCTCAGTGCCTAGTATGTGGCCAAACACATTGTAAATACTTAATAAAATATTATTCAATTGATGTAACTTTCCCATTTTATCAACATAGGAGAAACTATGGAATAAATGGTCAGTTTTTTCTTTTCCTTAGCTTTTTTGCAAGCTAACTTAATAAATATATCATTCAGAAAATGTAATTCAATTGGTATAAGCATTTAGATGATATAATATTTACAATATTTAATATGTATACAAATATATGTGAGTCTATGGTGAATACCTTAGCAACAAAATGAAGTTCGTTGGAGTCATTATCTATACATTGAAAAGATCAGTTGGGATATGAACAGGTCTCAAAAGATTTCAATTATTTACAAGAGACAAGGAACTAATAAAATAACCTTCATTTAGTATTTTTAAATGAGATAGTTTTTAATAAGAGCTCCTTTTATAACATTTCCAATAAGCAGTTACCTAGTTTCATCCTGATGACCACCAGTGAGGGAATTAACTAACACTGCTCATTTTCTAGATATTATTCTACAGATGACATATAAGGCAGTTAGTGGCACAGTGGATAAAGCACCCAGACTGGAGTTAGGAAGACCTTAGTCCAAATCCAGCTTCAGACACTTATTGAGCTGGGTAACCCTGGGCAAGTCAATTGACCTCTGGCTGTTTCTATTTCATCATCTGTGAAATGGAGATAATAACACCCCTACCTCTCAGGGTTGTTGTGAGGCTCAAATAAGTGCTTAGCACGTAGCCTGACATAGTCAGTACTATATAAATGTTAGCCATTATTATTTTATTATTAAATGAGAGAACATTAACTTTTTTTTATTGCTGAGCTACATCCAGATTAAAAGGTCACTTAAGTGAAAACCATGAAGAATTTAGGCCACCTCCCATTCCTGGAAGGCATTTTTCCTTATCTAAAACAGTTAGAAGGCCTTCTTTTTATTAGATTCAACTCTGGCTCCTTCTCCAAGGATCCATCTCTATTCTCTCCAGAGGAAAGGATCCTTTCCTCTCTTAAATCCCAGTGTTCTCCCCACCCCCAACATCTCTACCTTATACTACTTGTGCAAGGAAATCCCTGGTTCCTCTACTAAGGCATATTGGCAAATTCAATGCAACTCAACAGTCTTCAAACAGAACATGGAGGGGTTAAGTGAATGGCTCAGCGTTAACACAAGCAGGATATTGTCAGAGGTTGCTTTTGAACTCATGGCATCCAGGCCCTAAGATAGCTGTAATTGTTAGAAAAAAATTCCATATAACAAACTAAAATCTAATGCTAAAATAAGTCATTGCTTCAGGTTCTGACATCTGGAGGCAAACAAAAATTCTGATCTCTCCTTATAGTAATAGCCCTTCATATTCTTGGAAACAGTGGTCATGTGGCCATTGACCTACCCTCCACCATCATCACTGAGTCTTCTCACCTCCAGTATAAATAGCCCCATTCCTTCACCCAAAGGTCACAAGGCAAGGTTTCAGACCTTTGTAGCTTCCTAGAACAGGCTCCCCCTTTCCATGTCCTTCTCAAAATGTGATATGCAAAACTATGTCATATATGATTTTATGGGTACAGAGGGACTGTTGACACCATCATTCTGGCTAACTTTTGGGACCACCATGTCAGATAGTTCATTGATAAAGGAGTCTATATTCCACTTAGTCTATCAGATCTTTTTCATGCCAACTGTTTCCTAGCCATCTCATTTCCATCACATACACCTAATATTTTTGAACCAAGTATGGAACCTCACATTTATTCTTATTACATTTTATTTTTATTGCATCACACTCATCAATCTATCTTATCAACATCTCTTTTGATTGAGACTCTATCATTCTAAGTGTTTGCTCTCACAATGTTTTGTGTCATCTTTAAATTATATATTGGTCTGCCTTAATCCATGTCAGTGAAAAAGATGTTGAACTGCCAAAAAAGAAAGATATAGATTGTGGGCATTTCACTAAAGACTTCCCTTCAGGATAGCATCATTTCATTATCCATTATTTCAGGCCCAATCATTCACCAGCTCTAAATCTGCCCAACTAGAACAAGGGAAAAGAGAAAAATAGCTATTAAAATGTTATATAACTGAAGGAAGACAAAACAATATTCAAATATAATGTATAATGACTGACAGGCTAAAATGTGGAGAAGAAGATATGACATAAATCAATTCTTATTAAAACTTCAATCTTCACTTTGTGCTAAAAATGACTTGCCTTCTTCTGCCATCATTAATAGCACATATTGTACATATTCTGAACTCTTATGGTTAGATGTCAAGATGCAACATCAAACCGGTTTTGTAGTGGTATGATCATTTAGCCTACCTCTATCCACGTTGAACATAAGGTTGTCACGAATGATTTTATCAAAGGCATTACTGAAATATTTGTCTATGGCATTCCCTTTATCTAGCCACATAATATTACCATTTAAAAAGGAAATTTTTATAAAATGGAAATGTAGTTTGTCCTTGAAGCATCCCTTCAATAGTAGATTTTGTATTTTCCCCCCATGGATTGAGGTAGCTGTAGTCTGAAAAACCCATTTTCCTCCATTATTTTGAAAATCAGAATAATTTTATGCCCATCCTCAGTACTATATCTAAACTACTATCTCCATAATTTTCAAAAATAAATGGCAGCCAACAGTCACACCTCCCAGCTCTTTTAGAACCCTAGAATACAATGGACCCAGGCTCAGTGACTTCAATTCATTGAAAATAGCTAAATGTTTTCTCTTAGTTTTCTCACTTATGTTGTATTTATTAATTAATTGTGTTCTAACCCCAGTCTAACTTCCCTGCCCTCCCCATGGTTGAAAATATAGAAGACACATAAATAAATAAATGAATGAATAAAAAAATAAAAAATAAACAAACTAACAAATAAATAAATAGAAGAAAAAAAAGTTTATTTCTCAGAGATCTGTTATTATCCCATCTATCCTGGGAAATATTTCCCATAACTTCTTTGACCTTTCTCTTGATCTCACCTTAGCTAAAAAAAAAATGGAGCCCTTTTTGTTGTCCTTAAATTTATCACTAGTCACAGATCATTCTGAGCTATTGACCTCATCACCCAGTGGAAAGTGCTCTTTGTGGGTTTACCATCAATCTTTTAATTGACAAATCTAATAGACTTTTTTCATCCTTTATCCTTCTTGACCCCTAAGCAGTATTTGACACTATGAATTACCCTTCTCCTCCTATATTCTTTCTTCTTCCTGAGGTTATGTGACAGTGTTCTCTTTTGGCTCTTCTATTACCTGTAGCTCCTCTTCTGAAGTACAAAACTTTATTTTTCTTCTATTGTGAGAACTAAATGAGATAATAATTGTTAAGTGCTTAGCATGGTGCCTGGCACATATTCATGTTGTATATATACCCTCCCTAAACATCATTTCTCTGTAACTTCTCCATTTCTGTCCAAGGTACACTTAGATTCAGAATCTTAGGATCATCCTTCACACTTCCACATTTCTCATACCTCACATGGAAACTCTCATCAAGGTTTGTCAGTTCTGCCTTGACAATATCTATCACCTTTTTAAAAATAAATCATTTTTAAGCTTTATTCCAATCTTGAAAAGTTTTGTTTTCATATGTATATACACATGTATATATTTATACACACATGTGTATGTACATAGGTCTAATTACATGCATAAATATATACATATGTGTGTATGCATACACATACCTTCCTTTATATATACACACAATATACATTTAGATGCACACATATACATATGTGCGTAAGTATATGTGTGTGTATAATTTTTCCTCACATTTTTGCCCAAAGAACCACCAACCTTATTCAGACCTTTTTATTTTACTATTTCAACAGCTTCCTTCCTTGTCCTAGTTAACTCCCTAATTCCTACTCTCTCTCTTTATTTCATACTCCCAAAGCTGTCAAATTGACATTTCTGAGGAACATCTCTGTTGTTCTCTTGTTTAAAAGCTCCAATAATTCCCATTGCCAGAAATCCAAAATTTAGAATTGAACACAAACATTTATTTTGCACCTGAACTTCTGGCAATCTGACTCCAGGCTACATTCCTAAGCTTTTGCTTCAGCCAATCCAGTCTTCTTACTCTTACCATACATTATATTCCATCTGCTATCTCCAAATAGTCCGTCCCCCAACCTATAATTTGCTCCCTCACCATGTAATCCATATGAAATCCCTTTCTGCCTCCAAACACCAGCTCAGATACAATATCCACAATAAAGCTGATCCTCCCACTTGCTAACATCCTCCACTAGAAAGTGTTTTATACTTACTTGGTGTATATTTTGTATTAAACTGAGTGTAGATATTGTTTTTTCCCCCACTAGAATGTAATCTCACTGAGGGCAGGGTCTTTTTTGGTTTAGGTTTATGCTTCTCCAGCATGTACAGCAGTGGGTATGACATAGAAGGCACTTAATATTTGTTAAATACAACATCTCAAATTCATCTTGTTTACTGTTCATACTTTTCATTTATGTAAAAACATCTGAGAACAAAGCTTTATCCTGTACTCCTCCTTGTTGATATTCTCCTGTGGTTTACTGGTTATGTATTGTGTCCATAACTGAGAGTCCATTTTTTTAAATTTAAAATTAATGAAAGCATTTTTTTCAAGTAAAACTTCATTCTACCCAAAACCTTGGAATATAGAGAGACATGTCTGGTCTTTTCACCTTCTTCTACATTAGGAACAATAACCAACGTTTAATTTATGTGTAGGCATTGAACAATACAGGCAAAAACACAAATATAGGTCATGTTGTGCAACTGCCTGGAAAACTCTCCTTGTGCTACATAATTAGGGGAAGTGAGTGCCTGTTTGCTTTTTTTTTTAATAGTTAGCTATCAGTGCTTTAATGCCACTGCAAAACACTGACTTTTCTCACCTATTCATTTTGCCAAAGGTTCATTCACCACCAAGTACTAAGTTAAGCTACAGCTACATCTTTTACTTTCTCTTTATGCTTCTTGCCAAAAGACTTCAGAACCTTCCCAAACTATCTTGCCCTTCCTTCTCTTGTATTTTATTTGTATTATTGTTGCTCCTTTATATTCTGTTTCGTGTTCTTCTAAAGTAAGATCAACTCATTGTTCAGGTTATTATTAGGCACAAGGATTCATAGGGTTCACCCCAATAGAGTCATGAGTTGAGTTTCAAATGCGGGATGAAGATATGCATCAGAAACTGGACCAGCTCAGACCAGCGAAAAGAATTCTAATCTCTCTTCTTCCCTGTAGCCTTCACTGATTAAGAATGTATTGTTTGGAGTCTGGTGAAAGTAAATAGTGTCAGTGAACCTATAGTGGCTCCAGATCAAGACATAGAAACCAGGAAAAGATCTTCATGTGTAGCTGATCTGAGTAAGGAGAATAAAACAAGGACTCTCAGGCTGATGTTAATATGTGAAGCGTTAGCACCACCATCAACTTGAAGTAAAGGAACTTTTAATTACAGAATGTATGGTTCACACCTTTTTAGGCCTGGAAAAATATATTCTAAGTTATTTTTCTGAAGAGAGCTGGATGTCTAAAGAGAGCAAAGTCTTTTGATTTAGAAAGGTCTCCTAATCAAGGAGGAAATTTAGATTTGTGTCAGATATCTCCATATAGATAAAACAGAAATTATTAAAATCTGAAGAACCATTTTAATGCATAGATACTTAGCTATTATCTAAGCAAAAAAGGATAAAGGCTTATTTCTTTCTCATTTCAGTTGATACAGTGTTTAGTAGATTCAGTTCTGGATTTCACTGGCTAACTTTTCCTATCTTCATTGCTTCTCCATATCAACTGCATTAAGGACAATATGGAAAAATGCCAAAAGATCTGTCGTCCTTGCCATGGAGCTGCTCCACAGTAACAGATGTTTCTCTCTTTAGTGCAGAGTTGAGTCTATATGCATCCTGACACAGCCAAGCTGCACTTGGTTTTTCAGACTTTAGTTCTCCATCAGGTTACTCCCTCACTCTCAGCTAAGGGCTTCCAAGCTCAACAGTGTGGGATCCAGACATTGTTTCTCCATTAGTCACCTGGTTCCACACTCCAAGAATTCAATTCAGGATTGAAAAATATTCCGCATGTGTGCCTATTTAGATCTAGCATAGTTTAGTAAAAAAAAAAATGCTAAAAAGCAAGAGCCGGTTGCCCTGGTTCTGTCTCCACCATTTATTTGTTACAAGATACTGAAAAAAAATCACTTAATTACAAATCGTAGAAACTTAGAGATTGAAAGAACTTCACAGGTATGGTACAACTTATACCCAAATAGTGAGTCTCATCTACAACATTGCAATCTAATGACCAACTCACTTCTCTTTAAGGACCTCAAACAACAATAACAATGTAAGTTTACATGGCACTTTAAAAAAAATACGTGAAATAGACATCACTCTCAGGGTGGAGTCAAGATGGTGGCTTAGAAGCAAGAAAACTCCATGGCTGTCACCACATGGCTGCTTCAGAGCTCCCAGGCTGCAGACTGCAGGTGGGCCAAGCTATCATTCAGAGCCTAAGTGCCCTTGCCTTAACCATCCTGGATTGAGATTATGGTCTTGGGTGGTGGTCCTGAGGTGTGTGATCAGTGAGCCAAAGCTGGTGGGGGCTGCAGAGACAGCAGCCTCCTAATAGCCCCAGGAGCTGCAAAACACCAGTGATTTGGGACAAAAAACTGCCCTCTGGAAGCAGAGTCCTATGAGCACAAAAGTCAAGTAATGGACTGGCAACATGAGCAGACAAAGGAAGCAAAAAAGCCCAGCAATCCAACTTTAGATTCCTTTTTTGGGGACAAAAAGGATCAAAGCATGGAATGGGAAGAAAACAACACAGTCAGAACTCCCACACCAAAAGTTTCTAAGAAACATGAAGATTGCCTACAAGCCATAGGTGAGCTTAAGAGGGATTTTGAAAACCAAATAAGAAAAGTGAAGGAAAAATTGGGGAGAGAAATGAGAATGATGCAAAAAATTCATGAAAAGAGAGTCGACAATGTGACTGAAGAAAATGACACCTTAAAAATAGATTAACTCAAATGGCAAAAGAGACCCAAAAAGCCAAGGGAAGAAAGCCTTAAAAAGTCAAATTTGCCATATGGAAAAAGAATCTCAAAAGTTTTCTAAAGAGAATTCCTTCAGAATTAGAGTGAAGCAAATGAAAGCAAATGACTTTATGAGATATCAAGACACTATTAGACAGATCCAAACAAATGAAAAAATAGAATGCAATGTGAAATATCTCCTTGAAAAAACCACTGACCTGGAAAGCAAATCCAGGAGAGACAATTTAAAAATTATTGGACTACCTGAAAACCATGATCAAAAAAAAAGAACCTAGAAAACATCTTTCAAGAAATTCTCAAGGAAAATTTCCCAGATATTTTAGAACCAGAGGGCAAAATAGAACTTGAAAGAATTCACCAATTACCTCTTGAAAAAGATCCCCAAAAGAGAACTCCTAGGAATGTTATAGCCAGGTTCTGGACTTCCCAGATCTGGGAGAAAATATTAGAAGCTGCCAAGAAGAAATAATTTTAATACTGTGGAAACACAATCAGGATAACCCAGGATCTAGCAGTGTCTACATTAAGGGATCAAAGGGCCTGGAATATGATATTCCAGAGATCAAAGGAGCTAGGATTAAAACCAAGAGTGACCTACGCAGCAAAATTGAGTATAATGTTCCAGGGAAAAATATGGTCATTCAATGAGGTGGAGGACTTCCAAGCATTCTTGCTGAAAAAAACAGAACTTAATAGAAAATTTGACATTCAAATACAAGAAGCATGAGAAGACAAATATGGAAAAGAACTCATAAGGAACTTATCAATGTTGAACTATTTTCATGCCAACATGGAAAAACTATAATTGTAACTTATGAAACTGTTTTCAGCATGAGGATAGATGAAGGGAATATAAATGTGTGTGTATATAAATATATGTCCATATAGGAAGGTATATGTCTATATAGGAAGGCATTATATGTGTAGAAATACATATGTGAGTGTGTGTATATATGTATACATAGACAGAGAGCACCAGGTCAATTGAATAAGATGGGATAATATTTTAAAAGGTGAAATTGAGAGGTGGAAGAGGAATAGTATGAGAGGAGACAGGGAGAGACAGAATGGAGTTAATTATCTCATATAGAAGAGGCAAGGGATAACTGTTACAATGCAGGGGAAGAACAGGAAGTTAAAATGGAAAGGGTCAACCTTACTTTCATTGAATTTGGCTTAGGGAGGGAATGACATACACTCTAAATTGGGTATCTTAGCCTACAGGAGAGTAGGGGGAAGGGGATAAGAGGGGAGATGAGGGAGGGGAGGGCAGGTTGGGGGGGGGGTTGTTAGAAGCACACACTTCTGTAAAGGGATAGGGACAAAGTAGAGAATAGAACAAGTGGGGGAAGAATAGGAAAGAGGGAAATATAGTCATTCTTTCACAATATGTCCATTGTGGTGATGTTCTACGTAACTACACGAGTATGGCCTGTACCGAATGTTTGTCTTTCCAGTGGGGGTGGGTTACAAGGGAGGAAGGGAATGAATCTAAAATTTAAAGTTCTAAAATCAAATCAAACACACATACACACATATTATCATTATTTTTATTTACATCAAACTGGGAAACAAGATATACAGGCACTGGGGTAGAGAGTTCCATCTTGCCCTACCAGAAAGTCAGGGGAAAATGGGGGAGGACATAGGAGAGACCATATTGGGGGAGGGGATATACAGTGGGATTGCTGTTTCAGGGTGGTGGGTAGGGGAAAGACAGGGAGAAAATTTGTAACTCAAAATCTCATGGAAGTTAATGATGTAAACTAAAAATAAAGCAAAGTTAAAAAATTTTTAAATAAAAATTTAAAAAATACATGAAATACTTTGTATACATTATACAAATGGTTCTCAACCTGTCAGTCATGACCCCTTTGGTGGTTGAACGACCCTTTCATAGGGATCACAGTGGTTGCTTAAGACCATCAGAAAACACATATTTCCAATGGTCTTAGGAACGGAGACACTGCTCCTCTTTCCATCTCCAGGGGAGTCTGCCCACATGCACATATGCCCACATACAAGTATTAAACGGTCATGGCATTAGGAAGGTTGAGAACCAATGCATCATACCATTTTATTCCCGCAATAACCCTGTAAACTAAGTTTGTCAGATATTGTTATCTTCATTTTAAAGATGAAAAAAAACAAATCACTCAGGTTCCAAGAAGTATATTGATTTACTCAGCTATAGCGTCAGAAGTAAGATTTGGTCTCAGGTCTTGTATGACTCCTCAGGTATGGTTTTCTTCTAAGCTTACCATTGCCCCACATGATAGCCCATTCTTTCTTCAAATCTCATCCCACTGCGTGAGTAACAGGAGGATGCAGTGAAGACCCAATATAATTTCAGGAAAAAATAAGTTCAGCAGCTTTGTGGTACAGTGAACAGAGTGCCAGGCTTGGAATCAGAAAGACTCATCTTTGTGAGTTCAATTCTAGCTTCATACATTTACTAGTTGTGTGAACCTGGGCAAGTCACTTAACTCTAGTTGCCTCAGTTCATCTGTAAAATGAACTGGACAAGTGTCAAACCACTCCAGTATCTTTTGCCAGGAAAACCACAAAAGGCGTTATGAAGAGTCAGCTACAACTGAACAACAAGATAGAAGGAGAAAGGTTATGATCAGATAGAGAGATTTCAAAGCTCTGGATCACAGATGATGATAAGATCAGGGGTATGACCATCTTTGTGTATGAATGAGTTCAAATGAAGATACAGGCCATGATAGTTAATAAGGCTGATGATGAACTGAGAAGCATCAGTGTTTAAAGGGAAATAATATATTTGAACAGTATCAAATTATTCACCAAAAATGGTCATTTTAAAAATTCATTTTGGAAGAAAAAATAAAAATAACGTATGTACTTTTATATGTGGTTATATCTGTGAAGTAACTCTGTGAATGCAGACACCAACCCATCTGTGTCTTATTATGTTGAGTGAGTCTTGTCTGCATTCTCCCCAGACTTGCCATAAATGATGATCTTAGCACACTGAATGTATTGCTCTAATTATTTTGGCATTTCATGAATGATAATATTTGTAAAGCACTTAGCACAGGGTCTGGCACATATCAGGTGCTTTAAAATGCTTATTCTTCCCCCTCACTATTCTCTGATAAGGAAACAATTAAGCTGTCTATCCTTCATTCTTACTACTTAACTAAGCAACCAACCTGTACCAGTTGTTCATGACTGCTCCTTTAATGATGTTTTCACTGTTGGTAATAGGTACCGAACCATTATTATTATTATTATTATCTATTGTATTATTTACTATCTAGCTTTCCTCTATTATCATTTATATTTCTTTTGTATTGCAAAAACAGTTTTGATCCTTTGTAATCAAAATGCAGTATTCTAAATAGTGATACTCTAATAAAGCTATTCCTAAATAAAGCTACTTTACCCATAATATGGGTAATCTATGATTCAAGCTCTCAGCAAGAACATATATGTACTGGGTTTAATCTTTTAGGCAGCAATCTTAGTAGTAGTTAGGTGGCACAGTGGAGACACTATTAGGCCTGGAGTCAGAAAGACCTGGTCTCAAATCCTGCCTCAAACACTTACTAGTTCTGTGATCCTGGGCAAGTAACTTTTTGCTTCAGTTTCCTCAATTATAAAATGGGAATGACAGAACTTACCCCACAGGGTTGCAAGGACCAAATGTGATCATATTTGGAATGCCCTTAACACAGTGAGTGCCTGGCTCATAGTAGGTGTTATGAAAGTACTTATCCCTTTTCCCTTTCTTTTTTGTAATCTTCTGACCTCTGATTTGATCATTATAGAAAACTCTCATTATCTGTCAGTCTTAGAAAGTTGTCTCAGGAACTGAGAAGTTGAGTGATATATCCAGGGTCACAATGTCAGTATATTATCAGAAGCTGGTTTGAACCCAAATCTTAATGACTCAAAGGTTAATCCTTTAAGAATTACATCAGAACACCTCTCTGAAGTCCCTTTTTGATAACTCAATAGTGGCTAAGCCCTGACCCAAAGTTTAATCCCTGGAAAATCCAAAAATTATTTTATGTCTCCCTAAGTGCCCTGCTTCCATTGCTAAACTTTTCAAATTGTGTGACATCTTAAACAATTGAACAAAAATAGCATCTATTAAAACAGAAATAAAATAGGGAAAAAATAGAAATTGTTCAGTTTTCTATTGAGTCCCCAGTCAAGTAGAAATAGTCCAACATTCCTCTGATACATAAACACATATGTGTGCAGTCTATTCAAAAGTATAAAGCATAATTCTGTCCATTTGAGGTCTTGCTACAGTAAGCTTTCTTGTAATTACGCATCATATGTATGAAAAGGTCTTAGCACACTTCAAGGTTCTGTATTATCACTGTTAAACATATTATCAAAACATATGATCTAAAAATTGCTCATTTCAATTATACTTTTGCCTGAGATTTTATATCTTTTTAGTGATTTATTCCCTTGTGAAGGGGTGTAATGCCATGCATGAGGAGCTTCCCAAAATAAGGCTATTGTGAACAACCTTAAAAGGTTCCAGTTACACAGTATAGTGAACGTTACATTTATTCCATAAATCAAGGCAAACTTTTTGAGAAAATCAAGGTTAAGTATAATATTCATGTTACATCTTATCACAGAAAATCACAATATAGTGTTTACAAAACCTTACCATTAAAATGGCCACATAGTTTTCACCAAAATGGCCACAGTATTAAGAACAAAGAACAAAAGAATAATCATCTGGTATCCCTAAGGAAATTTGCCTCCTCACTCAGTCATGCAGTCATCTCACAATACAATAATCAATCTTCTACTCCTGGGGCAATCATAGATTAACTTAATCAGTCACTTATCTAGCAATCAGTTACTAAGTATCATTAATCACTAAATACAATCATTAGAAAATTACACAAACCCTCCACCCCTCAGTGTCTAGTAAACTTCAATTTCATCATTTGTTCAATATTCAAGAAGTCTTTTCTTCATCTTGACTCTGGGTGTTCTCTCAGATTTCCTGGATCCCCTTCCATGGCCCCAGCTCCTACCTGAATGCACCGGTCACCTGAATTCAGAGGCAGACAGCTCCCAGGTTCTCCTCCAGTCCTCTGGGCAGTTCCTGGCACATACTGAAGTTCACAGGGTCCAGCACATCTCAAAACATTCACAATTTCTATTGCTGGGAACTCAAGAATCAACCAAGCCACAAACAAAGTCTTATCCTGGTCTTGCTTCTTCAGTCCTCCAGCAGTTCAGCTGGCCCTAGGACTGAGAAGAAATCTTGGCCTTCCAGGCAGCAACAGCCACTTCAGCCTTCCAGAAGGCAACAGCCACTTTGGCCTTCACCAGATTCTGGTCTCATAGAAAACTCTAATTCAGTTCTCAGTCCAGTAGCAGCCCAGCTCCCAGATGCTGGAACAATTCTGCTTACTCCACCAGGAGTAAAAATTCTTGATTCTGTCTCTCTGTCTCTGGAACTCTTCTTACACACATACATGCACATGTGTGAGCACACACGCGCGCACACACACACACACACACACACACACACACACATTGGCTTCCTGTCTCAGCCAACCCCTTCCTGTTATGTCAGCAATAGGAGACAGAGTTCACACCTTCTGTATCTTTCAAGAGGCATTTAGTCCTTAGTTACTAAGGGCTAAGCATATGCTAAATTAATTACCATTACAAGGGGAGAAGAAACAAGTTTTCTATTTCTATATTTCCCTACTGTATATATAGAAAGCCTCCTTCTTTTTAGTAATGGATTACAGAAATCTTAACTGAAATAATAATTAGTCTTATAGTCTTCTTGCAGGAGGAAATTGCAAGGAAGACAGAAGGACTCATGAAATAATACTGTTGATTCAAGCAGTATCCCTCTTTTCTCAGTCTCAGTATTAAAATGAAAAAAAATATTCAAGGGATTCAATCAAAAGGGGAAATCAAGATTTCTCTCAAAATAATTGTCATGAAACTGAATGTTACTATCTAGTTTGTGAAATTAAATCTATATCATTTTGATATTAGCATTGGTAGAGAATTAATCAATGCTTGTTGATTATCTAGTATTTACTCCTGAAAGCTACAACACTTGAACCACACCCATCCATCATCTATAGATGGTGGGATAGAGTTTGGACTCAAGAACAGAGCAATCTGAAAGCAGCCTCCTAGAGGACCCAGGTAGAGCCCCATTTAGCAGACTAGGTTAATTAGGCTCCTGTTTGAGGGAAATAATCTGTGGTGCTGTGAAATCTTATACTCTGAGGAGCTCTTCTGCTATAGTTTCAGGAATTCCTTGCACAAATTTTCTTTTGCATGAAGTTAGGTGTCTTCCTCTAGTGCAAGGTCTTTGGATAATGCCTTAATAGGTTCCCTGTTGGATTGTACTATCCACTATAACTGCTTTCTGCAAGCTTGTCATTGATCATTAATTTCTAAATCCAGTGACTTTTCTCAGTCTTCATCCTTTTGACCTAGTGTTTGAAATTCTTAACTTCCTCCTCTTTCTTATAGTTCCATGACACTTAACTCTCTTGATTCTCCTAGTGCCTGTCTTAAGGGTTCTTCTCAGTCTTCTCTGATGTATCATCACCCATGTGCTCACAATATGTGCATTCCACATGGCTCTTCCACTCTCTGTACATTCTTTCCCTTTGTAATCTCATTCATTGTGCCCAGATCTATATATTATGTATTGTACATCTATTATATATCTATTATCTCTCCCTTGAGATCTAGTGTCACATCACCTCTTGAAAATATTTTCTCATTGCTAAATATCCCTGCCTGGCTATCTATTGGCATTTCAAATTTATATTTCCTCAAATTTAATTCATTTTCATCCTCTGAAGCTTATCTTTCCTCACACTTGCCTTTTTCTCTTAAGGACCAATTATACTTCCAGTTACCCAGGTTCACCCTTAATGCTGAGGCCTCCATCCAATTACTCACCAGATCTTCTTGATTCAGTGTCCATAAAAATCTCTAATCTCTGACTCCTTACCCCTACTCAAACAAAAGCTATCCTTCTTCAAACCCTTATCATATCTCACCTAAATTATATCATTAGTTTCATAAATGGTCTCCCTGACTACAATCTCATCCTTCTCCAATCCATCCTTCTTGGTACATAGGAGCTCGTATTCTGAAAACGTAAGTCTGATTACACTTCTCCACCATACTTAAGAATAGTCAATGGTGTTGGTAGAGGTGTGAACTGATCCAGCCATTCTGGAGAGCAATTTGGAACCATGCCCAAAGGGATATAAACTGTGCATACTCTTTGACCTAGCAATATCACTATTAAATCCATATCCCAAAGAGATTTTTTTAACAAGAAAAAGAATGCAAAAGTACAAAAAAATGTATATCATCTCTTTGTTGTAGAAAAGAACTGGAAATTTAGGGGATGACTATCAGTTGGGTAATGGCTGAACAAATTGTGGTATATGATTGTGATGGTATTACACTATAAGAAAAGATAAATAGGATGGTCTTAGAAAAATCTGGGAAGACTTAGATGTATTGATGCAAAGTGAAGTGAGTAGAATCAAGAGAACACTGTATGTGATAAATGCAGTACCATATAATGGTCAACTTAACTCTTCTCAGAAATACAAAAGTCTAAGACAATTCCAAAGGACTTAAAATGAAAAAAATTTACCCACATCCAGAGAAAGAACTTGTGGAGTCAGAATGAAGATTGAAGCATACTGCTTTTTACTTTATTTTAATGGGTTTTTTGTCTATGTTTTCTTTTGCAACATGAAATATGGAAATATGTTTTGCATGACTGCACATATATAATCTTTGTCAAATTGCTTGCTTTCTCAATTAGGGGAAAGGAAAAGGAGAGAGAGAATTTGGAACTCAATTTTTTTTAAATTAAATGTTTCAAAAGTGTTTTTACATGTAATTGGAAAGACAAGTATTTCTTTAAAATAATATTGTTTCTGTGATTAAATTTTTTTTGCTCAAATTCATATTTAAAGACTTTCTAAATCTGGATATTTCACATTATTCTTCTGCATAAGCTCCATATTCCAGAAAAACTAGTTTACTGACTGTTCTCTTGTTCATCATTCCATATCCTGCCTCAACGCCTTTGAAATTTTCCCTAGAGCTTAGAGGACATCACTTTGTCAATTCTGCCTTTTTATAATCCCTTGCTCCTTTCAACAATCTTTCCTGATTCTTTATTTATTAATACTCTTTCCTTCAAATTATGTTGTAGGTTCATCATTGAGACCTAGAAGGAACATTAGAAGTAATTTAGTCAAATTCCTTCACTTTACAGATGAAGAACATGAAGCCCAGAATAGTTAAATAAATTATCTTGGTCACACAGAGAGTGAATGAGAGAGCTAGTGTTTGAGCCCATGTCCCCTGATTCCAAATAGAGCAACTCTTTCTACTCAACCATGCTTAGCTCTGGACATACTGTATTCTCTTTGTCAGATGAAGGCTTTTTAAAGAATATTCTAAAATTTCAAGAAATAACATTATTAATCTCCCAAATTCTCCATAAACTAATTTAAAAAACAAAGAAAAACAAATTTTCCAATACATATCTACATAGTCTAAAAAAAAATTTCCCATGAACCATGTCCAGAAATGTATGTCTCTCTGCATTTTAAATTATTCAGCTCTGTCAGGAAATGAGTAGTACATTTCATTCTCATTCTTTTGGACTTGGTTTATCATTATGTTCATCATTTCAAAACTCTTTCAAAGTTGTTTATCTCTGTACTATTGTTATTCTATAAATTATTCACTGAACTCTGCTCACTTTACTATATATCAATTCATAATGGCCTTCCCATTTTCCTGTAAAAGTTTCCATTTCGTTATCAATCATATCATAACTTCCCACTACATTCATATACCACAAATTGTTTTGTTTTGTTCAATTATTTCAGTCATGTCCAACTCTGTGTCCCCATTTGGGGGATTTTTTGGCAAAGAGATCACACTGGTTTGACATTTCATGCTCCTGCACTTTTTACAGTTGGGGAACTGAGGCAAACAGGGTTAAGTGTCTGAGTCTAGATTTGAACTCAGGAAGATGAGTCTTCCTGATTCCAAGTCCAGTGCTCAATCTACCTCACTGCCCAACTGCCCACTAGTTGTTTAGGCATTTTCTTTGTCTCCATTTTTTACTATCGCTGAAAGAGCTACACTATAACCATTGAAAGAGGCAGTTAAGGAGTTCAGTGGCTACAACACTGGGCCTAAACTCAAGAAAACCTAAGCTCACATCCAGCCTCAGACTTGTACTGGCTTGGTGACCCTTGTCAAGTCATTTAACTTTTTCTTTTTTTACCTTAATGCACCAGAGAAGGAAATGACAACCACACCCCCCTAACCCAAACTTTGCCCCCTGTAATGAGAATTTGAAGATCTTTCCTGCCCCTGGACCCTTTGATAGGCTTAAGTGGCTCCAAGAATGTTCCCTGATTTGAAAGTAGACTCCGCCACCTAATAGGCTGAATGTGGTCAAGTGGAGCCTGTGGCAGGAGGCTTGTTTTTTGGGAATGGCCACACCTTGTTACTTTGTAATTGGACAGTGGGTCAAGAGGGCTGTGGCATTCTCTGACCCAGGAGAAGCCTCTATATACACCCTGATGTGACGCTTTGCTTTGGGGCTCACTTTGAGAAGAGTTCTGTGATTTGACCAGATGAGACTCTGGGAAGCCGTTGAGCCCCCTGGCTTTGAAAACTCAGATGTTGATGCTTTCCTTTCTGGTAACTTGAATAGGTAATGGATGTGATGGTCAGATGGTTGAAAGCCTGTCTTCTGATCCGTTTCTTGGTCTGCTTGTAACTTGTGCTTGTAATTTGTGTTTGTATTCTCTGAAGTTCAGGGTGCTGACTTTTCCCCCTGAACTAGGTAAATGATATGTGTTTGACTGATTAAAGTGAAGCTATTCGCCAATTTTGAGTTGCTTTCCTTTACAAAAGCAGATCCAAGAACCTGTGCTAGCAGCCACCCTAGGTATGTGTAAAGCCAATCAGCAGTAGATTCCTGAGAGAATGCTACTGTGAAGAGCTTTTAAGATTCGGATTACACGGTATTAGTGAACACTCTGTTTATTCCATTCCAAATCTTTATTCAGTACAATGTTCACAGTTTCAACAGTTCCCAATATTATATACAATCTTCAGAACAAGGAAAGTCTCTATATTATATCTTATTTCAGAAAGACACAATATTTAGAACAAGGAACAAAAGAAGAATCAGCTGGTTTCCCTAAGGGAGAAACCAGCTTAACACTTAAAGATTCAGTCAATCTAATCAGAGATCCAATCAA
>CM053594.1:219784744-219814327 GCA_028646575.1 Pseudocheirus occidentalis
AATAAATATTTTTGTACATATGGGTCCTTTTCCCACTTCCATGATCTCTTTGGGATACAACCCCAGAAGTGGTATTACTGGTCAAAGGGTATGCAATTATTTATAGCCCTTTGGGCATAGTTCCAGATTTCTCTCCAGAATGGTTGTATCAGTTTACAGCTCCACCAACAATGCATTAGTCTTCCAATTTTTCCACATCTTCTCCAGCACTTGTCATTTTCCTGTTTTGTCATCTTAGCCAATCTGACTGGTGAGATGTGGTACCTCAAAGTTGTTTTGATTTGCATTTCTTGAATCAATAGTGATTTATGTTTTGATTTATACTGCCCTGATCAGATTGTATTTGGCTTATTGTGTTCAGGTCTAGGTACCATATTTTAGAAAGGATGTTTATAAAGTGGAGAAAATGAAAGCCTTGAAATCATGCCACATAAGGTTCAATGAAGGAACCAAGGATGCTATCCTGAAGAACATAAGACTGGGAATGGGGGTGGAGGGTTAGCTATGATCCTCATCTTCAAGTATTTGAAAAACTGATACATGGGACAGGAAATAGACCTGTTCTGCTTAGTTCCCCATGAACAATGCACATTTAAGCTTGATATAAGACATAAACCTATGAGCTATGTTAGGAATGAATGAATGAATAAATAAAAGAAGTATACTACGTGTATAATGCATCCCTTGCTAAGTTAAGAGAATTCAAGTAAAAAAGCCAGGCAGTCTAGGAACTCAAGGAAGTCACATTATAATATGTAAGAGATTTCAGAAAGAAATAGATTCTCTTTCATTGGAAGTATCAAGCAAAAACTAGATGTCTACTTGTAACTGGATGTTGTAGAGGGATTATTGTTGGGTACCATTTGAATTAGTTAGTCCCTTCCAACTCAAAAATTCCTTCATTCCTTGAAGGATTTTGATTTTTTATATCATTGGGTAGACTTGATGAATTTGCCCAAAAGAACACAGCAGTGAGATGTTTTGGAAGGGAGTTTCACCAAACCAAGTGAGGTAAGAGGGGAAGAAATGAAAGAAGTAGCCAGAGGGAAAAAGTTCACCATGATCATAGAGAATCAAATGAGCACTAAATGGAAGGAAACTGATTCATTTTAAAAACATAAAGCACTTTGAAATGATCATAACATAAGAGTTGTTCAAGTTGTATATGTATTTTAGGCAAAATTTATAAATAATGTCTTGTCAGTTTCTGTCCATCAGCGTCTTCACTAGAACACATGCAACTTCCTTCTTACAAATTGACTACCATAGAAAAGGGCTTATGTTGGGTCCCTTTCACATTGCTTCTTAGGTGGTTACATACCTTGCTTAGTTCTAGTTCTGGTTCTGCTTTCCATTTGTCTTTTTTATCTTTATCACTCAGCTTAGCACCATGGTTATAGCAGTTCCCTTGTAAAAGTCTGGAATTGAAGTGATTAATAATAAGACAATCACTGTTGCAAAGTTAATATGATTTCCCTTCCCCTAACTCCATGGAAACATTCAGTCCTTAAAGGCAAAATACAGTTCACTGAAACATCTTGAGTTTTAGTCAAACTTGCTTTAAAAGTAAAGTTGGACATTTGGGCTTTGTTCTAGTTCTATTTTTCTATATATTTCTATTTACATTTTTCATATATTCTATTCCAATCTTATTAATTATTTGCACATTTTCAGTTAACCATGGAAACTAAGAGATGTACACTAACAGAGAGGGACTATTATATGGCAGCAATCTTTCCATTGGGTTATTTTTTTTTTCTGTAGGATTGTGGGATCTTCCACTTCAAGAAACAACGTATTGAAATGCAATTTTCCTTGATTTCCTGTGAACATGTTTTACCTTGCTAGTCTCTAGTTAAAGCCTGGAATATCCACTTTAATAGAATACTAAGGAATCCAGGTCAAAAGCTCTTTAAAAACATATGGAATTTTCCACAAACATTACCACTGAGGACTGGAGTTCAATTTTGTGGCTGAAAAGCAAACTCTGAGGTATAGCGTAGATAGTAATTACACAGAAATGTAGTGTGTTAACATACAATTTCTCAACCAATAATTATACTGGAGAAAATGCTGAGTTTGCAAATGTCTAAAAATATGTCAATAATACATACTTGCCGTTTGGAATTGGGAAAGATTCCAGAAGTGAAGAGAAACTCTGAACATATTCTGGTTTAAACCTAGTATTTGTACACAGTAGGCACTCAATAAATATTGGTTTAATGAATGAATGATCTTCAATCACACCTGAAATCAATTGGGTTTATGGATATACCTGGAATACTTCGTGCAATTTTCCAGGGGCAAAATTTGTCCTCAGCACATTTGAATAATGCAGCTGTTTCATTTCCTCCACCCTTGGTCTTGGCCTCTGCTTCAAATGTCTTCAACTGTGTGCACTACTTTGACACCAAATACTCAGTGCCAGAGTAGGGAACTAGGCAGGGCTTCAGGCCTGGGAGACAATCCCATTGCCCCAGGGCACCTCCCTGAAGCAGCAGGAACATGGTGTTCTAGAGCTCACTATTCAAAAGCACCTGCCAACTATGGAATCATTGTCCAGTAGGCCCCTGGATTTTTCCTCCTCTGCCTTATCCAGCTGGTTTGTTTTTCAATCATCTATAAAATATCTCTGAAGAGTTTTGTACTCTTTTCAGTGGATTTTCTAAATGACAGTTTTGAGTCTTAGTGGGATTTTAGTGATTGGAAGATGATAAATGAAATTCATAAATATTCTGTGTTGGGATTTTTCTCCTTTTCCATTGAAGCAATATGTGAAATGATGTCCAAATGAGGGTATACATGTCTGAAGAATGTCAGGACTGTCCCTGCCTTAGGTATGTCAGAAATTCTGGCAAGCTTGGGTAGTTTTCAATCACAGCCAAATGCTGAAGAGAGCTAACTGTTGAGAAATGATTGATTCCTGAACAAGCAGAAAGCATATTTCTTGGAGTGCAAGACTTCTCCCAGGTGTCAGAGGGAGAATGGACATAAACACTCAGTATGGCTCTTATGCTGCATACTAATCTTTTATTTTTCTTTCATTCCTCTATCCCACTCTCCTTTGATTTTTCTGTCTTACTCTCCAAGCCAACTGTTTCAAATCTAGTATTTGCTCCTCAGAGCTCTTGATTCTATCCTATCATTTTCTGTCTCAGAATATGACCCAACATAATACTCCGTTGAGAAAATAGAAGTCATTGTTTCAGAAATTTCACAGATTTCAGAAAACCCAACTCATAGAAGCAGAGAATCACAGATTCCCCAAATCTAAAATTTCTTCTGACTCTATAAAATACCTGTTGGAATCTCCTCCTAGATATCCATCTGTATCTCCAAATCAATATGTCCAAAATAGAGCTTTTATTTTTCCTCATAAATCTTTTCTCTAAACATTACTGTTTCTGTTAAGGGAATCATCAACATCCTAGCCTCCCAGCTTTGTAATCTCAGTCATATTTAACTCGTCTTTTTTTGAATCCTGTCTTCTCCCTTGCCCTCCTTGCCACATTTATTGCAAAATCTTGCTGGATCTCTTTCTAAAAATCTCACATGCAACCTTTTCTATTCATGTGGTCAATAACATGGCTATCACTGTAGCTGAAACTGTCTTCACCTGGGTTGTTGTAATAGCCTCCTAATTCATCTCTCTGCTTCCATTCTTGCCTCTCTCTGCTTCACACTCCACACAGTTGCCAAATTAACCTTAACATTTACTAGCTCAAAGATTTTCAATGGTTCTCTTTTGTTCCTAGGAAAAGACGCAGATTCTTCAGCCTGTAATTTAAGACCTTTTACAATCTTACTCCAAACTACCATTTCAGCTTTACAGGCCCCTTTGCACATTCCATCCCCCTTCCTTACTGAATGGATAATTAGTTGTATTTTAGCTAAGTATTGCATGTCCAATTTCTTTTCTTTTGTACAAGTTACCTCCATCCTACCCTTATCTCTAATTCAGAATATTTATCTTGTTCCAAGTAGGAAGTTAGGAAGTTCAGGTGTCCTATCTTCTTATTATAAGACTTCAGTGTTACCCTCTCTGCTAGTGTTATCCACAACCCTTGGCTAAAATCTGATCTGCACATCTCTCTCCTCATTAGTGGAGCTCTGCACCTACATGATAGGTAGAATTGGTGAAAGCTTTAGAGAACACAGATCTTGATCTTCTGGCTTCCAGCTTTGAGAGAGATGATGTGGTTCTATTCTGTCTTTAGCTGACATACCTCTATTAGATTCCTATCCCCAGCTGACTGCACTAGAGACTTTGTGAAATTTCCCCTTGGGTGAGATATAGGACTCAGTGTTTTCAAATGAACTTAGATTTCTCACTCCAGTCACAGAGTTTATTTATATATTAGTATCTGTGCACTCTCTCCCTTTCTCCTCTTTCTTCTTCTACATTTATCTGTAACACACATAAATACATGTTATCTATATTTACGTATCTGTGTATTGCATGATATATACATAAATAATCTTCTTATGCTTTCTATTTGCTATTTGCTCTTGGATAAATGAGCTTATTTGCTATTGACTATTTGTGTTCGTTGCGAAACTGCTGTATGGTGGAAAAGAGTCAAGCCTTGGATATGTAGTTTGTGGCTTTCTTTCTCCATTAAGGAACAGTGCTAGTAGTTCAGCTCAAACATAACAATTCTCCTCGACTAAACAATATTTAGAGGATTGGAGAGACATAAATCTAGCCAAATACCCCTTTTTCTGAGGAGAACAGAATGGTCAGCCTCTGACCCTATTGGCCTTCCTCTTCTGGCGGTAGTCAAAGTTCCCCTTAGAGAAGGGATGGGAAGAGAAAACTCTAGAGAATCTACTTATGACTCCCTGTGAGCCAAGTTTAGACTGATTCATGTGGGCACATATGACTTACATGGTCACAACACACAACTCACACCCTTTACACTTGTCCAGTTGTTTTATACCCCCAGTAAAATAAAACTTCCCTTAGGGGAGACCTTATGTAATTTTGTTTTCATTCCGTCCCCAGTAACCAGCATTATGCCTTATACATGGCAAATACTTAACAAATGTTTGTTGGATAGAAATGAATCGATCCTGGATGAAGACTGCAAGAGGACTTCCTTGAAATTCTAAAACAATGATAGACCTTGTTCCTGTGTCATGGAAAGAGAAGAGAGTATGTGCCTCTTCTTGTTTACTTAGATGTTTTGGGGAAGTAAACTTTTGCATTTGGAAAACCTCTCTGGAAAAAATTTTTTCGCATCTGCAAAATAAGAGAATCAGGCTGGATGGTTTTGAGGTTCTTTCTGTCTTCAAATCTATGGTGCCATGAAACCCACCCAATTCCCTAGGGAGAAAGGCCGACTAACAAGAAAGACAATAACATCATTTGTGAAAAGCTTAGAAGAACTGCCCCAAGAGAAACTCCAGAGGTCAGCATTGAGTTTATAATATCCAGTAAAACATGACTACCATCTAGTGGAAACTGAGGAAAATTGTATAGACAGTGACCACAGAAAAGGAAAGGGGGGAGGGAGAAGAAGTGAAGGGAATAAATAAGCAATTATATAGCACCTATCATATGCAAGGTACTGCTAAGCCTTTCTACAAATATTAAATCAAGGTGGACAGAACAGGGATTCTGATTGCTGAGAGTTGTCCAGGTTGAAAGTCACAAGTAAAAGCAATGTTTTGTAGACAATCTGAGAAGCCTCAGAGAGTACAATTGACGTAGAGGATCAATCTCTTGGTACCATTTTTTTCTGAACTTACTCAGAGCAGTACTATACCTGACCTATGGCAATGTTGTAGATGACTGAGGCTGTATAAGAGGCTTCTGAGAGTGGAGTCACTAAATGTTGGGGAATCCCTGCATCTCTCTCTTTTAAAAACAGTTTTAATGTTTTTATGACTTTCTACATCATATTTATTTCGTAATCCACCTCTTTATCTTCTTCTACTGTTCTTTATAACAAAGAAAAATTACACAAAATGACCAATGTAACAATCTTAGCTGTCCATACATGCTACATTCAGTTCCTATAGTCCCTTTCTGCTACTAGAGTAAGGAAAATTAACAATATTTGTCTTTGATGATTAATATTGGTCACTGCATTTGATCTGAATTCAATTATCTTTTTGCGTGTTTTCATTTGTAAGCCCAAAGAATTATAAATTTATAGCTAAAAGGCGTCTTAGTGGCCAGTGTGTCTAATCCTCTTCTTGTATATGTGGGAAAACTCTTAACCCAAGTTACTGGGACATATGAATCAAGAGAAGTGATAAGATTATCTAACGTGTGCTAGGGTCCTTCTGTAACACTGAAAACTCTAAAACAGGGAATACACTTAATTTTCCCCCCCAATTTAGTTACATTAAATGGAGACATAAGAACGTCATAATCGATCTAAGTGTCCATCCCAAAGCAGAAAGAAACATTATTTCAGGCAACAGTTGACCTTATGTTGAAGGACTTATTAAAAATATTTGCAGAAAGATGACCATGAAAATAATTGTTGTTTCTTTGCCAATACAGATTTTTAAAAAATTATGACAGCAGAATTCTACAAAGAACTTAAAACCCCACAAATTAAATCTAGTCAACATCTTCAGTGCAAAGGTGAGCATAGTAGAAGATAAAGAAGATCTGTTGGAAAATATGACTTGTAGATGACACAGAAGCTTTGAATCTTATGAAAATTTTCTCTGAATAAAGAATCATAAAGATGGACATATGAATAAAAAAATCACATAAAGTAAAATTGCATTTTTTTTTGCTTTTATTTTTGGAGGGCAATTGGGGTTAAGTGACTTGCCCAAAGTCACACAGATAGTTTTTGTGTCAAGTACCTGAGGCTGGATTTGAACTCAGGTCCTCCTGACTCCAGGGCCGATGCTCTATTCACTGTGCCACTTAGCCACCCCTGTAAAACTGCATTTTAACAAATAAGAAAAAATTATTAATATGGGCAACATTTCTGAATCCACTGTCTATAAAATTATACAAATAATATAAAGTCAAAAGTTAATACAAACTAGAAAAAAGAATAAAAATGAAAAATGACATGAAATGAAACACTTTTAATGTGACTTGCTTAAGCTGGTCATTGATGCCAAAAATGAGAATGGACAAAGAAAAAATATCGACAATGATGATAATTTCATTGTGGGGGAAAGTTGAGTTCCACCATTGGGATAGTTTTATTTTTTATTTCTGCCTGTAATTGATGTAACTTTTCATTTAAGAATTTGGATGCTATACCATTTGTGCATATGTTTAGTATTGATATTATTTTGTTGTCTGTGTTTCCATTTCCTAGCTTCCCTGCTTGTTTCTTTTAATTTAGTTCATTTTTGCTTTTTCTTTGTCTATCATAATTACATAATTGCTATTCCTGTCTTTTTTTTTACTTCAGCTGAAACGAACATCTGTGCATGTGTGTGTGTATGTAAAACATATTGCTAGATTCTGATTTTTAATCCATTTTGCTATACAATTGTTTTATGGGTGAGTTAATTCCATTCACATTCACACTCACAGTTTTGATTACTAACTGTGCATTTCCCTCCATCCTATATTTTTTTATTTGTCCTTCCCTTTTTCTTTTTATCCTGTCTCTCCTCTAAAGTCTGTTTTGTTTCTGACCTCTACCTTCTTTTACCTGTCCTCACTTTCATAACTTTCCCTTTTCTCTTATCCCCTTCCTCTCCTTCTTCCCAGTGAGATAAGATAGATTTCAATTACCAATTGAGTGTGTTCACGTGCGTGCCTGTGTGTGTGTGTGTGTGTGTGTGTGTGTGTGTTTGTATGCATCCCTGTTTGAACCAATTTAGATGTGAGTGAGGTTTAAGTGTTAACCCCCCCCCCTCCACGGCCAATATTTTCCCCTCCATTCTAAAGGCCCTTCCTTGCATGCCTCGTTTATGTGAAATATCCCCCCCCTCATTCTTCCCACTTCCCCCTTTCCCCAGTGATTACCTCTTTCTCACCTATCCATTTTTTTTACATCATCCCAATATAATTGACTCACTAATGAACACTCTGTTTAGGCAGAATGCTTCTAAATGCCATGATAACAGTAAAGTTTTTAGAAGATATGTGTATCATCTTCTCATAGAGAAAGGTAAAATATTTAACTTTATTGAATCCCTTATGATATTTCTTTCACATTTACTTATGTTTCCCTTGAGCCTTGTGTTTGAAAGTTAAGTTTTATATTCAGCTTTGTTCTTTTTACCAGGAATGTTTGAAAGTCCATTATTTAATTAAATATGATTTTTTTACCCTTGATGGATTATACTGTTTTCTAGGTATGTTCTTGGTTATAATCCCAGCTCTTTTGCCTTCTGGACTTTCATTCCAAGTCCTCCAGTCTTTCAAAATGGTAGCTACTAAATCACATGTGACCCTCACTATGGCTCCTTGGATGGCTTCTTCCTCCCTGCTTGAAGTATTTCCTTTTTGATCTGGGAGCTCTGGAATTTTGCCAGGAGTTTTCATTTTGGTTTCTCTTTCAGGAAGTGAGGTATGAATTCTTTCAATTTCTATTTAGTCCTCTGCTTCTGGGTAATTGGAACAGCTTTCTATGATAATTTCTCAAAATATGATGTCTAGGCTCTTTCATTGATCATGGCTTTCAGGTAATTCAATAATCTTCTTTTAAATTTAAATTTTAAATTTTTTAAATTAAATTTTATGTTTACTTTTAGTTTACACCATTTGTTTCCACAAGATTTTGAGCTACAATTTTCTCCCCATCTTTCTCTACTCACCACCCCAAAACAGAGATCCCACTGTATACTCCCTCCCCCAATGTACTCTCTCCTATATTCTCCCCCATCCTTCCTCCCACTTTCAGGTAGGGCAAGATGGATTTCCATACCCCAGTGCCTGTATATCTTGTTTCCCAGTTGCATGTAAGTAACAGTAATAATAATAATAATAATAATAATAATAATAATAATAATAATAATAAATTTTCTTTGAACATTTAATTTTACAACTTTGAATTCCAGATTCTTTCACTTCCTCCCTTGTCACCCACCCTTACTATTCTCTACTCTGACCCTGTCCCTTTTATTATTTTTCTTTTTGCTTATTACTTTTTTTGGAGGGCAATTGGGGTGAAGTGACTTGCCCAAGGTCACACAGCTAGTTTCTTTTGTGTTAAATGTCTGAGGCCGGATTTGAACTCAGGTTCTCCTGACTCAAGGGCTCTGTTCACTGCGCCACCTAGCTGCCCAATCCTGTCCCTTTTCAAAAGTGTGTGCATCTAACTACCCTCCCAAATAACCTGTCATCTGTTCTATCATACCTCCTCTCATCCCCTTGCCCTTTACTCTCCTATAGGGCTAGATATCCAATTTAGTGTGTATGTTATTCCCTCCCTAAGCCACATTCAATGAGAGTAAGGTTGATCCATTCCCTTTTGCCTTCCTGTTCTTCTCCATTGTAACAATTATCCCTTCCCTCTGCTTCTTTGAAGCATCTCCTCTCATTATATTCTTCTCTCACCTCTCAGTTTCACCTTTTAAATATCATCCCTTCTTATTCAATTGATCCTGTGCCCTCGATCTATGTACACCTGTACACTTATACACACACACACACACACACACACTCACATATGTATTCATAAGCACAAACACCCTCCTATATAGACATATATATATATATATATATATACATATACATATACATATTTATGCTCCTTTTAACTATCCTCATACTGAGAAAAGTTTCATAAGTTACAATAATTGTTTTTACATGTAGGCATGTAAATAGTTCAACTTTGAGAAATTCCTTATGATTTCTTTTCCCTGTTTACCTTCTCATGCTTCTCTTGTTTCTTGAATTTGAATGTCATATTTTTTTTATTAAGCTTTGGTTTTTTCATCAAGAATGCTTGAAAGTCTTCTACCTCATTGAATGACCATATTTTCCCCTGAACAATATACTTAGTTTTGCTGGGTAGGTGATTTTTGGTTTTAATCCTAGCTCCTTTGAATTCCAGAATATCATATTCCAAGCCCCTCAATCTCTTAATGCAGAGGCTGCTAGATCTTGTGGTATCCTGATTGTGTTTCCACAATATTCAAATTGTTTCTTCTTGGCTGCTTGTAATATTTTCTCCTTAATCTGGGAATTCCAGTACCTGGTTATAATATTCCTAGGAGTTTTCTTTTGGGGGTCTTTTTAAAGAGATGATTGGTGAATTCTTTCCATTTCTATTTTGCCCTCTCGTTCTAAAATATTAGGACAATTTTCCTTGAAAATTTCTTGAAGGATGATTTCTAGGTTCTTTTTCTTAATTATGGCTTTTAGGTAGTCCAATAATTTTTAAATTGTCTCTCCTGGATCTATTTTCCAGGTCCTTGTTTTTTCCAATGAGATATTACATGTTGCCTGCTCTTTTTCATTTATTTGGACCTGTTCAATAGTATTTTGATTTCTCATAAAGTCATTAGCTTCTATTTGCTCCAATCTATTACTGAAGGAATTATTCTTCTCAGTGAGCTTTTGAAATCTGTGTTTGATGAGGAACTTACCAACACTAGCAAGAAGGCTTTTAAACAGTATGGAGCTGGCCCCGCTTTTGAAGAACGGAAGCAGATGGGATTACACCATCCAAGGAGAGGAGGAAACTTCAAATCTAAATCCAGGTACAGGAGGAGGAAGTAGCAATAGTTACCTGAAGAGATACTTAAGGTTTAAACCTTTAATCTCTTCCCTAGGGGAAATGTAATTCCATTGTTCTTTTTGATTGTAAAAATCCTCTTTAAAAAAAACTCTATTAAAACAGTCTCAGTAGTTTGCATTTATTTTTAAATAATTGATCTTTCTTTGAGCATCTTTATCAAACTAAAGTCTTCTTGCTGTGTAACTTTTCCTTGGCAGATAAAACTCAACACTCCCTGTCAAATCAACTGAAACAATGTAATTGCATTTCTTTTTTTGGAACTTGGAATATTGTGGAAGTATTTTGTACCCTAATTCTTTCTAAAAGGAGGGGATGGGGATTGAGGTGACTATTCTGTGCCTGAGAAGTAATACATTCTTTTGTTCTGTGTGATAAAGGTTGTGGACAGATGATGTTAGCTTGATAAAGGGAACTAGAACAAGAAAAAAAAGAAATTCTTTTTCCATCTGGCAAATTCAGCTTTTTAAGGCATTCTTCTCCTCATTGGCTTTTTGGGCCTCTTTTGCCATTTGAGTTAGTCTATTTTCTAAGGTATTATTTTCTTCAGTCAGGTTGTTGACTCTCTTTTCATAATTGTTTTTGCATTGTTCTCATTTCTCTTCCCAAATTTCCCTCTACTTCTCTTACTTGATTTTCAAAATCCTTCTTGAGCTCCTCGATGGCCTCTATAAAATTCTTATTTTCTTGGAAGCTTTTGGTGCAGGAAGACTTTGTTGTCTTTTTCCCATTCCATGCTTTCATCCTTTTTGTCCCCCCAAAAGGAATCTAAAGTTGTATTGCTGTGATTGCTTTGCTTCCTTTGCTTGCTCATGTTGTCACTCAGTTACTTGACTTTTGAGCTCTTTGCCACAGTAGAACTCTGCTTCCAGAGAGGAGAGCTTTGTCCCAAATAGCTAGAGGTTTTTCAACTTCTGGTTAGTTGGATTCCTTTTCTGCTGTCCCCAGAAGCTCTGATTCACAAGTCACACACCTCAAGACCACCACCCAAGACCGTGATCCAGATCCAGCCAGATTAAAGCAAAAGAAATTGCCTTCTGAATGCTTGCTTGGTCCCCCATGATCTGCAGTTCAGGAGCTCTGAAGCATCCACATGGAGGAGGCTGCATTGCTATGGTGCCTCCAATGCTTCTTGCCTCAAGGGCAGGGGATAACCCAAACTCTGTCCCCCTTCAGTTTCAACAGAGTTCCATCCTGACCTTTTACTTTATCTTTGGCATTTATAGGTTGATATTTCTGGACACCACCACAGCTGCTGGTGATCCACTCTCCTGAAATCTTCTCCAGCTGCTTCTGGTCAGGGCCACTCTAGGGCTAAAACTGCAGGCTCAGGTGGGGCTGGGATCAACTCCCACTACACTGTGATGGACCCTTCCTATCTGCCTGTAGGGCTGTCTTCAGCGGGAGATTTTTCTCTCTCTCACTTTGTGGGTTCTGTAGCTCTAAAATTTGTCTAGAGTGGTAATTTATAGGTATTTGAGGTGCTTATGGGGGAGCTCATGGAAGTTTCCTGCTTCTATGCCACCATGTTGGCTCTGCCTGGGATTTTCTTAGGAAAGATCCTGGAGTGGTTTGCCATTTCCTTCTCCAACTCATTCTCTGATAAGAAAACTGAGGCAAATGGAGTGAAATTACTTACTCAGGGTCACACAGCTAGTAAGCATCTCAAGCTGGATTTGAATTCACAGAGATAAGTCTTCCAGACTCCAGATCTGGTATTCTATCCTCTGAGGCACCTAGCTGCCCCTCTAAAATCAGGAAAGAAACAAAGGCACCATCAGCCACTGTAGGTAAAGCATCCAGGTGAGTGGGGTATACTCTCTCTCTGCTTCCTCTGTGAAGACTCCTCAGAAAGAGAAGGGAGAGAAACTATCTGAAAATGAGAGAGACTTTTGTAAGACTCTAGTTAAATAATTCTTAAAATTTAATATCTTCATTATATTTTCCAAATCATTTTTTTCTAACAGGATATGCACATTTTTTTTCTATTTTTTCATTCTTTTGATCTTATTTTATTTTTTCTTGATATCTCATGGAGTCTAGCTCCCATTAACTCCATCCTAATTTTTAAGGAATTATTTCCCTCAGTGATATTTGTACCTCTTTTTCCATTTGATCAGTTCTGTTTTATAAGATGTTATTTTTTCAGTTATTTTTTGTGCCTTTTTTACCAAGATGTGAATTCTTTTCATAATTTTCTCCCTTTGCTTTTATTTCTTTATCCAAAATTTCCTCTGCCAGTTTTATTTGATTTTGAAAATAATTTTTAGCTTTTCTAGGATTTCTTGTTAAACTTGTGTCCAATCAATTTTTTTCCTTTGAGGCTTTGTTTGTGGCTCTTTAGCATTGTCTTTTTCTGAGTTTGTGTCTTGATCTTCCTTGTTATGTAGTAACTTTTTATCATCAGGTTCTATTGTTGATTTTTGCTTATTTCCTCACCCTATTTCTTGATTTGGAATTGTATGTTAATGTTGGGCTTTGTTCCTAGCATGGAAGTAGGGGGAAAAGCACTGTCTCAAGTTTCAGGCTTTTTCACACTGCTGTTTTTAGAGCTAACTCTGGGGTTTTTTAAAGTTTTTGTGTTTCTATGATGATGTGATGTGGGGACAGATGTGGTCACTCCTTTCTTGGTCTGCATTCTGATTCTTACCCAGGAAGAGCCCCTAATCATTTTGTATTGCAATTGATACTAATTCTCAGGGTCACTCCTCCCTTAGTACCAGAAATTATGCTCTTATTCAGGGATTCAATTCTCCCTTGACCAAAAATGCTGCTCTCTGCCCTCAAACTACAACCCAGAATTAGGTTGGCAATTAGAATTAGAATTGGCAATGGAGTTGCCAAATAGCATCTGATCCTAAGTCCAGTGCTAGCACAGGAGTATCTTTTAATCTCTTTCTGATAACTTGCCTTCTCCCATTACTATCTCTGGCTTGAAAATTCCTTAAGTTGCTCTTTCTTCTGTTGCTACCACCTAGCTCTACCCCTGATGTTTCATTTCCATGGTCTTTGGGCCAACCTCCTCCCCTGTGTCACAGAGCTCTTATTCTGACTTCCTGTATTGGCTTGGGCTGGAAGATCTCTTACTAGGTCCTTTTTTTCGACTCTGTCACTCCAGAATTTTATTTGAGGCATCATATTAAAGTTGTTTGGAGAGGGATATTGGGAGGGCTCAGCTGAATGCTTCCTCTACTCTTCCCATCTTTGCTGCACCCCTTAAAGAATTCCAGATATTGTTTTGTGAGCAGTATTCCACAGCAGACTTTATCTTCATAATAACACAATCAAAAGAGATGAAGAATGCATTCTAATCTCACTACCGTTATTGTTTCTGTGTTATAAAGGGACTTTTCTAACAATATGCTTTCAATAGGTATGTTAAAATTACACAAGAGACCTTGAAAGATGGGAAAATAGAAACAATTTTATTCTTTTACTCTCCAAATATCAATTCAATTGACTGTATCCAGCAAAATATATATGGCCCTCCCCCAAAATTATTTGCCACTGTCACAGAGGGAATTCAGCTAATACCATGTTAGAAAGGTACAGAGTTCAAGTCAAAGACAGATTCCTGATAGATGGTGATGTATGCTAGATGTTTCCATTTGTGGATGACATTTCTTTTTTTTTACTTCATTTTTTGTCTTTATTAATTTGTTTGTTTACTTTTAGTTTATAAGATTCAGTTCCACATTCTCTTGAATTTAAAATTTTCTCCCCTCCCCCCTCCCACCATGGCAGAGTGCAGTCAAGTATAGGATCTGCAAATACTTTCACATTAGACATCAGTCAGGTTGTAAAGAAGGATTGTAGCCAATGAAATGAATAATGGGAAAGAGGAAACAACTCCAAACAAGAAAAAGAAAGAGAACAGGTAGTTTGCTTCAATCTGCACTCAAACTCTGTTCTCTCTAGTTCTTTCTAGTTCTTTCTCTGAATGTAGACATCTTTTTTCCATCATGGGTCTTTTGGAGTTGTCTTATAACCTTGCATTACTGAGAAGAGTCCAGTCTATCAAAGTTGGTCATCACACATATGTTGTGTTCATAATTGTGTACAGATTTTTCCAGGTTCTGCTCTTCTCCCTCAGCATCAGTTTGTATAAGTCTCTCCAGGTAAATATGAAATCCATCTGCTCCTCATTTCTTGTAGCACAATAATATTCCATTGCATTCATACATGTGGATGACATTTCACAAAAATCTGGAGGAATGCAGTATCCTGTAGGAGACTCATAATTATACCAAAAAAGTTTAAAAAACCAGAAAAATGTTGAATTACAAACTAGCCACCATCAAAGACATTGGTGCCATTACATCTGAAATATCATATCTGACTTTCTGGTTCTTCCTTACACAGGACAACCCATCTCCTTACTCTGTGCATTTATGTTGAATGTTCCTCATACCAGGAAATCTTTCCCACCTTGACTCTACTTCCTGACTTCCCTAAAGTCTCAGCTAAAACCTCATCTTCTGCAAGCAATTTTTGAGTCCTCCTTGATGTTAGTGCCTTCCCTATAAGATTATATAGTTATCAACACATACACATCAAAACCCAAGTGGGTGGAGAATACCTGTTTTCCACACTAGGATATGCAATTCAGTAGGCAGTGTGCATTATCTGGGACCAACACAGAAAACAGAAATTGAAATTGTACTTGTACTCAACTGAAAGGATGTAGGTTGTATTTCTTTTGGTGAGTTATATGTTTTTTTTTTTTTTTGATGACATCAAGTTTCTGGATTCAGGAGTCCACTTGTATAACACTAACATTCTTCAAGTGATATCATGTAGCAACAACCCATGAATCATCTTAGTCTCTAAAGAATTGAAGTTGAGTGGTGGCTAGGTAACACAATGAATAGAGCACCAGTCCTGGAGTCAGAAGGACCTGAGTTCAAATCTGGCATCAGACACTTAACACATTTACTAGCCATGTGACCTTGGGCAAGTAATTTAACCCCAATTGCCCTGTCTTCCCCCCTCCAAAAAGAAAAAAAAAAGAATTGAAGTTGAGAAACATCTAAAGGACAATGGTGTTGTGAATAATTGTCATAAGTAGGTTGCAGATTAAAACAAATAAGAAATATTACATAGGAGAAGCCATGTAAAATAGGTCGTCAAAGAAATATATTACTGGAAAAAAACAGACAGCTGGTCACATGGTTTATTATCTGTATGCCTCATTGGTATCTCTAAATTTTCAAAACTGTGATGAAGGTCCCTTGCGTACCAGGTGGTCTTTCTGCGAATATTTATGAGTTTAAAAGGATAGAGTAAGAACATCAGGCTAGCATAGATGGGTTACAATCAACATTGAGAAAATAATTACATCAATGAAATCACTGATCTTGTGGCATATTAGAGTTACACAACTGAGGTTGAGCTACTGTGACAGTTGTTAATGTGGAAATTTCAGTATAAAAACATACACAGGTTAGTTCATAGACAAAGTTACACATCATATTTATCTTCTTTTCCAGTGACATGGCTCTGATCTTTTTTTAATGTTTGTAAGAGCAATTGGATAAGAGAATGAAATTCTTTCTCCTCCTTTCATACCTTTTTTTTCTACCAGTTACCCTGCAATGCAATCCCCGTTCCTGTGATTGAAGACATAGAGCTGGAAAATAGACACAGAGCTGAAAGTGTATTTGATTCCTTCAATTTACATATAAGGAAACTGAGGCCAAGAAGTCTGAGATTTATTCAAGGTCACAAATGTATTACATGATAAAGCCTATGTTCTTCAGGGTTAACTATGGGCATAAATATCACCTAATGTTATTCCTTTTCTCAGAGTTTTTTAGCATAAGGTCTAGGACACTAAAATCGTGGAAGAAATAGAAGTTCTCTCTTTTCCAGTGGTTACTGTGTTTATTATGATAGGCAATAAATCCTTTTCTACCTCGATGCATCTTTGATAAAGGAATGTCTTCATCTTCACATCCACCCTGCCTGGCACTGTCCTAGGCACCAAGAATACATAGACAAAAAAAGAAACAATTCCAATTTTTACTGAACTTACATTCTCCTGAGGGATGTGAATAGATATATGTAATACAAGGCAATTTGCAGAGGAAGAGAGCACTAATAAATGGAGGGATGAGAGAAGTCTTTATATAAGAAATGACCCTAAAGTGAACTTTGAAAGAAGATAAGGATCTGGAGACATAGTGATAAGGTGCAGGCACATTCTAGACATGAAGGACAGCTTATATGAAGGTACTTTTCTGTAATTGATTATGAGAAATAGCTTTCTAATCATACCAATGCTATGAAAGATGTTTGATCATCTGTGAGCTTAGATCTACTCCTAACTATTGTCCTACATATGTTGTGTCCAAGGAAAATATAGCCAGTTAAATGACAAGTCATGTAGTGCTGGGGAAGGAGCAGTGAATGGGGAGGCAGAAGATCTCAGACCAGTCACTTAAACTCTTTGGATGCCAGGTGAGAATCTATATGCAAAGTGAGGAAGGTAGGCTAAATGATCTTTAAACTCTTCTACAGACCAGGGTTGTATAAGGACTGAGGCGTGATTTGCTTTGACAGTGTGATCATCATAGTTAAGTTGTCCCTTAAACTGCCTTTGTTGTTTTATACATAAACTGGTAGTTCCCTTTTTGTCAGGTACATGTGTGTATATATGTATCTGCATGTGTATGCACACATGCACAATATACATGCATTAGCTTATGTCAATATGTGCATATGAATGCCTATGTATGGGTATATGTGTGCATGTCCATGTCTACCCGTACATATAAGAATGCATAGTACATACTCATGTATATACAAAAGTTGTAAATATATATATATATATAATGTGTATATATGCATATGACTATATATGAGCATGAAAGTGTATACTGTACGTGTGTGTATCTAAGTTATGAAAGCATGAATTATATATGTATTAATATGTATTGTGTATGTATTGTGTATGTATGTGTATCTGTGTTGGAGGTAGAATAAGAAGCTCTGGATAGGAAAATGTGATTAAAAGCTTTCCTTCTTCCTATTCCCAGTACATTCTTAAGTCTCCTAAAACAAAACAATGCATCAGATTTTTTTCCTCTAGCAATCTAAACTGAAAAAGTATTAGAAATAACTAAAACATGAAGAATAGAAATATCATTTTTTAACCTTGAAGAACCAACTAAATTTCCAACAGTGAAAAAACCAATTTTAATCATCTGATTTTACCTCACATACTTGTAATAGAATCTTTCCTTCCTTCTTTTTTTTTCAGTCTAGAGCAAAGTTCTATGTGCTCATGCTTTAGCAGGGCATAATTTATTTAAGGACCAAATAACTAAGCTCAAAACAACTTGATTTCCCTCGTGTACACTCTAAATTTCACTCTAGCAATCAAGCACAGTATATTTAAATGTGATTTAATAGCACTTAGTTCATATATTATTTAATTTATTGCATGGAGTGTCTGCACAATTTCATCATTGTGGTGCAAAAACAATTCCACTGAGTAACTGCGGCTGTTACAGCTACTGCCTTTAGTATTAAAATGCAGTTTTCCCTATTATTCATATCCATTTCATTTAATACTGTGATAATTTTGAAATAAAACACCATCCCATACTTTACTGTGTGGAAATGTATTTTCATATTATGTCCAAAATAATTAAGATGAAGTGGTGCTTAGTACTAAAAGTCCTTTCATGTCAAGAAGGAATGGTTGTGTAGGGTAAAGACCTAGACTGAAATCATAGCACTGTGTGTGTGTGTGTGTGTGTGTGTGTGTGTGTGACTGCCTAATGGCTTCCTTAAAAATAATTCTGACAGATTCAATTTTCCTAAAAACAGCCCTGTGAAATTAACTGTATTTCTGAAATAATAGTTGGGGGACTAAGGTACAGGTCTCCTGTTGCATAAAACTTTCAAGAATATGAGGAAAGCTGATGATTCCATTTAGTGTATATTCCTGAAATGAATGTTAGGAATAATAGCAACAACAATCAATCAATAAACATTTATTAAGTGCCCACTATGTGCCAAGCCCCACACTAGCGATGGAAATAGAAAAAGAGGCAAAAGGCAGTCCCTGACCTCAATAATGGCTTATATTTGTCTAGCACTTTAAGGTTTGTAAAGTGTACTTTACAAAATATTAACTTGTTTTATTCTCACAGCAGCCCTGGGAGATATATATTATTGTTAACCCCATATTATAGATAATGAAACTGAGGAAGGCAAAAGTCAAGTGATTTGTTCAGAGTTACACAGCTAATACGTTTCTGAGGACAGATTTGAAGTTTGGTTTTCTTTTTTCCATAGTACTCTATGAATATGAATTGTGTGTGTGTGTGTGTGTGTGTGTGTGTGTGTGTGTTGGGGGAATGGTAGGGACAGTTGGTATTTATTTTCTGTGTAACTTTGATAAATCATTGATCTTTTTTATGCTTCAAATATCCAAGCTTTATGATGGTGTTGAGGATCCTAGCCTCCTTACTTCTTCTTAGGGCTGGGGATAAAGGAGAAAAAGTGTTCTTTGAAATAAATGTAATATGCTAAAAAGATCAGGAAGAGGACTCACAATTTAATCCTATTTCTACAGTTTTCTACTACCAATTTGAAATCTTGTTTGACTAGAGAGTCAGTTAGGAAGTGTCAAAAGATTACCTTTCTGCAGTGACATCCCAGGTGAGATTACTTAATATAAAATGGTAATGATTCAATTAGATATAATATACACATATACATTTATATATATGCTTATAGATAGAAGTGCATGTATATTTGTACATATATAAACATACTCATAAACACAAATCAACAGAAGAGTAAAAAGATGAATAAATTTAGCACATAACTTTGAAAAATTAGAAAATCACCAAATTATTAACTCCAACATACACACAAAAGTAGGAATGCTAAAAATCAAATAATGTACCTCAGACCATGTTTTGAATCACAACCAAAATCAACAACTAAAAACGTCTCTGGACCATTTGTCATGCTATCACTTACTTTGGACCAAGAGACATGCACAGACCATGCCCTGGGTGACATAATCCACTGAGCTTTAGAACCATTGCCCTAGGACCAGATCATCATGATTGATATTTCATTTAGTGTTAATATACATGGTTAATTATATCTAGCTTCAGAGAGCAGACTATGTTTCACATCTTATCTGATCAATTATCCAGGTGATCTCCTGTGTAAGGTTGTGCTGCACAACTGAGATGCATATATCCTGAGATGCATATATCCACATGGGGTCTCTGAACATATAAACAGATGGCTTGAGAAGTATGGACAGATATCTCTAAAATCTTGCCTACCTTTCTTTGAGGGACATTAGTTCCTGCCCTGAGTGGAGCAGGAGAAGGTGCCATGAACCTATTCACCAAGACATAGAAGTGCCAAACTAGAATTAAATACTTTTCTCCTAATCCTTTTGGTGGAGAAATAGGGAACTACAAATATCAAGTGAGGTGAATGGCATCTTATGTGGTCAACGTGTCACCTTCTTTTACCTTACTTGCATTTTACCTTACATATATTTTTTTGTTACATTCCTGGGAAGGTTGAATTGAGGTGGTGGTGGGGACTATTGTGAAACGACAGCACTGTTGGGGAGGGTCTCAATATTTTTTTTAAATACCCAATAAAATAGAGCTGGTTGAATATGTTGGGCATGACCCAACAATGTGCTCTTTTTCTTGTGAGTATCTGACCTACTCCTTATAATTTATATGGCAAAGTCAGAATCACTGAATAGCCTGTTTGCTTTCCTTACATGCCATGATGTTGTGGTATTGCCTGCTTCCCTAGATGGATTAATATTTTTCTTGTTGCTTCCTACTTCTTGTATTCTCACCCCAAGAGGTGCCTATAGTAAAAACTTCTTATATTGGCATTGTCTGGTGGCTCTGAGATTTCTGTGAAATCTTCTTCAAGTCTCCAAATGGCTGAAATGGAATGTGATGTATATCCAGGGTATGGTTTTGAGACTGAGTTGCATAATTTGCAGTATGCTTACACATTAGAGTTTTTGTCAGTACACTGGAAAGTTTTTCTCTCTAGTATTTTTCAATGGGATTTTAGCCAATAGAACTATAAAATTCAGACAATTTGCTAGGTCGTAGGCATCTGTCAAAAAGCTCATACTTATCAAGTGGACAAAGGACTTTAGTTTTGAATGGGTACCATTGGATGATGTCACCATGGCACACACCACACACCTGAAGCTGACCTTGAAAGAGAAAACCAAAATAATGTTAGCCTTTAGCCAGTTGTAGGTAGACATTTAAAAACAAACAATTTCCAGTCTACCAGTATCTTTTAAATAAATACCTTAACATTCCTTCTCTCTATTTCATGCTTTCATCCACCAGCCTCACCTGACAGGGAATAGTAATGGAAATTTTACCTCCTTTCTGCTTAAGGGCATGCTATTCATTTGCTTTTTCTGGCAGCCATTCATGATGAACGTTCTAGTCTGGATATGGTTGGAGGGGTTTCTAGTACTTTTGAAAATTATATGTGAATAAAAAGTTGGAGGCAGAGGTAGAGACTGTTTTTTTTTAGTGGGGGGGGAAGGAGTTCAGTGAAGGAAAAAAGGAATAAATGGAGAAAATGCCAGTGTCTTTGCTATGTAAAACAAAGAGTTGTCTGGGCTTTTTTCCCTGGCTATATGGCACTTGTGTTATTTAGCATCAAGATGAGTTCTAGCTTTGGTACAAATTAGACCATGGTCCAGACCACTCTCCAAGCATCAGTTTCCTCATCTTTGACACGAGAGTGTATCTCATAGAATTGGTGTGAAAAGTGCACTGTGAACCATAAAATGCAAATTATCTATATTATTATAACAAATCAGTTAGAAAGTCCTTACAAGAGCTTACAATTGCATGTGGCATATTTTGTACTAGGTTTCAGGCTATAAAGAAAAAGCAAAAAAGAGTTCCTGCCTTCGATAAGCTTTCATTCTCATGGGCACCAATCATGTACATACAATGTGTCTTGTAGGTACAAGACACATACAAAGTAGATATATGATAATGTTTGTTAAAGGATATTTAAATGTATTTTAAAAATTGATTCCTTGATAGGCATGTGTTTAAAGATGAATGAGATTTTTTTTTAAAATGAAGCAAGGTTGTTAAATCTGGTATTTATGCCTAAGCACTTATTTTAAAACTTTGTGTTGATTAATAATTATGTGTGCTTATTCTCCTGTACCTCCACATAACTCCTTACGTTCCTTAGGACGATTTCTTGAATATTCATTAAAATTTATTATGCAAACAAATTGTGTCCTCTTGAAAGCTTTTCTATGCTAAGTTTTAACTGGTTGACTATGCTTCCCAGCCCACAGTAGGGGAACTTCAATCACCAGGTTTTGTTTTTGAAGAATCATAGAATTAATGTTTTAATGGATGAGAATAACCACTCTAATTGAACCCTGTGATTTTACAGATTAGGAAATTAAGGTATAGTTAGTATAAAAAAGAGGGGCTTGAAACTAATACTCTGATTCAAAATGCAATACTTTTTCTCAGCATAAAATCCTAAGTCTTCTTAGGATAGACAGATCATTATTATATATCTTAATCCAATCTATCACTTCTCATATCACACTTAATATAATCTATGTTATAGTTGGTATGTCTCTGTAAGTAAGACCTACAGGGTACCATAATCTATCTTAATACAGTCTGTCCTTCAGTTGCAATAGTAATTCTTAAAACATATTTTGATGTATGGATCAGTCTTCATATTACATGGAATGATGAATCTAGCTTCCTTCTTTTCAATTTTTTGTCCACTCTTTTTTTTTTCATAAAGGGACTGGACTTGCAAATTTACTTGTATAGGGAAATTTCTGGTAAGGAAGCTCCTTCTTTCAGCAGAAGTTGGCATCTTTTCTTCAAATTTATATTTTAGAGAGTCGCCTAGAACTTCAAGAGGTTAAACAACTTGACCTAGAGTCACAAAACCAGTGGAGACCAGAGGTAAAACTTGACTTCATGTCTTTCTGATACTAATGCAGGTTTTTAAATTATGTAACACAGTCTCTTGTATAACATTGTCTAGTTAATTCTCCAACTTTGGCAAATGTTTGAATCTTTTCATTCTATTGTTCAAAAACACATAGTTCCTCCAATTTCATTAAATCACATTGGAATTTCTCAACCCAGCATTTGAAATGGCCAATCAACTATCATTCTGATTCATCTTTCTCTACTTAGAGAATCTCAGAGTCAGAAGGAACCCCAGGCTCCATCTGGGCCGACTCATATTTGAAGAGGAATATCCTTTACTCCATGTTCAGCAACCTGGACATCTAGCTTCAGCTGAAAGAAATCCGATAATGGGGAACTTACTGACTCCTGAGGCAATCCATTTTACTTTTTGACACTTCAGACAATTAGAAAGACATTTTCATTGACAGTAAATACAACTTCTGCATCTTTGACCAAATGCTCTTAATTATGCCTTTTGAGACCATGAAAAATGAGTCTAATCTCTCTACCACATGACATCCTGTCAAAACTTTGAGAAAATTATCATTTCCCACTTACCCTCTACTTCCCCACCCCTCCCAGTCTTTGATTTTTTTCTAGATAGACAGAGGATTAAAGAATTAGTGCTGGAAGGGACCATAGGGACTACCTATTCCAAATTCCTCATTTTATTGATGAGAAAAAAATGAGGTCCAGTTACATTAAATGACTTTCACACTCTACCCTAATATCTCTACATTCCCAGTTGTTCAGATAGGATGGTTTTTAGTTTACTCACCCTTCTGAAGACCCTTCTTTAAATATACTATAGCTTCTCCCCAAAATGAGGTGTATAGAACTAAAAAGAATACTCCATATGTGGTCTGACTTAAACAGAGTACAGCTGAAATATCACCTTTTTCATTTTGGACATTGTGCTTTTTAAATGCATGTACACTGAGACTCGGAAGTTAAATGGTACAGTAGATAGAGTATCAGTCTTGGGGTCAGGAACACTTATCTCACTGAGTTTAAATCCTGCCTCAGACACTTACTAGCCAAGTGACCCTGCACAGGTCACTTCATCCTGTTTGTCTCAGCTTCCTTATCTTTTAAATGAGCAGGAGAATGAAATGACAAACCACTCTAATGTGTTTGCCAAGAAACCCCAAAATGGGGCTATGAAGAGTAAGATACAAATGAAAAACAAGTCAAAAACAAATATAAGATTATATTAAATTTTTAAGCTGCCATGTTGCTTTTATTAGTTTACGTAGTGCTTCTAACTCACTAGAAAATAAAAGCATGTGTTTTTTCCTATCTTGTAATTTTGTTACTTTTTCTTTTTAAATAATATTTTATTTTCCCAGTCACACATAAAACCAATTGTTTAACATTTTTTTAAACTTGAGTTATAAACTCTGTCTCTGTTCCTCTGCTCCCCTCTCCCTGAGATAGTAAGCAATTTGATATCTGTTATTCATCTGCAATCATGCAAAATGTATTTCTATATTTGTCATGTTGTGAAAGAAAATACATACCCCCCCAAAAAAACATGAAAAAAAGGAAGTGAAAACCAGCATGCTTCAATCTGCATTCAGACGCCATCAGTTCTTTCTCTAGAGATGGATACTATTTTTCATCATGAGTCCTTTTTGAATTGTCTTGTATCATAACATCATTGAGAATAGCTAAGTCATTCACAGTTGATCATAGTAGAATATTTATATTAGTGTATACACTGTTCTGCTCACTTCATTTTGCATCAGTTTCTGTAAGTCAATTTTTTTCTGAAACCATCCTGTTCATCGTTTCTTATAACACAATAGTATCCCATCAAAATCGTATATCACAACTTGTTTAGCAATTCCCCAACTGATGAGCTTCCCATCAATTTCCAATTCTTTGTCACCACTAAAAGAGTTGCTATAAATATTTTTTTACAAACTAGTCCTTTTCCCTTTTAAAAAATTCCTTTGGGGGTACTGACCTAGTAGTAGTATTGCTGGGTCAAAGGCTATAGTTCCAAATTGCTCTCCAGAATGATTGGATCAATTCACAACTCCTTCAACAGTGCATTAGGTCCCAATTTTCCCACATCCCTCCCAACATTTATCACTTTCCTTTCCTATCATATTAATACTTTGATATATGTGAAGTGGTACTTTAGAGTTGTTTTATTCTGTGTTTCTCTGTCAACAATGACTTAGAGCATTGCATATGAATAAATAGTTTTGATCTCTTCATCTGAAAACTGCCCTTTGACCATTTATCAGTTGAGGCCATCCTGTAATTCTGAATTAGATTTTCTTAACAGATGAAGGGGTTTACATTAATTCTAATTACATGTCTTCTTCAATTGCCCCATATTTGTTGCCTACTGGGAACTTTTTAGATCTGAAATCTAGTATGTTAGATACTGTTTTTTTTCTGTCATCTGCAAATTTCTTTTTTATTAATTAATTTATTCTTAGTTTTCCACATACACCTCCATAAGATTTTGAGTTCCAAATTTTCTCCCTCTCCCTCTCATCCCCCTTTACAAAGATGTTGTGCAATCTGACATAGATAGGCTCTACATATACATATTTTCACATTAGTCATGTAAAGAATTGGAACCAGTAGGAGCAACCACGAGAAAGAAGGTGGGAGGAAGACAACAAATAATATGCTTTGATCTGCATTAAGACTCCATAGTTCTTTTTCTGGACATGAATAGCATTTTCCATCATGAGTCTTTTGGAGTTGTATTAGATCCTTGCATCGCTAAGAAGAGCTAAGCCTATGAAAATTAGTCCACACACTGTTGCTGTTGCTGTGTACAATTTTTCCTGTTTCTACTCTCTTCACTCAGCATCAGTTCATATAAGTCTTTTCAGGTTTTTCTAAAGTCCTTGTGCTTATAATTTTTTGTGGAACAATAGTATTCCATTACATTCACATACTACAACTTGTTCAGTCTTTTCTCAGTTGATTGTTATCCCTCAATTTCCAATTCTGGGTCACTACAGAAAGAGTTTCTATAAATTCTTTTGTAGAATTTGGTCCTTTTCACATTTTTCATGATCTCTTTTGGATACAGACCTAGAAGTGGTATTGCTGGGTCAAAGAGCATGCACAAGTTTCATAGCTCTTTGGACATAGTTCCAAACTGATCTCCAAAATTTTCCTACATCTTCTCCGACATTTTTCATTTTCCCATTTTGTCATGTTAGCCAATCAGATAGGTGTGATGTAGAACTGCAGAGCTGTTTTGATTTGCATTTATCTAATCAATAGTGATTTAAAGTATTTTTATATGACTTTAGATAGCTTTAATTTCTTCATCTGAAAACTGCCCAGTCATATCTTTTTACCATTTATCAACTGGGGAATATCATCTGCAAATTTCATAAACATGCCATTTGTACCTTCATCTCAGGCACCTGTCAAAATATATATTTTTGTGTTACTCCACTAAAGACTCCTTCCTTTTTGATACTGACTTATTAGTCATTCTTCTTTGCATCGAATCATTGAACCAGTTTCTAATGTACCTAGAGTAACCAATTAATGAATTCCTCCATAGAATGGTTAATCATTCTATCTGTTCATTACCATTTTCTCATCCTTGTTTTTACTGTGGAAATTGTTTGGGATATCTCCCATCCTTTTCTCCTCCAATTCAGACATTATACTTTCTTCAAAGATTAACTTACAAATCACCTTCTCCAAAACCTTCTGTGTCTCTGCTTTTTCATACTGATCTTTCTTTGACTTTAATTCCTTTATTACTAATGTGACTTTACAAGTATTATCCACTTAGAATCTTCACTTTTGTACAAATGGCTTAGATTCTGCCACAGAAACTCCCCTTGATGCTGCCACTGAAAATTTTTGGTACTTGTTTCTCTTCTTTCTATTCTCTCCTGACTGCCTTGAAGAAACCAAGCAATCTTCTCTCTTCCACTACCCCCGGTCCAACTGAACCAAATATCAGTTCTCCATTTTGGTGATTGTCCAATTCTTTGTTTACAATGGGAATGGGCAGGTTCTCTAGTTGTAGAAGTGAAGTGGCTAGCTTACAGGAATCGGGAGGAAAGCAAAGAAATTCCGCTTAGTACTTACAATTTGTTGACAGCGATGAGAGGAAGAATATAATCAAACACAAAAAACACATTTTATCAGCTACTTTTATGTGTTGAGAGCTCTTCTAGGCCATGAATATTATGGTGAGACATAATCACTGCCTTAATTGAGTTTTTGATTTGGAGAAGAAATATAAGGGGTGTGGACAAAGCTTTTTCCATCTTAATATGGATTTCTAGACTCTCTATTCATCTGGCAGAGTTAGCATGCTCAACCAAGCCAGTGACAATATTAGGGGACTTAGGGGAAATGCCAGGTAGGCAGGTGGAGAAGGTATGTTCTAAATTGAATGAAGAATAAGAATACTTCAAATACCTAGGTCAAGTAAATGACCAGGATACTTGTGGGAGTGTTGAGATTGAAACCATTGAACCAAGTGAGTGAACTGTCCACCAATTAGAAAATTCAAAGCAAAGGGAGTTCATGGACAATTAGGAAGCCAGAACTGAGTGGCAGGAAAAAAAAGAGGTGAGTTGCCTTGTCTTATACAATTTCCCTGTTAAACTGTATTTCTCTAGTACTTCAAAGACTGTTAATTATTTTTAAAAAATGCAATTTCTTTACCCCAGTGAAATTGGTCTTTTCTTGTTGCTGTTGTTTCTTACACATGCAATGGCAATGTAGGTCCATTTTTTCCTGTTCTTTTGACCTCTACTGTTTACTCTGTCTAGATTGTCTTAGTCATCATGTAAATAAAAGATCATAGATAAAAAACTGGAAAAGCTTCCAGAGGTTATCTAGTCCAAACCCCTCATTTTATAAGTGAGGACACTGAGGTTCATGTTGGTTAAGTGATTTAACCAGGCTTATAGACAGTTAGGATCAGAGGTGGGATTTAAACCCAGCTTTTTCACCTAAGGGCCAATGTTAAGCCTTGACATTCTTTTATTTCTTTTAATTGATAGTATTTTATTTTTTCAAGTTACATGTAAAGATAATTTTCCACATTCATTTTTGTAAGATTTTGAGTTCAAAATTTCTCTCTCCCTTCCTTCCCTCCCCTCTCCTCAAGACAATAAGCCATGTGATATAGGTTATACATGTATAATTACATTAAACATGACATTAGTCATGTTGTGAAAGATGAATTGGAACAAAAGGGAAAAATCACAAGAAAGAAATTTCATCTCATTCACATTCAAAGTTATGATTACAAACTATATGTCCCTCCATCATATTTTCCCCTTTTTTGTACTTTTTTCTCTCCTTTTGCCCTGTCTCTCCTCACCAGTGTTTTGCTTCTGACCACTACCTCTTTCAATCTTCTTTCCCTTCTATCACCCCCATCCCTTTTTCTTTCCCCTTTCCCCTTTTACTTTACTATAGGATAACATAAAATTCTATTTCCAACTGACTGTGCATGTTATTCCCTCTCTGAGACAAATACAGTCATATGAAGATTCAAACAGTGCTCACCCCCTCCCTTCTTTCCCTCTACTATAATAGATCTTTTGCGCTTCTTCATGTGATGTAATTTACCCTATTCTTCCTCTCCCTTTCCTCTTTTCCTAATGTAATTCCTCCTCTCTTTATTTTTTTTATCATCACATCAAAGTGCAGCAGCAAACACCTTAGCATATCCAGGATGGCTGCTAGCACAGGTTATTTGATCTTATTTTCTAAAGGAAAGCAACTTAAAAAGGGTTAACAATATTATTTTAATCAAACATATATCATTTACCTAGCTCAGGTGAAAAAGTCAGCACTCTGAACTTCAGAGAATACAAACAGAAGTTGCAAGCAAACAAAAAATACAGACGAGAAAATAACACAATTCAAAGACAAACAGACAGGGCTTCTAGCTGTCTGACCATTACATACATACAGGGCTAGTTAAGAGAGAAGGAAGCATCAACATCTGGATTTTCAAAGCCAGGGATCTCAATGTCTGCCCAGAGTCTCATCTGACCAAATCACACAATTCTTCCCAAAGTGAGCCCCAAAGCAAACCTCACCTCAGAGGTATATATAACCATCTCCAGGGTCAGACTCTGGCCTATGACTCACTGCCTAATTACAAAGCAACAAGGTGTGGGCATTCCTGAAAAGCAAGCTACCCTAAGCAAGCTTCTCCTGTGTGCTCTGCTCCACCCTTCACCAAATTCCTCCCACCACAGGCTTCATGTGACCATATTCAGCCTATTGGGGCAGAGCAGATTTTCAAATCGGGGAAGATCCTCAAATTCACTTAGGCTTATTAAAGGGCAAGGAAGAACTTCAAATTCCCTTACCATTATACCAAGTCAACTTATACCCACATCCTCTGCCTATGTATACTCTTTTTTTTTAAATATCTCATTATATTTACTTCTTTTTGACTGTATGGATATAATTGCTGTAGGCCAGAATCTCAACCCATATAACTCCATGGGAATTTTTCCATGGATTTACCTAGATGAAACTCTTGTCCTGCATCTTTTTAAAATTTTTTTTAAAATTTGTTTTCTTGTTTACATCATTCATTTTCATGACATTTTTGAATTACAAATTTTCTCCCCATCTTTCCCCCACCCAACCCCAAAACAGCAATCCCACTGCAGAACCCCTCCCTTGATCTGCTCTCTTAATTTCTGGTAGGGCAGGGAGGGTCTCCCTACCCCATCCCCTGTATATCTTAATTCCTAGTTGCAGGTGTTGCAGAGCTTTAAATTCTAGATTCTTTCAATTCCTCCCTTGTTACCCACCCCCACTAGAAGGACAATCAATTCAATACAGGCTGTGGATGTGTGATTATACGGGACATCTTCACAGTGGACATATTGTGACAGTGATCATCTGTCTCTCCTTTATATCCCTCC
>CM053594.1:219814827-219854862 GCA_028646575.1 Pseudocheirus occidentalis
AGATATTTCACATTGTATTCTATTTTTTCATTTGTTTGGATCTGTTTAATAGTGTCTTGATTTCTCACAAAGTCATTTCCTTCCATTTGCCCCACTCTAATTCTGAAGGAATTATTCTCTTCAGCAAGCTTTTGAGATTCTTTTTCCATCTGGCAAATTCGACTTTTTAAGGCATTCTTCTCCTTATTGGCTTTTGGGCCCTCTTTTGCCATTTGAGCTAATCTATTTTTAAGGTGTTATTTTCTTCACTCAGGTTGTTGATTCTCTTTTCATGGTTTTCTTGCATCATTCTCATTTCTCATTCCAATTTTTCCTCCACTCCTCTTATTTAGTTTTCAAAATCCTTCTTAAGCTCAATTATGGCTTGTAGGCAGTCTTCATGTTTCTTGGAAGCTTTTGGTGTGGGAGTTCTGACTTTGTTGTCTTCCTCCCATTCCATGCTTTGATCCTTTTTGTCTCCAAAGAAGGAATTTAAAGTTCGGTTGCTGTTTTTACTTTGTTTCCTTTGCCTGCTCATGTTGCTGGTCAATTACTTGAATTTTATCTCTGTGTAACTCTGCTTCGAGTGGGGAAAGCTCTGTCCCAAATCACTGGGGTTTTTGCAGCTGTTGGAGCTATTAGGAAGCTGCTGCAGCCCCCACCAGCTTTGGCTCACTGAAAATGCACCCCAGGACCACCACCCAAGACCACAATCAGGATCCAGGCTGCTCAATACAAGAGCACTTAGCCTCTGAATGGTCACTTGGCCCCCCTGCAATCTGCAGGTTGGGAACTCTGAAGCAGCCATGTGGAGGCAGCTGCAGGGCCACTGCTTCTGCAGGTTCCTTGCCCTGGAGCCAGTTTGGCCAGACTGCTTTTTTCCCCCAAAATTTAGCTGAGTTCCACTCACCTTTCACTTTATCCTTGTTTCTTATGGCTTGATAATTCTGGAAACTGCCACAGCTGCCGCTGATCCACTCTCCTGAAGGCTCCAGCTGTGGCTTGTTCTGGCTACCCTGTGGCCAAGCCACAGTTTCAGGCTGGGCTAGTTTTGGCTTCCAGTGTCCTGAGATGAGCTCTTCCTGCCAAGCTGCCTTCAGTGGGAGACGTGTTTTTCTGTATTTTTGTGAGTTTTAGAGCCCTAAAATTTGTTTAGAGTCATATTTTATGGGTAGTTGAGGTAGCTATATAGGAGCTGCAGAACCTTATTGCTTCTATGCCGCCATCTTGCCTTGGCCCCCTGGTCAGAAGAAATTTTAAGACTTTTGCAGGATTTTGAAAATGATTCTTGTCAATTTAGAGTCCTATCCTCGAAGTGTTTATCTTTGCTTTAAAAACAACAACAACACTTTCTCATGGAAATGGATGGAAGAACTTTAGAAATTCTGCATTTAACAATTGACTACTGTTACTTTAATGTAGATTCCATAGATCTGTTTAATTAACTTTAAATGTTCTTAATGCATATGATCTTTTGAATGTAGTTTCAAGATGTTAAAAGGAAAATAAATCTAGTCACCAAAATTCTTTTTTTGAGACTAATGATAGAGTTTAACATCTAGACCCCAGGATTAATAGAAGGTAGCTAGGATTGTAAGGGGAAGAGAAAAATCTCTCCATCTTTCCAGACGTTTTACATGGGTTCCTGCCCGTAGGATCTACCATAATGATTTTACAACTATCTCCACCATCCTACTCACACAGTGGCAGCCCTACTTTGGGTCTTGTTAATAGTCTCCTTCCTAAAGTAATGCCCTCCTAAATAGTCTCTGTGACTTCAGTCTCTTTCTTCTTCTATTCATCTTCTATATATCTGCCAAAATGAGCCTCCTAATTTATGTGTCTGATCATGCTGAAGTTCAAAAGTCACCAGTTATTCTCTGTTGTCTATTGGATTAAGTGCTAACTTCTTTGCAAGGCCTTCCACAAATTAGGTCTAACATATGTGTACATCTTGATTGAAGTCCCCTTAGTACTCTCTTCCTTGATTTCATTCTTTCCTTTTCTGCCTCTGTAAAAATCATAAAGGCAGCATGTAGACTGAATGTTGGACTTGGAGTCAAGAAGATATGAATTCAAATTATGCCTTTGCCTTTTAGTAGCTAGGTGACTAGGCAAATCTAAACTCCATGAGCTTCAGTTTCTGTGCTTAGTCATTCATTCAGTCAATAAGTATTTGTTAAGTACCTACTATGTGCCAAGGAAAATATAGCCTCTGTCCTAAAAGAGTTTGCCATGTAATAGAGGACAACGCACAAAGGAAATCAGAATAAAGTACCATGTGAAAGGCACAGTGATGCTGGAGCATGGTGGAGTCCAGTGCTAAGGGTGCAGATAATGGGAAATGAAGAACTATCTTGTCTGTGAGACCTCTTTTTTCCAGTTTATTAATTTATTTGTTTTGAGTTTTCAACATTCACTTGCATAGGTTTTAAATTTTCTCCCCCTCCCTCCCCAAGGCAGCATGCAATCTGATATAAGTTCTACACATATGAGTTTCTATTAAACATATTTTCATATTAGTCATGTTGTATAAAAGAAGCATAAGGAATGGAAGAAACCATGGGAAAGAAAACAAAACAAAACAAAATACACAATAGTCTGATTCACTCTGCATTCTTACTGTATAGTCTTTTCTCTGGATGTGGATGGCATTTTCCATCATGAACCCTTTGGAAATGTTTTAGGTCCTTGCATTGCTGAGAAGGGCTTAATCTATGAGAACCAGTCCTTTCACACTGTGGCTATTACTGTATATAATGTTCTCCTGGCTCTGCTCACTTTACTCAGCTTCAGTTCATATAAGTCTTTCCACGTTTTTCTGAAGTCTTCCTTTTTATAGCACAATATGTGAGGCTTCTTTAAATGGAGGCTTTGGGAGGAGTTCTTTGCCCCATCATTCAATTACGCAGAAGGGAGAAGGTGAGGAAGAGGTATGAGTACTAAAGCTGAAGCAATCTTATAGGTAAAAGGGAATAATAATAATAATACCTTGTAACTTTGCTCATAGTCTCATAGGTTGTAGTGATGCACAAATGAGGTAATGTGTATAGAAATTTAGTCCTGTATAAATGTAAGGCATTATTTTTATTTTCTACACACTCCCCAGGGGCTGGAACTCACTGACTCTGTACTTTTTGAATATCTCTTTTCTTTCAAGGTCCTTCTGATGCCACCATGGTGTCTTTTCTGATCCTCTCAGCTGAAAATGGTCTAACCCTCCTCATGACTCCTGGATTACGAAGGAAAAGACTCTGCCTTTTATTGCTTATATGACCATGGATGATTTTTACATGTAAAAATGAAGTAATTGAACCAGATAATCTTTAAAGACCTTTCTAGTTCTCATGTATCTGTAACAGAGATTTGCTGTGTAAAGTGGGTCACTTCCTGAAAGAGAGGGAGATACTGTCCCAGTCTGGCAATTTTTTAAAGATAATATTTTATTTTTTCCACAATTACATGGAAAAACAATTTTAACATCTTTTTTTAAAAAAAGTTTTGAGTTCCATATTCTATTTCTTTTTCCCCTCTTCTCTCTCTGAGTGGAGTCTGATCATTTTAAAGTTCCTTCTATGTAGTCAATGAAAAGAGGCTGTTCCCATCTATTTGGTGGGACGCGCAGAATGTCTTCTCACAGAAGCATGTCTCTGCTGTCTCCCACATAGGTCCCTCCATCTTAGGGGATCTGTGCAAACTCAGCAAAGGCCTACTCAGGGGGTATACTGGAGCCGGCTTGTACTGACTAATAAGAACTGATTATTAAATTTTCAGTGTGAGCATTTATACATCAAATTGCCAAATGCTACAAATTAGGGCTTGATTTATTGATTTGTAGACTTAATAAAGTGAGTGAAGAAATGATATCAGATTAAACATAACAGCATGTTGTGCATACATTTCCCCCATAGAACCAATTGTTAAACATTTACCTCACACCCCTGGCTCTATCTTATTCTTTCCTTTTCACATTCCACATTCTGCCTTGTGTTGCCTATTTTATGTACATATTGCCTACCTTGTATTAGATTTAAATTCCATGGAAAGAAAAAAAAGTCTTTTCTTTTAATTAAAAAAAAAACGAAATCCCCATATCAAGCACAGTTCTTCGCATGTAATTGATAATTAATTCATATATTTTGAACTAGGGAACAGTCTGATTCCTTCTTGTCTTTGTAACCTCCAAACCCAACACATAGTAATTACTTCATAAGTACTTTTTAAAGTTTGGTTGATATTGATTATCCCAATATCAATAGTCAGAGTGATAATCTCCCAGCTAAGTAACTACCAAGGCTAGCAGTTTATAAATTGTTTCCTTGAATTTTATTTCAATTTAATTTTATTTAAATGAAAATAAGTTCTTGATACTAAAGCAGAAGACCTAGTTTTTTTTTCATTCTAGATTAGACTTTCACATTACAGTAACATCCTATATAAAGCTGCTTTAGATTTCCTAAAATGTAAAAGGATTTCAGGTCTACCAAGCATATTCCATACATTATGAATCACATAACTCTTTACAACAACTATATGAAGTAGATTGTGCAACTATTATTCCCATTTTTATATGATTAAAGCGAGGCTTAGAGAAGTTAGAAATTTTTCTTATTGTTTAGTGACTTGCCCAAGGTCACATGGCTAGTAACCGTTCAATGTCTGAGGTCACATTTGAACTCAGGTTGTGACTTGAGGGCTGGTGCTCTATTTACTGTGCCATCTAGATGCACTTAGAAAACTTTTTAAAGGTCAAATTATTCATAAGTGATAGATTCAAAATTTATTCCCAGGGATTCAGATCATAAATCCAGAATTTTTCCCACTATATCATTGTTTTTAGTTATTTTCAGTTATTTTATATTTTAGCTATTTCAGTTCAGTTTAGTTTTCAGTTATTTAGTTATATATTTAGTTATATTTCAATTCAGTTTATTTTAGTTATTTGATTTTTTTTGAACCCATTTTGTTTTTTTCTGGTAAAGATACTGGAATGATTTGCCATTTCCTTCTCCAGATCATTTTATGGATGAGGAAACTGAGGCAAACAGTGTTAAGTGACTTGTTTAGGGTCATACAGCTAGTAAATGTCTGAAACCTGTATTTGAACTCAATTCCTTCTGACTCAGGGCTTAGAGCTCTATCGACTACCCCACTTAACTGCCCATAATACTCTTTCCTTTTGACAAATAAATACATTATCCTTTATCCAGTCCCCAGAGATAAGCCCAGCTTAGTCTTAGAATCTACTTTGAGTCTTTCATTTTAAAAGTCATTAAATATCACTGAGAAAAACTAAGCCTACTACATAAACATTTCAAGTATAAGGGTTATACTTTTATCAAAAGCAGGTCCATCCACAAATCAGGTGCCAAGTATTTGATTGTTATACCTAGATACTTGTGAAATACAAAGCAAAAAGGTAGTTACATTTGATTTCCTTCCAAATCCTTACCTCTGCCTTTCTACCCTTCTTTCCCAGGGACAAATTCCTTATAACAAAGAATTAAAGAAATACAGGGAAAATAAAACCCCAATCCACATCAAAAGGTATATGCTGTGTTCCACACCTGTGGGAACCTCTACAAAGGATGAGAGGGAGGCATCTTCTCATACCTTATTTCTGGGGTCAAGTGTGTTCTTTATAGTTTTGCTATATAGAATTTCAATTATTTTGTGGTTGTCCTTTCCATTTACACTGTTGGAGTAATAGACTATGTTTTTTTCGGGTTTAGCTTATTTCATTCTGCATCACAGCATATAAATCTTCTCATCCTCCTCTATATCCATCATATCCATTGTTTATTATAGCATAACAATTTTCCATTACTTGTATGTATGAAAATGTTTAGGCTTTCTTCTTTTGATGGGCATTTATTCTGTTTACAAATCTTTGCTAGCACAAAAGGTGCTGCTGTAAATATTTTTCTGCAAATGGAGACTTTCTTATTATTTGCTTGGACAGTTACACTGAAGTAGTAAGGGATTACAACCAGCAGTAAGACTCCTTGAAGACCCCATATCACATACACACACACACACACACACACACACACACACACACACACACACACTTTTTTCTTTCCTTTTAAGTGTCTGAAATTTAATGCTCCTGATACTATTCTACTGTTCATAAAGGACTGTGTCATACTTAGGTATTTCTGTTCTGTTATCTGTTTTCATATCTGTCTTTTGCATATGTCTTTTTCAAGTTAATTTGGTGAATTGGCTCATTGTAGATTCACATCTGTCTCTAGACAATTCCTTATCTTTTTTTTCATAAAGATTGAATATTATTTCTTTTTGTATCTCTCAGATACTTCATACTTGTAATAAGTTGAATAAGTAGAGGAGCAAAATGTATAGATGTAGCTCACATTTCAAAAGAAACTTCGAGTAAGACCAATATTATTCAAGTTCACAAAATATCACAGATGATATATATGTGAACTCACTTAAATGTGCTAGCATTAGTATTCTAGAAGGACAAAGTTGCTTCTAAGTTATATAGCCATTTGAGAAAAAAAATTCCTGTCTACAGCGTTTTCTACAGGTTACTGAGGACAAAAAAAGAGTAGGCCCCATATAAAATTATTAAGTCTGTTTTTTGCTCCCCCAATATCATCTTTCTTTACCATTTTCTCACTTCCATGGGCCATTATTGATTTCCATTAGGTAAAGTTAAGCTGGTAGAGTTTATATTGCCCAATGGTTTAAAAGAAAGTCATGGAAACATTCATCAAAAGTTCTTGATTACACTGTCCATCAAGGTTCCAAGTACTGGATGAAGAGAAGGATTCTAGAAGAAGGAAGAGTTCAAAGGTTAGTGTGGAAATCCAGAGCTAAGCAGTTTTGGTGGCAGAGACAGGAAAAGGGATATTTGTGCACCTGAAGCAAGAGGGAAGGAAATAGAAATGTGGTTTTTTTTTCCCATTCTTCTTGTTTTGTTCATTGAAGAATTATCCTTTCCTTCCCCTCCCTATTTAGGGATAATAAAATGACTGGTAAATTCCAGCGTCTACTAGCTTCACTTCCTGAACTATAGGAAAATGACCAGAGCCTTAAGGAGTAGTAGGTGCTTTCAAGGCCAGAACTAGCAAGATAATGTAAGAACTAACCCCAAGCAGTAATAGAAGGGGAAGGGCACCTTTCTTTCTCCCTGGAGAGCTGCTTGTGGGTTGTACCCTCTACTCAAAAACCAGTTTCCCACCTCAAACCCTAGGGTGCAGTACCCTTTCTGACTTCTTTTGAATCAGAACAGTTTCAAGATAGGGAAGAAGAACAGTGAGGGGGGAGATAAATAGGAGATCAGACACTGATGGGGAATCCATGTTGAAGTCATTGTCCTCATATTAAACTCTTATTAATATGTAAAAGAAGGACAATTCCCTAATATTTATATTGCATTATACTTATATAGTGTTTGGGAAACAAGTATTTTGTTAATTGTACAGAGTAAAAGTATGACCTTAATGTATTATGACCTCAATTGGTGCCAAAAGGCCCACTGAGTTCTAGAGAGCAGCAGAAGTAGAAGAGACATATGAGTTATTTGAAAAGAGCTACAATATGGTTTCCTAGAAAAGTGTTTTCTAGTTTCATAAGTATCAGGAAATATGCTTAGATTTTATGGCTGGACTTTGGGGCAGCTAGGAGGTATAGCGGATAGAGCTCTGGGTCTTGCGTCAGGAAGACCAGAGTTCAAATCTAGTCTCAGGACACTTACTAGTTGTATGAACCCATATGAAAAATGTAACTGTTTGCCTCAGATTTTTGAATTGTAAAACAAGCTGTAAAAGGAAATGACAAGCTACTTTAGTATCTTTGCCAGGAAAATTCCAGATGAGGTCACAAAGAGTAGAAAATGACTGGACAGCAACAATTATTATTTGGAAAGCATTACTTTATTTGAGACATGAGCAAACTAGGGCTGTTAGTGGTTATAATACTTGTTCAGTATCACGGAGTTAGATGGAGTGTTGGATCAAGAATCTTGAAATCTGGATTCTAAGTCTTGGATGTTTCACTCTTAATGATCTTAACCCCAATATGATGTCCTTGTGAGGCATAATTCAGACTGATTTGTCTTTTGATTCTTCTCTGTAGGTTGTCTTACTTACTGAATATTAATTAATAATAATAATACCTAGCATTTGTGTAGCACTTTAAAGCACTTTACAAACATCATTTCATTTAATCCTCAGAACAATCTTGGGTGGGAGGAAATTGCTATTGCTACACCCATCCTACAGATGAAGATACTCAAGCAGGCAAAGGTTAGGTGATTTGTCCAGGATCACACAGCTAGTAAATTTCTGAAATAGCATTTGAGCTGAAGTCTGCTTGACTCCAGGTGAGGAGCTCAAAGATCCCCTGTGCCTAATTATAATTATATTTATAATAATAATTATGAATAGAAGCATAGTCTTGTATTTATTACACTCTTAATAAATATTTGTGTAATTAAGGAAATGGATGCATGATTTATTAAGTATTGTCCAAGCAGATGGTAATTTCTTATGGTGTTTGGAGAATCAGAAATAAAGAATATCATTCCACATTACAAGGGAAGGATATTCAATTGACAGAGGAGTGACTCCTCTTAAATGTCGATTGAGAGGGAATGTAGAATAGTACCAGTAACTTTTAATTAATTCTCTTTCACAAATCTTTAGAAAGTACTCTCATTAAGAGGACTTGCTCTCAACTTCCTGTTTAGAACCAAAGTCTCCATTGATCTCCCTTTAGATTGTCTTTTTTTCATTATTTAGACAATTAAAATTGTATTCATTCCTAAGGCACTGGGATATGGGAAGAGAAAATTATATTTGTGTAAATAAATAATGAGAAATTATGATAGGCTTATCAGAAAGTATATTTACTTTAATACTTGAAGTGTCTGTTATTTAGTTGATGAGGGCAAGCTGCCCACCACTGACTCAGATCATAATCTCTTTACATTTAGCTCCCTATTAGCTTTTCTTTGAGAGTTATTATGGTCTTAAAAAAATGACTGTAAACCATACATTTTGGTGAACCTGGTTGGAAAACAAAACTTCTGAAAACTGTTTATTTCTATGTAATGCTTTTAGCACCCCCAATTAATCTATTAGTAGAAACTATAAAATATCTAATTATCAGAGGCAATATGCAAACACATTGCTCCTCTGTAGAATCTTACCTCTTTTAGGGCAGAGGCTGATTCTTTATATCCCCAGTGTCTAGTATTAGGCCTGGTATATATACAAAACTTAGTGAATGATTGTTGATAAATTGTTTGATAGAAATGATGAGTTTCTTGAATTTAGGAGTGGTCCTTAGGCAACAGATCTATCACTGGGCCACTATAGTCAAGTCCTTCACATTTCATTGTGTGATATGGAGGTGATCTTGTTCCTCTCCATAAATCTTGTGCTATACTCATCCCCTGCAAATGAATTTTCCCTAAGTATTAACATTTCTAGTTATGGCTGTGGAAGTTTCCAAGTAGCCTGTGAGCTGAGAAAAAATAGGTATTGGAAGACACAAATAGACAACAGAAGATACGTCTTCCCCAGAAATAAGTAGCATGTAATGTAGCTGATGAAAACAAAATGTATTCTCTCTCCTTAGAATATAAGATTTGTGATGTAAGAGGTACATTTGAACTGGAGATATCCAGAAGTAGATGTGCTAGGGTAGGGGAGAGAAGAGACTCAATTGCTAAAGAGAGAGGAGAGTCTAGAAAACTAGAATCTCCCAGGTAAGGTTGAGCCAAGGACTCAATGTAAAATATACCAGGTTATGTTCAATCTTATATTTCTTAAAAATGGGCAAAAAGCTACCTGTATGTCATTTTCTATACAGAGAACCAGCTACACTCTTATGGCCTAAAGTGTCCATAACCATATCTCCTAACTCCAATCATATATTAATTTATTTTTATCACAACACCCAACTGAAGGCAGTCATTATCATCATCATTATTATTATCATTATTTTACTTGTATGCAAACTAGGGCAAAATGAAATTGGCTGTGATCAGGTGGAATCAAAAGACATTGGTTTCTATGAATCCATTGCTGTCCCTTGAACAAACTCAGGATATCTCAGTCTTAAATTCAAGAGTTGTGATGAATTCAAGGAGTATTAAATGCTATGGCTTTTGATTTTAGCAAGCTCTTGGTTCCTTCTGGTGGCATTTAGGTTAGAGAGAAGAGTGGCTTCATCTCTTTCATTTTGTTTTCTTTTTCTAATTCTCTGAGCTTCAGAATGAAATTCTTTTTGGAATCAGGAACTCTGCTCTTTCTTTTTAACCTTCACCTGGATTCATTTAAAAAAAATAGTTGTTCTGTTTTCAAAGATCATTGTACTTATCTATGGTATGGAATTGTATGTATGTATTGTGTAAATGTGTAAAAATTCACCATGTTTCTGTCACCAACTTATGCCAATATCCCCTTAAAATAATTCGAGGAAAAAAGAAGGCAGGAAATAATGTTGGCAAGAGCTGTGTAGCTTTCAATAAATATGGGTGTGAATCTTCTTCAATTTATCCAAAAGCCAGGAGTACTTGGGAAATAATTTAAATGAGTAAAAAACAATCCATACAAGCTTTTTATTCTGTTGTATCTCATTTGTAGATAGTTGTTTACATTGTAAACACCTACATATTGTTTACATTGTAAACAACTGTATATTGTCTGCCCCTAACAGACTGTGAGTCCCACAAGATCAGGAGCTATCTTTTTGCCTTTCTTTTTATCTCAATGCTTAGCACAATACCTAAGGCATAGTATATACTTAATAAAGTATTTTACTGACTGACTGACCTTTTCTCAGGTGACCATCTTAATCAAAATACAAGCATTTATTAAGTGAATACTGTGTGCCAAGTATTGTGCTAGGCCCTGGAGATATAAAGACAAATGCCATAATAGTCCCTCCCTTTGGTAACTTACAGTTTATCTAAAGAGGCAATGTGTGTGTGTCCATATATAAAAATAAAAATATCAGAAATCCCAAAGGCTATTGGTATGGGACTTTCTCCTCAATGGTGGAAATCAATGCCCTGTATCTCTGTGAGGGAAGGGACAGAGTTGGTGAGAAGGGCAGAGAGGAGATCTCTAATCTCTTCAGGATCTATAATTTCTTCAGGCACTTTTGACTTCCAGAGAGAGAAAATGGAAGAGGACAAATATATTTAGGTTACTGAAGAAAAAGAATCTGGCAAGAAGCCAACCTGAGAGGAACTGGGAGACTCCATCATGTCCCTATCCCCAGCTTTCTACACTAGACATTTTGAGGAACTTTCCTTTGGGTGAGATGTTTGCCTCTGTCTCTTGGTTGAGCTGGGTTACCCAGCATGCAGTGGAAGAACTCCTTCATTCTGTGTTGTCTGATACATATTCTCCTAAGCATATGCTCTCTGATGTCTTTTTCTTTAATTCCTCTCCCCTTCCCCCAATGGAAGTAGATAAGTGCATTTCTTTGTTAACTTCTATTTGTGTTCATTTTAGAACTGGTATTTGGTAGGAAAGAGTCAAATCTTGTATTTAAGCTTGGGGTCCTGCTTCCCCCGGTGAATGAGCATCAATCAGAAGTTAGACTGAACCTAAAAATCACATCCTCTAGACTAACAACATTTAATGAAGTAAATATAGTTCTAGCCATGGACTCCCTTCTAAGGAGTTTAGAACTCCTGGCACCAACATACTGCTTCCTGCTCTGGAAGGAATTAAAGCCTACTTTGGTGAAGGGTCAGTGGGGAAGAGGCCAGAATTCAGCCTTCCTTTAAGGACGTAGTGCCATCCCCATGCTACCTGTGTAGGACATCCCTCCTACATGTATATAAATATATGCAAAAGAGTTGGAGAGGCAAGGTGGAATAATTGAAGGAGAGGCAGATCTTGATATGCAAAAGACCTGGGTTCAAAGTACTGCCTATGCTGCTTACTGGTTGTATAAGGCTAGGCAAGGCTCTTAGCCTCTTAGAGATTCTGGCAACTTTCTAAGACTTTAAATTACAGAGAAGGTATTTCTCTGCATCCATGGAGGAAATTCATTGTTTAGTATTCCCTAGAAAGAAGGAAGGGAAATGAGGGAAGAAAAAGAGGAAGAAGAAAGAGGAAGGCAAAATAGGGTAATGGGTAACATGGAGACCTAGAAGACAAGGTGGTATTTGAACTGAACCTTGAAGGAAACTACATATTGGGAGAGTTGGAGATAAGGAAGGATTACATAGGGGGCAGCCAATTCAAAGGCACAGAGATGGGAGACAGAGGGTTTGTAACACAGAACAGTAAGAAAGCCATATTGACTAGATTGCAGTATGCCATGCAAAAAGGCTGGAGAGTTGGGTTGGAACTAGTGTGGAAGAAAACAGGAATTTATATTCAAACCTAGGACCAATAGGGAGCTATAGGTGGTAAAATGGACAGCTCTGGGCCTTGAGTCAGGAAAACCTAATCAAGCCTCAAATGCTTAATAGCTATGTGATTTTGGGCAAACCATTTAACCTCTATCTGCCTCAGTCACCTCAACTATAGAACAGGGATCATAATAGTACCTACTTCTCAGATGTGTTCTGAGGATTAAAAGATATTTTTAAAGTGCTTAGGACAATACCTGGCATATAATTGGTTTAATAAATGTTTCCTTCTCTCCCTCCTTCCTTCCTTCCTTCCTTCCTTTCTTCCTTCCTTCCTTCCTTCCTTCCTTCCTTCCTTCCTTCCTTCCTTCCTTCCTTCCTTCCTAATGTACTGTTGATTTATCCTTCTCCCTAGTACCTAGCAAAATTCACTCAGCGCTATGCTGGAGTCAGTTCCGATCAGCTCTCCCAATTGCTGAATTTTTAGTTTGAGTTTTTACACTTCAGAAAATGGCAAAGATTACAGTCAGAACTTGATTTATTGTTTTGTTGACTGTTTATACTTAAGAAAGCAATGGAGAAAATGTTCATAATATAAATTAAACTTAATAGTGTGTAGTGTACTTTTGGGGGGAAGAGACTCAGTTGTTAACCATTTGTCAGTACACCCTTTTTTAATTTTAAATAAAATTATTTTATTACACTCAGTATTTATTGTCCTGAATCTCTCTTAAAGAGGTAGATTACTACAATTTAGCAGCTAGAGTTGCTAAGGGAAGAGATTATTAAATGTATTTTAAAAATATATTGCAAGTCAACTTTTCTATGCTATCTAGCAGATTCAAACATATCTAGAAAAAATAGAGTGTTTTATTTTCAGGGTTTCATTCATTGTTTTTGTTGCATTTACTGATCTTTTTCCTTCAGGCAATATAATTAAGCTCCATCAGAATGATATATACACTTAGTTGACCAAAAACATGCTTTCCATTAGCTGCCATAAGTTGGCAACGAACTTCTCTATAAGACACTTTTTTTTATTTTTAAATTTAAACAGCAAATCAGTGCACACTTTGACTGGGATCACATTTCTAGGAAAGCAGACATTTTTAACTAATAGCATTCCAAGTCCTGAACACTCATAGAGGATTTACTTGACAATATTTTTGCATATGTAATATTGTATTATTAACAAAATGTGCAGTGTATAACACATATATCCATTGATGTCATGTTACAGTTCTTTATTATGTAGTAGAGGGGGTCCTGGGCTTCTGAAGGCTAGAAGGACAGTGGAAAAGCCCTACCCAGATGGAAAGCCTTCAGACATGGGCTCAGCTACTTCTGTATGCCTCTTATCTGAACATCAGCCTGATCATGGTCAGTTAAAGGTCAGAGGCAGAGGCACAAGGGGGAACACTGTGCATGCAGTGCAATGGAAAGAACTGATTTGGAGTCAGAGAACCTGGGTTCAAATCCCACCTTTGATATACTCTATTGTTCCCTCCAAAAATATATTTCCATGTGTGTGTGTGTGTGTGTGTGTGTGTGTGTGTGTGTGTGTGTGTGTGTGTAAAACCTTGAGTGAATCAACCTTTTTGGACTTTACGTTCCTTATCTTTAAAATAAAACAGTTGGACTAAGTGACTTCTAAGATTCCCTTCTTAGCCCTGTATCTTTAATTTGTAATTCTTCAAATTTAGATTATTTTTGTGGGACTAGACTACCCCTAAGTTTCTTTCAAGCATTAAATCCAAGTTTTGTTTTGATTTATTTCATTTTTTGGACAAAGTTATTTCTGGAAATGATATAAGATGCAAAAGGGATGGAATTTATGGCTGAAGAAAGTACTTGCTGCAATGAAATCAGAGATCCTTCAAGTATTAGCGAAATAAGATTCATGCAACAATAATTTACCTTTAGTCTTCTTTTAAAAAAAGCCTTTTGTTTATACATATCAGGATCATCAGTTCCTTTTAGGAAACAAGAGCATGCTGCTGACTTAAATTTGACGCATCATTTACAATAAGCCCTGATTCTCCTTCCCCATATGTCAATGCATACTACCCAGGCATTTCCTATCTAGATTTATAGAGTTTGCTTTTTCTCCCAAAGTTTATTTCTCTACACTTTTTCTTTCAAACTTTGTTCAGTATATTCCCAAATATTTCTCCAATTCATTTTGGTCATATTCCATTATAAGCCTATTTTCCTTTCCTTGTGTAGAAATAGCTTTTTGATAGGGATGACAGTTCTTACTATAACAACTCTCTCCATTTTTTAAAATTTTAAAATTATGTGTATATACTCTAACATCTTATAGCAATATGAAGTGTGTCTTATCCTGTGAAGCTATGTTTATTTAGAATTATTTAAGATTATAATCTTCCTATTGTGCTTTTAAAATTTCTGCAAATTTTTAGCAGCTAATTTCAACTATATTTTATCCTTATGCCTCTTTGTCTCCTCTTCAGAACCTAATATAGTTCCTTGCCCATAGTATGTGCTCAAACAGATCTGGATTGACTGATTCCAGTGAAACATATACGGCTTTAAAATGTTAACCGATAAATATCAAAATTTTAAATTCTTGGTAAATCACAGGTGCAAATATGGGGGAAAATATTTTACATGTTAAAATGCAAAGATTACGTATACTCATTCCCATGATATAAATATGCCTAAATGACTACAAAATGACACCTGCAAACTCTATCTTTAAAGGAGAGTTTGAAGTAGATTTTTCTGTATTGGCATGAAATCGGTTTCATTCAAAAAAAATCAGCAATCAAGATAATAATTCACAATATTCAATTGCAAATTTTACCTCTCTTGGCCTCAGTTTCCCCATCTGTAAAATTAAGGGTTGTTTTCTGTTTCATTCTAGTCAGAAAATGCTGTGATTCCATATTAGATTTGAAAATACTTTCCATCAGATTTTAATGGAATGATGAGTTAGAAGTATTTCCCGCAGTGACCACCAGATGGCCATATGTGTCCTTTTTCGTTTTAGAAGTATCTACTAAAAGGCCACATTTTAATTCCTTCAACAGTTTTTATGAGGTTCTGAAAGATTTTATGTAGCTACACCTTTGGAAACTGCTCGGAGGAAATGTAATGAATTTAAGCTAAGGCCAATTTGGTATGAAAAAGTGTAATAGTTATGGGCCCTCTACATACCCTGTGTTTTGCATGATATTTTATAGAATCACCCTGGAGAAAATCTGGAACAGAACCCTTCATTTCACAGATAAGGAAATGTAGGCCGTCAAAAACTGTTTCTTGCTTTAGACTGTATTTCTAGGGATGAAGTGAGTTGTTAAGAACTGATTGAGATAATTGTGGTGGAATTGGGCTGAAGGGACAGAGGGAGCCTAGAGGAAAAAGGAAATAGGCTGTTGTTAAAGAAAAAGGAGAAATCCTTGTTCTGAATTATTATGACAAGTCTATCTGCATTAATCAAATTCCTTTAACAATTGCTTAATTTTCCACTTTATCCACTTGACTATTTTTTTCCTGTTGACAAAGCTGTAGTCAAAAGAAGCAAAAATAAAAGGAAGACTGGGGAAATTTTCATGATTAAACATTTTGGCAGGTACTACAACAGAATATAATTTTCAATGAAGAAAAATCTACGATGTTATTACCAAGTGATTCATTATTAAATGGTAAGTGTAGTAAAATAAGAGCACTGCAATTCTATCTGGAATATGTATCATAAGAAGAGTCTTTCATTCCCCCAATATGCCTATGTGTTTTATTTCAAAATTAAGTCCATCGTTAACTGAGCCTAGTGCTTGTTGCAATAACATATTCTGTATATTGTTATCAATTCATGTAACTTACCTGACAAAGTCAAAATTGATTTTAATTGGAACTATTATTTTCAAAAAAGAATACATTTGATTAGATTATTTTTCCTGATTTTATTTTTAATTTCATGAATGTGTATTTATTGAGGTTTTTCCCCATTGAAATGATTTTGAATGCACTTTCAAATTATTAGTAAATTGGGACAATATAAATTTTATCCAGTGATCCTTGATTCAACATCTTTTTTTCCTTTTTTTAATGGAACATCAACTAGGTAAGGTCTTCATAAGACCTTGAGCTTTTATAAGTGAGGAGAAAATGTTTCTGGAGTTTATTACTGCTACCTGGTAATAATACCTAATGTCTTCTTGTGAAGCTATGAGATCTTGACTAAACCAGACAAATGTGGGTAATACCTTCAAGAGTGATGTGGTAACAAGGCCCTTGTATGAAGGCCATACTTGACAATAGAGTTTTTCTGTTCCTAGATGACCATGTAGACTGTCATAAGTTTCTGCGTTACTATTTTTCCCTGATAGGCAGGAAAAATGATGGTGTTCTAGATCTTAAAATTTAGAGAGTTGTGTGAGAGAAAGAAGATATGTACCTATATCTATATCTATACCTATATCTATTCTAAATTTAATGAACACAAAAGGAAATTTCCATATATACAGTAGAACAGAAAAAGAGGATCATATATGAATATATGAAATTGTTAGTCTTTTTTATGTAGAGATTGCTTTAATACTCAAACACATGTCTAACACATTACTTTCAAATCTATATTGTCTGTATTTCCCTTTGAACTCCTTTTCTGGGCATTTAAAATGCTTTGATTACCTTCTCTCTCTTCTTTCCCCCCACCCTATTAGACTATTGAACTATTGCTAGCTCTCTTTCTAGCCGCCCCTCTGAATAAAAACCATAATCTTTGTCCTAAATAAGCATAGACAAGAAAAACAAATCCTCACCTTTGCCAGATCCAAATGTATGTGTATGTATGTGTGTGTGTCTCAATCTGTATCTCGAGTCCGTCAACCATCTGTCAGGAGCTGGGTAGTATGCCTTATCGTTGTTCCTCTGGTGTTGAGAGAGTAGCCCATCTTCACCAGTCACTGCCAGGTGAGACTACAAATGCAAGGAAATAGAGATAACCTATCATGTTAAGTGCTCTGTGTAGAACTACCAGAAACAAGTAGTGAAAAGAACTTATTCCCCAGAGCCCACAATGAAAGATGTATCTATCTAGTGTCAGCATGGTGGAAAGAGAAATGGACTAGGAGTCAGAGATGCTGGGTTCAGATCTTCTATCTGCCATTAACTAGACCACACATGCTGCAAATATGTGGCCTTAGACAAATCATTTAACCTCTCTAGGCCAATTTCCTTATTTTTACAGTAAAGTGATTGGATTAGATGGTATATAAAGTCTTTCTAGTTCTAAATGTATTTTCCTAAAACTGACAGAGACTGCTTTAGGTAGTTGTCCTCCATCACCGGAGATCTTAAAGCAGAGATTGAATGATTATATGTGGAGTATTATACTGAGGATTCTTGTTCAGATTAGGGGTACACTAGATGGCTTTTGAGGGATCTTAAAACTGATATTTGGTAACACTCTATGGCCTGGATTTGAATCTTGTCTCTGACATTTATACTACTTGGGTAACATTGACCAAGTCAATTTATTAAATGAAAAAGTAGACTAGATGACTTCTATGGCTCCTTTCTAAGCAAAAATCTATTAACCTCTTTAATGAGTGAGACTCAAAAAAATACAAAAAAGTGAATTTAAAATTGGCTTCATGTTACTATTAAGAGAAGAAATTAGAGTAGCATGAATTAAAATTTTTGCCCACCCCCACCCACCCAACATAGAGGGTCAAATCAAAACAGAACAACAATCTCTCCCCCAATATGGTCTAACCTCCTCCAGTGCATTTTAGCAAGTCCTTGAGACATTAATAAAGCATACTCAGTGTTCTAGTTTAGGGTTTATTTTCTCTTGGTGTAACTGAACTCAAGGAAATCCTCAGGGATAGAAATTGGTTCTGTTCCTCTTGCTGTTTCTTTTATAATCAGGACATGAAGCCTCATAAAGTGCCATGACTTTGACCTCATACTGGCCAACAGCTTGGTGGCTCCAATTAAACAGTGAATGTTCCCGATGTCTTACAGAATAAAGCTCTTTTATAACAAATAACCTTTTGATGGAGAAACCACACTATTTGTTCACCAAAAAGTAATTTTAAGGCTTATTTTGAGCTGATGCCAGGGTAAATAGAAACAGAGTCATCTTACCCTTCTTTTCTCTTTAACGGTGAATCAAAGGAGATATATTTCAGCAGTCAGCTTTTACAAATATTCACCTATAAGTTTAATGTAAGATTTAGGAACAAACACCCTTTTAGTGACATTTCAAAAGCAGAAATGAAAATTTTGGATCAAAGTTTATGCGATGACTGTATTTTAACAATTTGTATGGAAGAAACCTTGCCACAAGAGGAGCCAAATTTAATATTAGAGAGTTCCAAAGGCTTGTCAACAGTTCATTTAAGGAAACATTAAGGCAACATCTCACTTTTGAAATGTAATTTTGACCTCTTTTATAAAAGCTGGAAAGTCGTGGTAATTATAGTTCATGGTCAAATAGAAACCACTGGGAATGTAAGCTTATCACCGTAGTTTAAAATATAGATGAAGCTGTTATGTAGTATATTACAAAGGGTCATTTAGTTTCCTATTCACTTCAACAGACATTCATAAAGCACCTACTGTGTACAAGACACTGTGTTGAATATATATGCTGGAGGAGATCTCAAACTAACAAAATAAAAACAGCTCACATTTATGTAGCACTTTAAGATTTACATTGTGTATTCTTATAGCCTTGTGGAGTAGGCTGAGCAATTATTATCCCCATTCTATATATGAGGAAATTGAGACTTTGAGAGGGTAAATGTTCATGTACATGTAGGCAATGGAATCGTTTCTTGATTCTGGATCACTGGATTTGAAACCTAGTTCTTTTTTCCATTACAGCAAGCTGCCTTCCCAGTGTCAGGGTTGAAGAGCCTCAAGGAAGCAAATAAAAAATATCTGCACATAATTCTAGGAGAAACATGAGAAATGAAAAGGAAGGGTCCAAAGTGTTAACAAAAATTTTGAGAAGCTAATTATAAACCAATTTTTATCATAACTCAGAGGAAGCCAGAAGGTGAGTGGAGAACTAATATGAAGCTTAACAGAAGATAAAAGTTCACTTTCTGCATTTTACTGTATTGTTATGGGTAAGCAACCTCTCTGAGACATCTTTCCTTATCTATCAAGTGGGTAAAAGCATATTTTTACTAACCTACCTCAATAGGAGGAAATTTGTAAACCCTAGAGTACTATATGATTCTGGGATACCCTAAAATCCTCTTTGCAGAATTATAGAATCACAATTTGAGAGCGGGAAGGGATTTCATTGGCCACTAGAATCACTGATGTGAGGGCTTACTGAGCCCTTTTCAGAGCTGCTCATCTACCTTTCATGTCTATTGGGCATTCAACTTTCATCCATGGCTTCAACAAGCTGCAGTATATAGAACAATCACAACCTGGTAGACTGCTTGGCAGACAGGATAAACTAAGTTGAGGGTAACTGATGGACTTCAAACCTATTGTTAAATCAGGGGAGTGTCTACCCCAGGCATTTGAAGACTTCACCCAGTAAAATTGACAGATGAGAAAAATTTGTTCCAATGCCCATGAAGGTGGCTGAAGCAGGTGATGTGGAATGCTTAGAGCTTGCTCAGCCATCAGAGACACCAGAGCCATCCACTGCATCCCAGGCCATCACCAAACATCTTGACTTTGTCTTGCCACTGAACTTTCATGACTCTGGAAGAGAGTGAGGTTGATGACTTTGTGCAACTCTGACTCACTTAAATCCAATTCATATATGAATCAAAACATTACCCCATGATGTCATATGTTCTCCTAAAAAATGAAAGGCAACAATATTTGGTATAAAATAAGTCTGTAATAAATGTACATCAAATTACTAATTAATTGGCTGACTTAGGGGAATTACTCTAGTAGAGCATAACCTCCAAGAGGTTCTATTATGTGACAAAAATGATCAATAGCTGCTTTTATATATGAATACCAACCTAGCTAGATTTAGAATCTTATCATTAGGCTATTGAATGATAATTCATACACAATACACAATATGAATACATAAATTCATACACAATAACTTTCAAAATTTATTAAACAAGTTAGTTAAAAGTTTTGATATACATTGGTAGAGAAATTATCTCTACCAGGAGGTTAATGATCCTTGAAGTATTATGTCTTGAATTGGCAAATTGAAAAGTTCCGAAACATGAGAGAATAAAAGTTTAAGAAGCTTCAAGAAAGGAACAGTTCTAAAAGAAAAGGGCTTTGGAAAGTTAAATTTTAAAAAACATACAAAGTAAAGAGGGAGATGAGGAAGAGGAAAAAGGAGGAAGACTATGTTTAACTAAATTTGTTCTTAGTGGTCAGATTCAATAATTTCTTGGACTTTTTGCTATGCTCCACAGATACTGAATCTGAATGGGTTGTTATATAGTATGGACTTTTATGCAATAAGATTCAGCCTTATGCAAGCATTTCAAATAGATTGTAGTGATGTCCAAAGCTATGGGGTAGGTTTAAATGGGAGAACCAGCAGTCTTTATCCTAGCATAGTATATTTACTTTTCAGGTAGTACTTCCCAACAAATCACAGGAAGTTTCTCTTTTGATTGTACACATTCCTCTTTTGAATGGGCACATGCCTCTTGTACCTCAATGATATTCTATTCTCTTTTAATATCATGGCTTCTTTGTGAGATTTTTAAAATTTGGGGAAATCTTAAAGGAACCCAGAATTAGCTACTTTAAAAATCTGCTAAAAAGATTGCTGGATGCTGGAAATAATCAGTGGAACTTATTATAACAGATGTGTCTTTGATAGGCTACCTTACTGCATGAAAAGGAAAAGAAAAGAATGGTGCCTGGTGTTCTCTGGTTTCCATTATCACCTACAGTGATCACATTGTGAGGACTGAATAGATGAATATGTGAGGGGCATTCATATTTCCAATAACAAAGCATCTGGAGAATTTTCATTATCAGGATGTCTCGCCTTTTAATAAGGATAGCTGTCTGTCATTGAAGGGTCTGCTTAGCGCTTTTAATAAAAGACTGATGATTTTTATTTACTTTCACATCATGTTTATATATTGCTTCCTAAAAACACCTAATGAACTGGGTAGTAAATATAAGCCTGGTACCTTTGCTACTGTACAACTAGACTGAAGGAGAATGAGTAGAAGACTAGTAAGAAAAATATCTTGATACTCACTAAATCAAACAGCTGCAGTAGCAGATTAAAGCCTGTGATACCATAAATAGCATACAATGCCATGCACATCACAAGGAAAAGAGAAAGCAGGAGGAAAATTGTTGAACACTATATGAATAAATATAATTTTATTTTCTGACTATGGTAGTGCATACCTGTGAGCCCAGCTACCAGAGAGTCTTCAGGTTGGTGGATTTCTTGAGCTTTGGAGTTCCGAGCTGCAGTGGGTTATGTCTTTTGGGTGTCCCCATTAAGTTTGGCATATCTTTAGTGAGTCTCTGGAAGGAGAGGTGCACCAGATTGTCTAAAGGAGGAATGAGTCATCACAGTTTTGAAACAGAGCAGGTCAAAATTCCAAGGTCAGTTAGTAGTGGTATGGAGTCCATGAATAGCCCCTGTATTTCCAAATTGCTTGAGATGGGCAGGCCATTTATATTTGTGTATGTCTACATATACACATGTGTATGGATATATCTATGGCTATGTCTATGTGTGTATAGGCATAGGTATATATTAATGTATGTTATATCTATAGGTATATCTGCAGTGTCTCTGCATGCACATGTATATTTAAACATGCATTTATGCACACATGTATGTGCATGCACATGGGGCAGCTAGGTGGAGGATGGGGTAGTTAGGTAACATGGTAGATAGAGTGTTGGAGTCAGGAGGACCTGAGTTCAAATGTGACCTCAGACACTCCCTAGCTGTGTGACTCTGAATAAGTCACATAACCCTTATTTGCCTTACTATTTCGTCTATAAAAAAGGGACAAGTGGAGAAGGGAATGGCAAACCACTCCAGTATCTTTGCCAAGAAAACACCAAATAGGGTCACAAAGAGTCTGACGTGACTAAACAACAATAACAATAAGCCCTATGTGTTAGCTACTTGTATCATTGCCAAGAAAACCCCATGGACATAATCATGGTCACATAGAGTCACACGTGACTGAACAACACATATACATACACATGTATCAGTGTGCATATATATTTATACACGTGTATGTATGCATATATATTTATACACATGTGTATGTATGCATATGTATATATGTATGTACATATGCATATGTATTTTTACATATATTTAAGCACATCTCTATATCAAGATATGGACATAGATATAAAGATTGTCCAAAACACTCTCTATATAGTATAGCTTATACAGGGTATGGATACCCTGTATATACACATATATACATATTTATGGCATACATATGAATCCATGTGCCTATGTAGATGCATCCCTGTGTGTGTATATGTGTAGAAGCCAGAAGTCGAGGGGTTGAGGAGTGATTGGGTAGCAAGGAAGTGAAGGAAATAGGAGCAGTGAATGCAGGTGCTTCTTTTCATCAGTTAAGCAAGTGAGAGGAAGGAAATGCCAGGGTCAAGAGAGCATTTGTTTTTAAAGCAGAAAATGAGTGTGTTTGTAAGCTGTGGAAAAGGAGCCAATGGAAAAGGCGAAATTGAAAAGGAAAAGAGAAGGATGGTTCAGCAGGTCAGGCTCCCAAAGGAGATGGGATGAGATGGGATCAAGGGCACAAGTATAAGTGTTAGCACTAACATAGAGTAAAGTAACCTAATTCTCTGAGCCTGGAACAAAGGTAGGTAGGATGGCTGGAAGCATAGAGAGATTCGTGAGGCAGGGAGCAGAAGAGAATTCATGACAAGTGGTTACTTCATCTCTAAAAATAATAATAATAATAATAATAATAATAATAATAATGCACAAAACTCTGGTTTGCAAGGAATTTTCTTCACAATAATCCTGGAATGTTGATAGTATTATTATTATTCCCAATTCATGGATGAGAAGATTGAGAGTCCTAGAGGTTTAGTGTCTTGTCAATGATTATACAGCTAAAAGGTATGTGAAGATGAATTCAAACCAAGAGTCTGTACCTGAAAAGTCTAGTATTCATTTAACTTTATCATGATATCTCTACTTAGAGAATAGGTGAGCAGTTCAATAATGAGTATAAGGAAAAAAAGAGTAGATTTGGAACAGTCTCTGGGGAGAGGAAAGTTTTTACTTTTCAAAGACAGGGGCCAAACTGTGTATAAGTTGAATTAATTTGTTGTTGACCAATTTTTCAGATTCATGTTTTCAACCAATGTTCTGTGGTCCAGGAGATAAATTATAGAAGGTGGGTGGTTTGAATGATTATGACAAAAGGAGAAATTGTTTGTTTCTGTGTATGGGAGAGAAGAGAAATTAGACTGACTATCAAACTGAAGGTCTATAGAGTTGTGCTGACCTCATTGTTGTATGCCTCTGAAATCTGGACAGTATACCAGTGCCATGCCAGTAAACTGAATCACTTCCATTTGAATTATCTTAGGAAGATTCTGAAGATTAACTGGCAGGATAAGGTACCAGACACTGAGGCTCTTTCTCAAACTAAACTGCCAAGCATTCAAACTCTGCTTCAGAGAGCACAACTCCAATGGGCTGGTCCTGTTGTTCAAATGCAAAACATATACTTGCCCAAAAGACTGTTTTAGGGAGAACTCACACAGGGCAAGCGTTCACATGCTGGTCAGAAAAAGTGATACAAGAACACTCTTAAGATCTCTCTTAAGAACTTTGGAATTGATTGTGTGACATGGGAGACACTGGCACAGGACCTCTCAGAATGGTGTATCCACATCAGAGAAGGTGCTGTATTCTATGAGCAAAGCAGAATTGAAAGAGCTCAAAGGAAATACAGGATGCTCACATTTGGAGAATCCATCCCAAAGGTTCACACGGATCCTTTGTGCCCAACCCGTAGTAGAGAATTCCCCGAGCTTGTATTGGTGTGATCAGCCACAGTCAGACACATTGAAGAGACTCCAGCATAGTGATGTCATTTTGGTCCTCTTTGTAAAGGAAGGACAACAGATAAACAAACAGCAAACACTTGCACACACATTTAAAAGATAGTATCATAGAACAATTTGGTTTAGTTTGGTATGCAGAGAAAACTCCATAAATTTCCATAAACCCTGAGGTCATCATGATACTCTAATACAGTGAAGTAAATGATATTCTCAGCATTGACTCAGAAACGTCAAAAAAAAGTTAAATGATTTTCAGTACAGTTGGAGATACAACCCAATACTTTGTAGAAGAAACTAAAGAATTATGTTTTATATATTTTAGAAATATTTTCTTCTATAGTAGCGAATGGACAGAAAAAAAGCACTAGACTTGTGATTACACTTGTATAGGGAATTTCCTTCCAGCTGAGGAGACTCTCTACAAATGCTTATTGGCATCTTCAGGGCAACTTAGTCTTAGAGAGCTTCATTGAGAGAATTGAGCATGAGAAGATAAAGGACTTAGCTAGGGCCACATGGCCATAGATAGGACTTGAATTCAGCTTATCCTGGCCTCTCTTTGTGATAAAGAAAAATAAACAAACACATTTTGGCATTTAAATGGATTTCAGTTATCTCAAAATGTTACTGATGTTAAAACAAGTAAATTACTTAAGGAAGGAGCATTGTGTTGCAGATGTCTAGCCTTGAAGTCAGGAAGTTATTGTTCAGCCTTTTCAGTCATATCTGATTCCAGTTAGGGTTTTCTTTGCAGAAATACTGGAGTGGTTTGCCATTTACTTCTTTAGCTCATTTTATAGACGAGGAAACTGAGGCAAACAGTGTTAAGTGACTTTCCCAGGGTAAAACAGTTAGTTTCTGAAGCTGGATTTGAACTTATTCTGAGTTAGACTGACCTTTAATCTTTTTTTTTCATGTGATGCTTAAGTGATACTCAAAACTTTTGACGTGCCCACACCAACAGCTGCTGTAATATTTATAATAGTTATTGAAGGGTGCTCTTTAAGATCTATAACTTTCTTATGTTTCCTTGGAGTAATATCAATTTTGAAAAAAAAATCACAGAACCAAAAAACAGAGTAAAAGATGGTAATGAAGTGTGCATGCATGCGTGTGTGTGTGTGTGTAACAAAATCCAGTGCTAAGCTAACAAGTATGAACTAAATATTGGGACGTAAGTTCAATTTGATTTCATCTGGTCAGGCTTGTTCATTAGCCCAGAGCTATTAAGAGCACACATGCATGACCATTAGAGTCACAAATAAAACACCATCAAAATTATTTCTTGTCCCAAGTAATTTGTACACTGTTGCATACAAAGGGTTCCATTTAGTTAAATTTTCATGTGGGATCCTGGATATCTTTTCAGTTTTGTGCTTCTTCTCCCAAGAAAGCAACTCAACATAGTCATGAAGTGAATGTTTTCAGACTTAGATGTCACTTTGAAAGTTTGAGAGTTCCATAGGTCTTAAATTCCTGGCTCAGAGTTGACTGAAGGCAGAAGTATTTTCTTCCTAGAAATGATGATTACTAGCAAGAGGGTGAGTCCACATTTTTACCTGAATTGATGAGAGACACAGAGAATTTGCGTGAACAGTCCAGAACTAAAGAGAAATGTAAAATGCATAATCAATAGGCCTGCAAACTATTTCACGGAGGTCTAGTTTTAAGCATTCATGTCCTGGCAGAATATTATGGTAGTTAATACTGCTGTTTATTTGTCGAATTTGTGCTTATTAGTGTTCTATTTTTAGCATTTCTCTTATGTCTAGGAAGTAAATGTCAATCCCACAACTAATTCATATGCTACATTGAGAATCTTTCTACTGCCTCTTTTTAGGGGAGACCTTGGACAAGAACAGACTTTAAGCATTTTTTTTAACCTGGGGCAGGGAATCTAACAAGTGAAAAGTGACGGTACAATGAGCCTAACTGCCCTCTCCTTCCACATTAGAGGGCAGGCCTCTTCAGGACTCAACCTACTGTGAATTGTTTACATACATTTAAAGTAGAGCTAAATCAATGAGAATTTCTCAAGTACGGTGCTGAGGACCCCTTAGCTAGGGAAAGGGAAATTATCTCAGATCTCTCGGACCATCAGCGGTTTTCTATATTATATCAGAAAATAAAGAATTTATACTATCTTAAAAGTTAGGAAATAATTAGTTACCAATGAGACAATCATTGTCAAATCAACTCTTTGTGTACAACAAAACCTTTGATTTTTTGCATCAAAGATCAAAATCAATATCAAGTCTGAATGAAAATTTTTTAATAAGAGACAATATAACGTGCAATTCATACAACCCCAATATGAGGTGATTAAATGAAATATTAAAGTCAAAAGATGGTAAAGAGATAAAAGATCCTACAAGGCACAGATTATCACCATTTCCTAAGAAGTTTAGTAAGTATAAATCAATTACCACAATAAAGAGACCTAAAGAACTTAGAAACAGCCTTAACCAGAAAATATTTGATTTCTTTGCTAAGTGAAAAGATAAAGCAGCCAGAGGCAACACCAATTTGAATTATGCACTTGTACTAAAAATCAGATGGGAGTTGAAGATTATGAGCAATCTTGTTGCATGAAATAGCAAAGAGTAATAGAGGGAAAAAATAGTTTCCTGAAAGTTTGGCAAGAGACCTGGTTAAATCACATCATCCTGAGAACATTTTAAGATGGAATTTGAAAGAACAACAATTAAAGATGAAACATCGAAAAGATTTGTTGAGATCCAAAATAAATAACTGTATTTTCTCCATCAATGACAGTAAAAGCAGCACATTTGGACTCAGTATCACAGTGTCTAACGTACAAAAACAAATAAATAGATGAGAAGAGTATCTGGATTATAACATTAATGCAAATAGACAAAAGTCATAACCTCCCTGAGTTCACTCTAAAATGTGGGTAGGGGGTAGACTAGATGGTCTTTTTGGTATTTCCAGCTACAGATACATGAACTCATGGTAATAATAATATCATGTAAAAGATATAATCAAATAAATGTTTGCCTGAGAAAAAGAAGAGGGCTAGTCATGCAGTGAAAGCAAGGGGAAAATGAGGGACAGGCCTCTTGGTGCTCATACAATATCAAGAAATCTGGAGAAATACCCTGGGCTATAGAAAGATCACATTATGGAAGATTTATTATGGTAGCATATGAATATAAGTTGAACTGTGTAAGAAGATGTAGATGTTTTGTAATCTGTAACAATGAAGGAGTACTTATATGGTGAAATTAGTGAGAATTAACTTCTAAACTATGTATTTATGTACATATATAAGTTATGCTACAGGAGAGTTAATCCTATGTAATTTACTAATAGGTTGCTTTTTACTTTTTTGCACATGACAGTATCATGTATTCCATTATATTTATGGTTATATCAAACCATACTGTTACTACCATACTTACACAAATTTTAGTGGGAAGCATTCTCATTGTTGAGGTAACATTTGAGTAAAAATGTCATTATTTTTATATTGTATTAAACACAGTAACAAGAAAGGGATTGTTCCAATTATCCACACTAGGACAACAAAATAGGTGAAAAAAATATGTCATTCAGATTATAACATGATCCTAGATGTTCATCTTGTTCAGTTTTCACACACACACATACAACACAGATGTATACACACATACATAGGATATGTGTATGAATGTGTATATGTGTAGGTATATGTATGGGTATGTGTACACACATATATGTATTGTGTGCATGTATATATATATATATATATATATTTGCCTTCTTTGGTTAATTAATAATGAAATGAGTTCAGAATTTTATAGAAAGAAGTTATTGAGCTGGATTACATTTAAGAAATTGATTTCCACTTAAAATTATACAAAATTGCTTACTGAGAGAATAGCTCATGATTCTCTATCATGATTCTCTCTGTATTTGTATATGGCTTCAAATCATAGGACAGCACAATCTCAGAACAATCAGAATTATGCTTAATCCCCAAAGCCCTGAAAACCATGTAGTGCACATCAGTGAAACTGCACCATCTGACCAGCAACTGAGTTTAAGGAATCATATAAAAGATAGAATCAAGGGCATAAGTAACCGGAAAAGGTGAGCTGGGCATAGGATGAGAGACAAAAGATAGACAACTTGAGCATATATTAACATTTCCCAGTTATTAAAAGAACCAGAGAAAAACTTCCTGTGCATTTGGTGAACCTTTTATGGAAGAATTTTGGGAAAACAGATAAGAATTGCAGAAGATAACAGTTTATGTTGGCTTATGATTTGTATTGGTTTGGTCAAGTGATTATCCTGGATAAAATAACAAATTATGAAAATATTAGATTTCCAAATATAAAAAATTATGTGCTATTTAGTATTCTGTTGGTTAGAATATGCTATTGAATGACACTTCTGTTTATTGACCTCCCAAATGTAATTGGTTTTCATAATGATGATCTCAGGGCAATGTGATGAAATATCTTCTGAGTCATCAAAAATATCAAAGGTGAAATATGCCATTTTAAGTATAATCTACAACATTCCCATTCTTGGAAATTAATACATAGACAACATTTCAAAAATCCAGAACATTTGATTTAATCTGAACATCTCACAACTATTCTACAACCTATTTTTAAGGTTGAAATATTGCTTTTTGTTAACTAGTTTCTGAAAATTAGTTGCTAAAATGAAAATCAAGTCCAAGTTCCATGAAATATTTGCTCCTTATTATAAATTTCACTTTCAGTTATTTCATAATTAAGGTAATATGTTTGCTAAGAAAATTGAGTGAATACACCATTTTAAAATATAATGTGACATTGCTTCCACAAAGTTCTAGTCTGATGACTCAACATGGTGTGAAGGTTCTCTCACAATAGAATACTAATTGCATGACCTTGGGCAAGTCACTTTACCCTCTGTTTGCCTCACTTTACTCAACTTTAAAATGGTGATAATAATGGCACCTACCCCCCAGAACTGTTGGGAGGCTCAAATGAGGTAATATTTGTAAAGCACATAGCTTAGAGTTTGGGACAGGGTAGACACTATGGAAATACTATTAATATGGTCATTATCATCTTTGTTTCCATAATCATTAATCACCATCATTATCATCAAGTATAGTCCTAGCAATTCAGAGAGTCTGCTTTCCAAGGATTTGGCTTGCTAAGTCCAGAGAACTTCATCATTAGTAGACCAGACACTTAGTAATGAATGTTTCTGCCATGGTTAGTCATGGAATAAAGAAATATACAATGAACCTAGAGTCCTGTATAGCCCCCTTGCACTTCCACAGAATGGCAGAAAAGGAGCCAGATCACGGTAAGAATCAAAAGGTTTTTAGACTTTGTGCAAACTTAAAGTTAGCTGTCACTTCTCTTTAGATAAGATGCTTATTCAAAGACAAGTACTCTTGCATTTCAACAAATCCTGAAGGGTTCACAACATGCAGTCCAGAGTAGATACACTATCAGAGGAACTAAATTCAGTCAATCCTGATGTTCTTACTATCATTTAAATCAGAACAAACTAGGACATTGAAGTTAAATGGAAAGATTACTCACAGGTTTTTTCTTGGAATTAGAAATGGAGGAATTGGCAGAGTTACTTTTATTTTGCATCTAAGAACAATAAGAAACTTAGGACATTTGGTAAAATATATTGTGATGCTCATGATGTGTATTTACAAAACAAGCACCCTGAAAATACCTGCAGCATTTTTTTGTTTGTTTTTTTTTTTATCAGATCTCTGATTTTATGGGTTTAAGGAGGTCCTGATGAGAAAAAATGCAGATCTGGACCTTCTTAGCCAGTGATAGTCTTAGAATGTTGTCTGGGGGCACTGAGGGGTTACACTGATTTGCCTCTGGTTACACAGCCAGAATGTGTTTGAGTCAGAATTTCAACCCAGGTCTTGCTGATTCTGAGATGAGTTTTCTTTTTACTAAATCAAACTGACTCATGTAATAGATTATGCAAATATAATAGTTAAAAACTGCAGCCCGTGCCCAAGAGTATGGGGCCATTATACCCTTTAAATCTCAGCTAAGGGAATTCTATGCTCTGAACCCATATATGTGGCCATATTGAATTCAGTTCCAGGGGATCCTGCCCTCTAATGAGAGGCATTAGATACTTTTTTTCACATTGATTTGTTTAATAAATCCTAATCCTGGTGCCCCCAGGGAAAATATAATTAAATGTTAGGTTTGGCTTTTGTCTATCATATCTCTGAGGTGTAAGAAAAAAAGTATTTCAGGTATAATGTAAATCGGGTAGAAGATAGATTTTTATTTCTTTTTCACAAAAGAAAGAACACAAAGTCCATATTAATCAAAAGAATTAAGATACAATAATTCATTGTTACATCCTCAGGAGTTTAAGATTTAAAAACCATAAGAAAAAGCATTTTGTGGGGCTCTTAAATAGATATTTTAACATTCCACCTTGACTCTGTTCTGTTCAAATAGCTCCTTTCTGAATAGAGCAAGACTACTTGTCTTTGAACAAGGATCTTATCTAAAGAGAAGTGACAGCTAACTTTAAGTTTGCCCAAAGTCTACAAACATTCTGATTCTTACCATGATCTGGCTCCTTTTCTGCCATTCTGTGGAAGTGAAAGGGGGCTGTACAGAACTTACAGTTACAGTTACAGTTACAGTTCAATGTTTATTTCTTTATTTCATGACTAACCATGGCAGAAACATTCATTACTAAGTGTCCAGTCTACTGATGATGAAGTTCTCTGGATTTAGCAAGCCTAATACTTGGAAAGCAGACTCTTTGAATTGCTAGGACTATACTTGACTTACATAGAAGGTAGAACTGTATATGCCCTGGGAATCCAGGACTTGAATTCATTCTCTTTGTCAGTAACTGTCTTCCTCAATGCAGAAATTCCCCTCTCTGCCTAACTCTGAACAAGGAAGGAAGAATTTCAGGATTGCTGTTCAGTCACCTATTGTCAAACAAAGAAATATAAAATAGAAGAGGAAGCCAGAGGCCCAGGTTCAAGCTTGTCTGGTTGAAACTTACTGTTTTCTCTGTGAGCCTGGTAACAATTTGCTCAGCTGTCAATGCAACATCCTTTCTGGGTATTTCCTACTTTTGTCCTTAACCAGAATTTCTAAAATGCTGTATTTCAAAATTTACTCACGTGTGTTTTAAAGCCTATTGTACTTTTGTTGGCCTCCTGAACTTTTACTTTTTTCCTATAATTCTATTTGTCTTCTCTTTTCATATACATCTGAGTCCTAATTGTATGTTAATTTATCTTTTAGATATTTTTCATACTTCTCAGATTTGTTAAACATTTACCATTGATCTTTATTCATTTTTAAATTCTGGTTTTTCCAATTTTCATTCTATATGTGCCTTTAAAAATACATTTGGAGTTTTAGCATTAATTTCATTCAGATAATTTAGTAATAACTGAAAGCCTTAAACAAGAAAGAATAAAAATTGAATACAGTCAAATACTTGTTGTATAGATGTGCTAAGAGAGTTTTAGTTCACTACTAAAGGTGACTTCCATACCTTTGGAAAAATAACCTAGTATTATCCTGTTATAGTCTCCCATACTTCAAATCCTACTTTTGGTCACAGCATGAAATGTTGCCCTTTTTTGCATCTCTGAGTTTGAATACGAATCTTCTCCCTTCTGGGGGACCTGGGGATCTAGACACCTGCCATTTGCCCACAGAAAGATACATATTATGGAGTTCTAATTTAATTTCTAGCAATACTCTCTGCTAGGGAATAACCACAGGAAAATGAATATAACTGGGATCTACAGGTAAACAGAAGTATCAAGTGTTTTAGTACCCCCCACATCTTCACATGCAATTGTATTTCAGATTATATTGGACATTAAACTTCTGATGTCTTATTATCATGATGAGACAGAAATGGAAAATGGCATAGAACTGCAGGCCATTCATTTTCATGACAAGCTTGCAGTATGAATGAAGAATTACAAATATAAACCATTCTCATTACCATCTCAAGGCTGTAATCTTTTTGTCCTCCAAAGATGTCATACCTGGGGCTCAGTTGTTTTAAATGGATCATATTTCATATTTCTAGATATTCTTGACCAGTCCAGTTATCAGTTCCAGCCATTGCTAAAATAAATGGAAATTACTCTCCCCCAGACTATTCAAGAAAATCTTGTCAACATTGAATACTAGTTATGAATATTTATGAACCATCTAAGTCCTTCAAAAAAAAGCATAGCTATTTTGTTAAAAAAAAAGTAAGGTTATTCAGATCACATTTCTATGTGTATGTAAATAGGTACATTCAATAACATCCTTAAAAAATGAATTAGAGGATATACATATGAGACATAATTAGAAACCTTGGACACTCAAGTGACTAAATCTAATTTGCTGACTTGCCATCATAGGATCAAGTAAGTTTTTAAAGGAAGGCTCTCAAACAACCTTAGATCAGAGAATTAAATATTTTCCTGTAGTTCAATGCAATTATCTATTCATTGAAAATATGTCTTAAATGGAATTGTGGGAAACAAATATTCAATTTCAGTAAAGCAAAGGGTAGCAATAGGCTTCAGTGAAACCTATTAATATAGTGTAAGCATACATATCCACACACACATATACATATGTGCATATATATTACTATATATATATATATACATAGCCTTTGATCTGAGAAATAATTCTATGCTAACAATTTTATTTTTTGAAATCTCATGAGAAATCTTTTTCAAATTTTATCAAGACAACTGTCTGTACACAAAATCATCACATATATTTATTACCACTATTCAGCAAGGACTATCAGTGTATACATTGTAACAGTCTTTTATTTTATATCATTTTCCCCTAATCAAATATTTGGCTTTCTTTCTTCTCCTCTAGTCTCCATTTCAGTTCTGATGCATGTCTAGTCAAATCAAGAAATATTTATGAAACACCATATGCCAAAAGTAACCAGATAATACAGTCCCTGATCTCAAGAAGCTTATAATCCACTTGAAGATCTATTTATAGATGAAATAAAAGGAAAAAATGGAACAAAATATATAATTAAGAGCTAAAATTGCATGGTCCAAACTACATAATAGACAGTGAAGACAAAGCCAGTTGTGGGAATGGAGAGTCAGAGACAGCTCATGAGAGGAAAGCTGGCTATTGAATGATGAATGGATGGGATTTGGGGAAAGGGAGGGGATATTTTAAGAAGGAAGAAGAGCATGAGGAAGGTGAAATAATTAAGGATGATCTCTAGAAGAAAAAAGTCAAAAAAACAGAAAACAACATTGTGCAATGAGAAGAATGTTGAATTTGGAGTGAGAAGAGGGGTTTGAATCTTGACTCTGTCCCTGTTGCCCTGTAGCCTTAACGGAGATACTTCACCTCAGGGTCCTTCTTTTCTAGACTTTTTTTATGTGAGGTGTTTAGACTAGATGGGGTCCTTTCTAGCTGCAATCCTAAGATTTCATCGTTTGACTGGACAGAGAGTTCATCATATTGAAGATGTGAATGAAATGTAAAGTTGGATAAACAAAGTGGAGTCAGACAAGGGTGAAGCTTGAATGCTAATCTAAGGTGTTTGAAATGGATGTTATAGGCAATGGGTATGCATTGCAGGTTCTGTTGAACCTTTCCTAGATCACCCTTGTCTTTTATCCTTGTACTATCAAATCAGATTGAAGCAACAAAGACAAAAATCACCTGCGCACTTAAGTAAATTCACAACTTCAAATGAGCAAACATTTATCAAGTACTTGTTATGTGTAGAGCACGGGTGTGGAGACTCAATGAGGAAAATGATCTACTCTCAAGGAGTTCATATTATTTTACTAGGCTTTGAGAGGTATATGAAAGTGAGTAGTGAAAGGAAAATGGATAAGAGAAAGAATTAATAACTGGGGCAATTAAATTAGGGACAATTTTCGTTTTAATCCTTTTTCTTTTTCATGCCTTTCAGTTTTTGTGAGGTTGTGGAGAGTTGACTCCTTTCTGATGAAAGTACATCCCTAGCTTTTCTTTCTAGCAGTGGTCACACTTTCCAGTCCTATCTTCCTCTCCACCCTAACTCATTAATCAGCGTGAAGGGGGGAGAGGGGTTACAGGAAGGGTGTCTCAGAATGGTCCTTGCTCTCCATTGCCACCTCCTAGAATTTTCTTCTGACACCATCACTCAGTAACCTCTCCCCCTCTGTGGCTCATTCAAATCCATATTTTTCATTAAATCAAGATTCTAGTCATTCCTATATTGGCTTTCCAAGATGTTCTTCTTCCTTCTTTAGTGAGTTCAGGGACTGACTTACAGTTTTTCTTTTGTCTGCCCTAAAACTTAGAGTTTTTCTTTTGTCTGTACTCAGATCAGGTGACTTCAACATATACACACAGATATATAGATGAGGTGATACAGAGATATAGATAGATAGGTAGATAATCCCTCAAACAATCTAAATTCCTGATTCCCCAATTCACTCAATGCATGTATGACCTACTCATCACCTCAACTCAGCTACCACTTGACCTTTCCATCACTTACACATTGCTTATGGAACATGTTCCATGTTCATGACCTATGAACTGTTTTTTTTAGATCATCATTTTTTACCATTTCACCTTTCCCTCTCTCTTAAAACTTGCAACTTTTGTTCCTTATCCTCATCATAAACTCTCACCCTTCCACTCCTCATTTCTTTCCCATGCCATCATTCTTGCAGTGGTTATACTTTCTTCCCTACCCCAGCGTGATTTGTTGGTGAACTACTTCACCTCAACTCTATCTCCTTTTTCCCTTGAGTCCTTTGCACCGTATTTCACCAAAAGTCTTGCCCTGGAAAGTTCCAGTCTTGTATTACTTCTGCAAACCTCTTTCTTCACGCCTATTCATGTAATGCTAAATGAAACTGGAGAATATCACAAAACCTTGCTGACTGACTCCATTGAAAATCTGTTATATAATCTCAACTAGGCCCTCATTCTGTCCAGATGACTCTTTATATCTCCTTAATCAATTCACTCTCCCTCTCACCATACTGGCTTTTACAAATAGTTTTATTCTTCCTTCAGCCTCTCATGGATTACCTTCCCTTTGCTCTATTAGAGAATCACCTAACACTATATTTCACTTTAAAAAATGGGGCAATTCATCAAGAGCTCTCTCTCTTCCCTCCTCTTCATCTCATAACCTCAGTTGCCTTTCTCACTAATTCCTTCTTCACTCCTGTCTCACATAAATTGGTGATCTTTCTCTTTACCATGATAAAGTCATGTATGTACACAAGTGATCTCATTTCATCTTATCTCCAGCAGAATGCCCTCTTTGGCATTCCAATTCTCATTAATTTTCAACTCTTCTTAGGAACTAGCTAGCTGCTTCTCACTGCCTAAAAACACTTCCATGTCTCCCCCATCCTCCACAACTCAACCTTACTTGATTTTACCATCTCTACTAGTTATCAAACTATATCTCTCCTCCCTTTTGTGATTAAAGTCCTCACAAAGACCTTGTATAATTAGTGCTTGCATTTCCTCTAGATCTTTGCCAAAGCCTCTGCAGTCTAGCATCTGGCCTCACATCATTCAACTAAAACTGCTCTCTTCAAAGTTACCAATTATCTCTTGCTAAATCTAATTACCTACTCTGATTCTTCAATCTTCTTGACGTCTCTGCATTCTTTGCCACTATTGATTAGTTTCTTTTCTTTGATACCTGCTATGTTTTTGCAACACTGCTCTCTCCTGGTTCTCCTTCTATATATCTGACCACAACTTCTTAGTATTCTTTGCTGGATCTCATCTAGGTTATACCCAATAGGCACAGATATCTTCCAACTTTCTGTTCTGAACCCTCTTCTCATCTCTCTATACTATTTTATTGGTGATGTCATCAGCTCCCAATGTTTCAGTGATCATCTTTATGCTGATGATTACAGATATACTTATCCACTTCTAATATCCAGTTGAACTTGAGTTTCACATCTTCAGCTTCCTGTTGGACATAATCAATAGGTTGTCTCACAGACATCTAAAGCTCAACATATCCTGAACTGAACTCATTAGCCTTTCCCACAAGCCTTCCTCTTTTCCAGTCTTTTTCTTATTGTTATTACTGTGAAGGGTACTACCATATTTCCAGTTACTTAAGCTCAAAACCTAGATGTCATCCTGGACTTGTCACTTCTTCTCACCTCCTATATGCAATGAATTGCTAATTCCTAATTATCCTACTTTTGAAAAAATTCTTTTGTACTCCTCTCTTTTGACACTGCCAACACCCTGATACAGGTCCTCCTACTTCATACCTGAACTACTTCAGTAGCTTTCTGTTTGGTCACCCTACCTTAAGTTTCCCTGTACTCTACTCTTTATAGCCTATAAAAGTGATATTCCTAAAGGGCAGTTCTAACCACATCTCATTTAATAAACTCCCCAAACTCCATATTACTTACTTACTTAATTGCATCAAATACAAAATTTTTGGATCTTAAAGTCCTTTGTAACCTGGCTACTTCCTAATTTTCCTACATTCTTAAATTTTACTCACTTTTCATATACTCTGCAGTCTAATGACAGTGGCCTCCTAGATATTCTGTATATAAGACACTCCATCTCCCAACTCTGTACATTTTCCCTGGCTCCTCTCTGCTTAAAATGCCCTTCCTCCTCATCTCTGCCTTCTGGCTTCCCCTGTTTCAGTTAAAATTTCCCAAAATTTCTGGTTTCCCAAGTTTCAGTTAAAATTCTTCCTTCTGCAAGATGACTTTACTTGTCTCCCTAGATATTATATATAGTTTGTACATGGTTGTATTTAACTGTCTTCTCCATTACATTGTGAATTCCACAGGAACAAGTACTATTTGTTCAAGGAGGTGCTGAGAGTGACATCACATCACCCTTGGACAGAGAGACTTATCTCTATACTCAAACCACCCCCAGCCTTGGTCAATCTATTCAAAGAATATATGCCCCACCCAAGCCCAAGCAAAACAAATTGACTACTCCACTTAGGTGGGGCCTGAACAAGAAAGTTAGCCCAATCTCATTATCAGCAATGTCCTTTAAGGGACTGAATTTTTAAAAATCAAGATTTTATAAGAAAGGGAGAACTCTGTATCTTCCCAAATTATTGATTATTAATAATAATTCCTCTCAGTCACCTTATTTGCCTAGTTTCAAATTGTTTTGCATAATGGTTATGCCAATTCATAGTGTTACCAATAATGAACCAAAATATCTATGTTATCACAATCCTTCCAACATGGATTGTTTAATGGGAAAATTTTAAAAATGAATTCTGAAGATGCAAAGAAGAACAATATTAGTAGGGAAGAAAATAGAAAGTTGTCTGAAGAGCCTGTTTTAGATGTACAGGTTACTCACCAACTAACTTAAATTTAGAAAGATTTTAGAAGATTGGTTCTGTCCTATAAGAATAGTATCTGGAATGCTAAACTTCAGAATTAAGTAATGTGGATGTTAAAAGCAAAAAAAAAATACATACATACACATACACAGGATGCTCAAAAAGTGACAGAAGTACTGCTAGCAGTAGATGACATAAGGAGAATCAGGTTCTATTTGGTCACCCTACCCAGATGTGGCTGACCTGATTAATTGTTATTTTGCCTCTGTTTTCTTTTTCCTCAAGTACAATGATATTTGGATTGTAAAGGATGGAACAAAAGTGAGTAATAGGGAGTTGATGCACGATAGCAGCTCTCTACATTGGATGAATGAAAAGTCTTCAAATTAATTATATCATTGGGTCCTGAAAGAGCAGGCAGATGTGATTGCTGAAAGTTTTTGCTTTTCTTTGTATCTGCACACATACAGCATGGTGTCTGGCATACCGTAGGTGATTAATGAATGCATGTTGACTGATTGACAGAGACACAGTTATTTATCTTTGAAAAATCTTGCAAAATGGGAAAATATTTTGGGGTTGGAAAAGATTAAATGTTATGATTTTTTTTTAAAGGAATGGGAAAATGCAAACTGCCAACTGTAGACCAATGAACTTGGCTTTGATTCCAGGGAAAAATTCTAGTATAGTTAAAAAGAATGGTTAGAGGATTTCTTGAAAAGTAAGAAGTGGACAAAAAGACTCAGATGAGGCCATACTAGTTTTATTTCCTTTCCTGATAGAATTTCTAAATTTGTAGGTAAGGAGAAGGCTGTTTCCCCTCCCGCCCCCTATATTTTAGCAAAGCATTTCACAAAGTCTCTGACACTGTTCTTGCAACAAAAAAATTGAAGAGACATGAGAAGTCAAAATGGTGAAGGACTTTGTCAATTAATCATTTTGTTATTAACACTTCAATCTCTTTGGGGAGAAGTTGCCCAGCATAGTGTCTTTGCAATCTATACTTGGCCCAAGCTATTCAGTGTACTTATAAATGATTCAGACAAAAAGATAGATGACATGCTTATCATACTGGTGAATAATAGAGATGGGAAGCATCACTGGCACTTTGGGCAAGAGAATCAGGATTCAAAAGACTTTTACAGGTTAGAGCATTGGGCTGAATCAAATAAGATCAAACTCCATATAAATTTGAATCTTATACTTTCATTAAAAATAAAATTCACAGAGACAACAAAGGGGATAAATGACTAGATAGCAAGCGGGTCAACTAAATTTGTTTAAAAGTTTCAGGGGAGAAGACTAGGGAATGAGCATTTATATAGCACCTACTCTATGCTGGATATTTTGTTATGCACTTTACAAACATATTTCATTTTATTTTCACAACAAACCTGTGAGGTAGATACTATTTCTATTCCTGTTTTTGCAGTTAAGAAAACTCAGGCAGAGAGGTTAAGTGACTTGCCTGAGACCACACAGCTAGTAAAGGTCTGAGGCCAGCTCTGAATACTGGTCTTCCTAACTCCAGGCTCAACACTCTGTCCATTGCATCACATAATTGTTTTACTGGACTGAAAACTTATTGAGTCATTACTGTGATATGACAGCAAAAGTATCTGAAAAATCTTGGATTACATTCAAAAAGGCATAGTGTCCAGAACTAGAGAATTGATGTGTATTTTTTTATTGACTTGTTTATTTACTTTTAGTTTACAAGATTCAGTTCCACAATCCCTTAAGTTTCAAATTTTCTCCCCTTCCTTCTCCTTCTCCCTATGGTGGCATACAATCAAGTATAGGATCTGCAAATACTTTCACATTGTATAATAGTCTGGTTGTATAGAAGGGTTGTAACCAATGGGAAAAAAAGAAACAAAACCAAGCATGAAAAAGAACAATAGCATGTATTGCTTCAGTTTCCATTTAAATTCTGGTCTTTCTAGATCTTTCTCTGAATGTAGATATCTCCTTCCATCTTGAGACTTATAGAGTTGTCTTTTAACTGTGCACTGCTGAGAAGAGTCCAGTTTATCAGAGCTGGTCATCATACAGATGATGTGTCTGTGACTGTGTACAAATTTTTCCTGGTTCTGCTCTTCTCACTCAGCATCAATTCATATAAGCCTCTCCAGGTAATTATGAAGTCCATCTCCTTCTCATTTCTTATAGCCCAATAGTATTCCATTACATTCATATACCACAACTTGTTCAGCCATTTCTCACTTGATGGACATCCTCTAAATTTCCAGTGGTTTTTTTTTTGCCACCACAAAGAGAGCTCCAATAAATATTTTTGTACATATGGGTCCTTTTCCCACTTCCATGATCTCTTTGGG
>CM053594.1:219855362-219920522 GCA_028646575.1 Pseudocheirus occidentalis
GTATCATCCCTTCATATTCAATTGATCCTATGCCCTCTATGTACACATATATACACATACTCAGATATGCATTCATATGCATATATATACCCTCCTATATAGACATGTGTGTATATATACATTTGTATTCCCTTCACTTATCCTCATACTGAGAAAAGTTTCATAAGTTACAATTATCGTTTTTTCCATGTTGGCATGTAAATAGTTCACCTTAGATAAGTTCATTTTGATTTCTTTTCCATGTTTACCTTCTTATGCTTCTTGTATTTGAGTGTCAAATTCTATTTTCAGTTCTGTTTTTTTCAGCAAGAATGCTTGAAAGTCCTACACCTCATTGAATGACCATATTTTCCCCTGGGACGTTATACTCAATTTTGCTGGGTAGTTGATTCTTGGTTTTAATCTTAGCTCCCTTGATCTCCAGAATATAGTATTCCAGGCCCTTTGATCCCTTAATGTAGAAGCTGCTAGATCCTAGGTTATCCCAATTGTGTTTCTACAGCATTCACATTGTTTCCTCTTGGCAGCTTGTAATATTTTCTCCTTGATATGGGGACCCTGGAATCTGGCTATAATATTCCTAGGACTTTTAGGAATCTTTTTCAAGAGGTGATCAGTGAATTCTTTCAAGTACTGTCTTGCCCTCTGGTTCTAAAATATCAGGTCAATTTTCCTTGAGAATTTTTTGAAGGATGTTTTCTAGGTTCTTTTTTTAATCATGGCTTTCAGGTAGCCCAATAATTTTTAAATTGTCTCTCCTGGATCTATTTTCCAGGTCAATTTTTTTTTCAAGGAGATATTTCACATTGCATTCTATGTTTTTCATTTGTTTGGATCTGTTTAATAGTATCTTGATTTCTCATAAAGTTATTTGCTTCCTTTTGATCCACTCTAATTCTGAAGGAATTATTCTCTTCGGCGAGCTTTTGAAATCCTTTTTCCACCCAGCAAATTTGACTTTTTAAGGCATTCTTCTCCTTATTGGCTTTTTGGGCCTCTTTTGCTACTTGAGTTAATCTATTTTTTAAGGTGTTATTTTCTTCAGTCAGGTTGTTGTCTCTCTTATCACGATTTTCTTGCATTATTCTCATTTCTCTCCCCAATTTTTGCTCCACCTCTCTTATTTGGTTTTCAAAATCCTTCTTAAGCTTACCTATGGCTTGTAACCAGTCTACATTTTTCTTGGAAGCTTCTGGTGCAGGAGTTCTGACTGTTGTTTTCCTCCCATTCCATTCTTTGATCCTTTTTGTTCCCCAAAAAAGGAATCTAAAGTTGGATTGCTGTTCTTCCTTTGCTTCCTTTGCCTGCTCATGTTGCCAGTTAAATACTTGCCTTTTTAGGTCTGTGGAACTCTGCTTCCAGAGGGGAAAACTGTCCCAAATTGCTGTGGTTTTCACTGCTGCTGGAGCTATTAGGAGATCACCATTTCTGCAGCCCCCACCAGCTTTGGCTCACTGAAAATGCACCTCAGGACCATCCCCCAAGACCATGATCCTGATCCAGGCCAATTAAGGCAAGAACACTTAGCCCCTGAATGATTGCTTTCCTCCCCTGCAATCTGCAGGCCGGGGGCTCTGAAGCAGCCATGTCAAGGCCGCTGCAGGGATGCCACTTTTGCTGTTTCCTTGCCCTGGGGGCAGTTTGGCTGGACCTGAATTTAGCTGAGTTCCACCAACCTTTCACTTAGTCCTTATTTCTCATGGCTTGATAATTCTGGAAATTGCCACAGCTGCCGCTGATTCACTCTCCTGAAGGCTGCAGGTGTGGCTTGTCCTGGGCACCCCAGGGCCAAGCCACGTTTTCAGGCTTGGCTGATTTCAGCTCCCAGTGTGCTGAGATGAGCCCTTCCTGTCCCACCTGCTAAACTGTCTCTAGTGGGAGATGTTTTTTGTACTTTTCATCTGTACTTTTGTGAGTTCTGGAGCCCTAATATATGTTTAGAGTCATATTTTATGGGCATTTGAGGTGGCTATGTGGGAGCTGCGGAGTTTTCCTGCTTCTACACTGCCATCTTGAGTCCAATAATTTTTCAATGATCTCTTCCAGGTCAGTGGTTTTTCCAATGAGATATTTCACATTGCCTTCTGTGTTTTCATTTGTTTGGATCTGTTTAACAATATCTTGATTTATCATAAAGTCATTAGCTTCCATTTGCTTTAATCTAATTTTGAATGAATCATTCTCTTCAGTGAGTTTTTGAAATTCCTTTTCCATCTGACAAATTCTATTTTAAGGCTTCTTTTGCATTTGAGTTAGTCTATTTTTAAGGTGTTTTTTTCTTCATTATTTTTTGGGGTCTCCATTAGCAGGCTGTTGACTTGTTTCTCATGATTTTCTTGCATCATTCTCATTTCTCTTTCCAATTTTTCATCCACTTCTCTTACTTGATTTTCAAAATTCTTCTTGAGCTCTTCCATGGCCTGTAACCAACTCATATCTTTCTTGGAAGCTTTCGATGCAGAATTATGACTTTGTTGTCTTCTTCATATTTCATCCTTTGATCCTCTTTGTCCCTAAAAAAGGATTCTATGGGCTGATAGCACTTTCTCTGCTTGATCATATTGCCAGCCAATTACTTGACTTCTGAGCTCTTTGCCACAGTAGAACTCTGCAGAGTTTTCCAGAATGGAGAGATCTTTGTCCCAAATTGCTCTGGTTTTTGCAATTGTTGTCAGAGTTCTGAGGAGGGTGCCCTCTCTACAGATACCACACTGGCACACTGGCATTTCTCATTTCAGGACCATCCCCCAAGACAGAAACCCAGAACCAAGCAGGTTAAAGAAAGATCAAATATCCTCTAAATCAGCAATTCTTAACCTGAGGGTTGCTACCCCTTTGTGGGTTAAACAACTCTTTCACAGGGGTCACCTAAGACTAGCAGAAAATACATATTTCCAATGGATCTTAGGAACCAAGACAATGTTCCTCTATCCATGTCCAGGAAGGACTGCCCACATGCAGATATGCCCACATATGAGTATTAAAGAGTCACTTGAAGCACTATATGAGCATGTGCTATTACTGCCTGGAAATTCTCCCTCCTATCCAATTTAAAACACTTTTGTTGAAAGCCCCCTTCAGTTCACAGGATTTAAGAACAGAAGGCATATTAAGAATCATCTAGCAAAATCTAGCAAAAATCACAAGCATTAGGAAGTTTGAGAACCAGTGCTCTAAATAGTTGTTTGGTCCCCCTATGATCTGTAGGCCAGGAGCTCTGGAAGCAGCCATGTGGCAACTGCCTCTCCTTAGCCACCTCTTGCCCCTGGCACAGGGGCTAGACCTTGCTCTTAGAGTACCTGGTTCTAACAGAGCTGTCCAATGATCTTTTTTTCCTCATTGGTGTTTATGGGTTGAGAAATCTGGAAACTGCCACAACTGCTGGTGATTCACCCTCCTAAAGTCTGCTCCAGTTGTGCTGGTCAGGGCCACCCTTCACTTCCAGAGCACTGTGAAAGACCATTCCTGTTGGCCTGCTGGGCTGCCTTCTGCAGGAGATTTGTTTCTCCCTGTCACTTTGTGGGTACTGTAGCTCTAAAATTTGTTTAGCATCATTTTTTACATGTATTTGAAGTGATGGATCTGGAGCCCTATGCCAAGTTTGTGCTTCTACTCCACCATCTTGGTTTTGCTAGATGATTCTTAATATGCCTTCTGTTCTTAAATCCTGTGAACTGAAGGGGGCTTTCAACAAAAGTGTTTTAAATTGGATAGGAGGGAGAATTTCCAAGCAGTAATAGCACATGCTCATATAGTGCTTCAAGCTTGACAAAGCATTTTCTTCATGGCAAGACAGAAAGAGAGATAATGCAAGTTTTGTAATTGCCATTTTACAGATGAGTAAACTGAGGCTAAGAGATACCTATGGTCACAGACCTAGGAAGTATCTGAAATGGTGTTCAAACCCTGCTCTTCCACTAGGAGAAAGGGAAGGGGATAAGCATCGAAGTATCACCTACTATGCATCAGTCATGGTGCTAACCACTTTTTCACAAATATTTTGTTTCATCCTCACAACAACCCTGAAATATATTATTATTTCTTTTGTCATTTCTGTTTTACAATTAAGGAAACTGAGAAAAGTGGAGGCTAAATGATTTGGACAGCTGCCTGAAGCTACATTTGAATTCCACTGCAATGGGCAGCTAGGTGGCACAGTGTACCAGGCCTGAAGTCAGGTAAATTCATCTCCATGACTTCAAATCTGGTCTCAGACATTTACTACCTGTATAACCCTGGGAAAGTTACTTAACCCTATTTGTCTCAGTTCCTCACCAGTAAAAATGAGCTACAGCAAGACATTGAAAACAACTACAGTATCTTTGCCAAGAAAACTCCAACTGGGTTCAGGAAGAGTGGGACATGACTGAAAAATAACCCAACAATAGCAAAGCAGTGGGCTGAGAGCATCTCTGAACCAAGACACTGGTTTGCCAAGTCTGAGAGGTAGAAGGAGGCACAAAGTTGACTAAATAAGGGTGAATGCTGGAAAATGGAGTGGGTACAAGCTCCTACCTTGATGAGATGGGAACAGAAGGGAAAGGGGAAGAGAAGGGGGAAAGGAAGGGAAGGATATTAACATCCCTTACTTTTGTAGAAAGAAGAAGGAAGGACTAAAGAGTCTACAAGGAGAGGCTTGCTTTCTCACTATTTCTCTTGTATTGGAAGAAAGAGGTCTTTTGCTTTCGAGGGCTGTCAGTCTGTCCCCCCTAAATCCACTTTTTTTTTCCTTTTCATTTTAACAGCAAAGGATGTTATCACTTTGACCGAGGTCACTGAAAGGGTAATACCATTCTTGGTGATGTTAATGAAAAGGTACAGTGGTGACATGAGTTAATTATATAGTTAACACACAATTACCAATTTATGCTCTGCTGATGTTTAGTAAGAGGAAAATCAAGCTCCCATGACGTGCACTGAATGCTGTATGACACAACAAAATATTTGGAAAGTGCTTTGCAGAATTTGTAATCTGTATTAACAAATTTACTTACATGAATAGAGAATTATAAAAGTGAAAACTTTCTTGTACTTATTGTTTTGCTGACACTACAGCCTCAAAAACAGACCTCTACATTTCTTGACTTTTCTTTGGCAATGGCATTCTGAATCATACAAGTATATTCTGAGAGGTTAAATGTTGTAGAGGAGAGAATGCAGAAGCTCAGGTCAGGAAAGACCTAGGTCCCCATCCTGACACCGAATCTCTAACTACTACTGAAACCTAGTCATTGCATGACCATGGGGTCATCTAATCATTTCAAGTCTTTATTATTTAACTCATTTGTTAAATAGGTATAGTAATAACAACTTCACAGAGTTGTTGGACTTGTACGTGATAAACTACTTGATCCATGCTCAGCTGTTGCTCATAATTCAAGCACCTGATGCCAAGTATCTAGTAAAAAATTGAGTCTCTTGTTACACCATAGAAATTTAATTTACCTTTTATTCAAGACATTTGAACAAATTTTCATTATGTCAGCACCACACTGTGGCAAGCATTGATATGTGTGTAGCATCTACAGTGGTAAATCAGACTGTGCCTTCATGAAGTGTATAGAATATTGTGTGGAAGTCACAATACAAAACAGAAGATGATAGGTATGTTAAAAACAGAGTGGCCAGTGACACTGGCCTCCTTGCAGCACCATATTCCATCTTCCCATTCCCGGTGATTCAACTGGCTATCACCCATTCCTGGAACTTTCTCTCTCCTCCTGAACTACCTTGAGTCTCAGCTAAAGTGCCACCTTCTGCAAGCAGCCTTTCGAGGTCCTCCCTAATTTTAGTGTCTTCACTCCAATAGTATTTCAAATGTATTCTGTAACCTTTGTGTACATATTTGTTTATATTTGAGAACAAAGACTTTCCCCCCTTTCTTCCTAGCACTTAGCACAGTGACTGACGAAGTAGAAGCTTATTAAATTCTTGATGACTTCTGTTAACTGGGTTTGATGCCAGGAATCAGTGGCAAAGAAACACTCCCCAGCTCTAATCATCATGCCCCACCCACTCACTGATTTTCTCAACTCTTTAAGGAAGGGAACTGTGTCTCACACTTCTTCCTTGTTCCTCATAGTACTAATCACAATCACTTGTACAGAGTGAGCATTTTAATAAGGTTTTGGTTCATTATTTTCATGAGAGTTAACATCTTTCCTAGCAAAGAAATAACCCCCACACTTCCACCACCCACTTTAATTCTCAGAGCAATGAAACAAAGCTTGGAGTCAAAGACGAGTAGAGGTGCTTGCCCACTCTTCCAGTTAGGATGCTGGAATCCTTTTAGTTTCCTCCTACTTGATCCTTTTCATGTACTATGCCTAGCTAATTCCTACCTCTTTTTTTTTGAGGGGGGAAGACAAGGCAATTGGGGTGAAGTGACTTGCCCAAGGTCATACAGCTGCTATCTAAAGCTGAATTTGAACTCAGGTCTTTTTGACTCCAGGGCCAGTGCTGTATTCACTGTGCCACCTAGCTGCCCCTAATTCCTACCTCTTGGTCCTCTAATCTTTTTAATTCAGAACTTCTTTCTACCCAAGTGAAAATCCCCCTTCTCTCTCTCTCTCTCTCTCTCTCTCTCTCTCTCTCTCTCTCTCTCTCTCTCTCTCTCTCTCTTTCTTTCTCTCTCTCTGTCTCTATTCTCACCATCCCTTTCCAAACTCCTCTTTGTCCATCTCAGCCCTAGCATTCTCTAGTTCCTATTTGCCTCTCCTCTCCATTTCCACTGTGTCCTCTAAAACCCTACTTTATTATTAACAAACTCCCCTTCATCCTAGATTGTTTCTTCTCACAGTTTTTCTTCTGGTAGATGAGATAAATCATAATCTGTGCCCTCATGGAGTTTCTAGACTATGAACCATAAAAGCCACAATACAAAATAGAAGATGATAAGTACATTAAAAGCAAAGTGGTAGCAAAGTGAAAGGATATAAAATAAAGCCACATAAATCATCAGCGTTTCTATATATTACCAACAAAGTCCACCAGCAAGAGATAGAAAGAGAAATTCCATTTAAAATGACTGTAAACAATATAAAATACTTGAAATCTATCTGCCAAGAGAAACCCAGGGACAATATAAATACAATTATGAAACACTTTCCCCCAAAATAAAGTCAGCTCTAAACAACTGAGAAAATAGTCGTTTCTCATGGGTAAAACAAGCCAATATAATAAAAATGACAATTCTACCTAATTTAATATACTTATTCAGTGCCATAAAAATCAAACTACCAAAAAAATTATACAGGCAGAAAAAAATGACAAAATTCATATGGAAGAACAAAAGGTCAAGAATATCAAGGGAATTAATAAAAAAAAGTGAAGGAAGATAGTCTAGCAGTACTAGATGTCAAACTGTACCACAAATTGATAATCATCAGAACAGTCTGATACTGGCTAAGACATATGATGGTAGATCAGTGTAATCCATTAAGCAAATACAGAATACACAGTAGGAAATTCAACCATAGGAATCTTGTATGTGAGAAACACAAAGATCCAAACTTTTGGGACAAGAACTCACTATTTGATAAAAACTACTGGGAAAACTGGACAACAGTTTGGCAGAAACTAGGTATAGTACCAAGATAAGGTCAAAATGGGTATATGATTTAGACATAAAAGGTGATACCAGTAGCAAATCATGGAATAATTTACCAATTAGATCTATGGATAAGGGGAGAATTTATTACCACACAAGAAACAGCAAGCATTACAGGATATAAAATGAATAATTTTGATTGCATCAAATTAAAAAAAAACTTTTCAAAAACAAAACCAGTGCAGCCAAGATTACAAGGAAAGCAGAAAAGTGTGTGGGGAACGGGGATGGTGGGAGGGAAATTTAGAGCAAGTTTCTCTGATAAAGGCTTTATTTCTCAACTGTATAGAGAACTGAGTCAAATTTGTAAGAATATGAGTCATTCCCCAGTTGATAAAAGGCCATAGGATATGAACAGGCAATTTTCAGATGAAAAGACCTAAGTTATCTATAGGCATATTTTAAAAAAATGTTCTAAATCACAACTGACTAGAGAAATGCAAATTAAAACATCTTTGAGCTATCACCTCATACCTATTAGATTGACTGATAGTAGAGAAAAGGAAAATGGCAAATGCTGAAGGGGATGTAGGAAATTTAAGTCTCTAATGCAATGTTGGTGAAGTTGTGCACTGATCCAACTATTCTAGAGAGCAATTTTGAACTATTCCCAAAGGCCATTTTTTACTTGACCCAGGAATACCACTATTAAGTCTGTATCCCAGAGATGAAAAAAAGAAAAAGAAAAGGATCTATATGTACAAAAAATATTTGTAGGAGTTCTTTTTGTGGCAGCAAAAAATTGGAAATTTAAGGGATACCCAACAACTGGGGGATGGTTGAACAACTTGTGGCATATGATTGTGACTGAATACTATTATGCTTCAAGAAATGATGAGCAGGATGCTTTCAGAACAACGTGGAAAGACTTACATGAACTGATAGAAAGTGAAGTGAACAAAACTAGAACATTGTACATGGTAACAGCATTGTCATACAATCTATCAACTGTGAATGAATGACTTAGCTAATCTCAGCAATACAAAGATCCAAGACAATTGTGAAGGATTTATGAAGAAAAATGCTGTCCACCTCCAGAGAAAGAACTGATAGAATTTGAATGCAGATTGAAACATATTTTTTAACTTTCCTTATTTTTCTTGTTTTTTATTAATCTGTTGTTTTGTTTTCACACCATTACTAACATGGAAATATCTTTTGAATAACTGCACATGTGTAACTTTAATTATATTATATCACTTGGCCTCTCAATGACAGCGGAGGGAAGAGATGAAGAAAAGAGAACTTGGATCTCAAAAATATAAAAAAAAATGTTAAATTTTGTTTTGCATGTAATTGAAAAAAAATAAATTTTTTTGAAAAAAAATTTTTTTAAAGAAGTCATTTCAGGGTGCCTAGGTGGCAATAGCCTTGTTGTCAGGAGGACCTGAATTCAAATCTGGCTTCAGACACTTAACATTTATTAGCCGCACGACCTTGGGCAAGTCACTTAACCCCAAATGACCTGCCTTCCCCTCTCCTAAAAAGGGGCAGGGTTTAAAAGAGAGGAAAAAAAAGAAGGCATTTCAGGGAGAAATAAATAGAACCGAATGGCCAGTTACACTGGTCTTCTTGCTGTTCCTCGAATACCACATTCCATTTTCCTTTTTCACTGAATTCTATTTTCTTTTCCCTAAAATACCACCTCACTTGGTTTCCTCTCCAATGCTGGCTGCTCTTTCTCCCTGCACCTCCCCTCCCCTTCCCAAATACCCTAACATCATCAGTGAAGAGGAGGTGGCATACTTCTGGTTTCTGCTGTCTTCTTTCAGATACCACCATTATCACTCAGCCATGTCCTTTTCTCATTCAGAGTTGGCTCTACCTGGTACAGTTCTGTGTAATTATCATCTATGGGTCCTTAGGCTTTTCTCTGATCCTCCTTAATATATTTGATTTTTGGCTCACAATCTTCATCACTCTCACACCTGCTTCCTTCAAAAACTTTGGCCTCCAAGATTGTCCTCTTCAACAGGGTCTCTGTCTCCAATCTTCTTCAAACATAGTTATTCCTTACCCCTCACTCAGCTGAATTTGGCTATAGTTCCTAGTTAATTAAGAAAGATAAGTAAAAATAAAGTACCATATTTTGTTTTGTTTTTAAACTTTATGGTAAATCTATTGCTTAATATTTGAGATTATTTCTTTTTGGGGCGGAGCACTGTTAAAAAAAAAACAGCAACAACCACTTTTGGAAGGTGTGGAAACATAAGTCCATACACAGAAATATTGTCCCTCTGTGACCCAGAACAAGATATTCCACATCTCTGGGCCTCTGTTGTTGCATTGCAAAATTATTGGGGTTGGTCTTGATAATATTTAAAATGAACTATAAATTTTATGGCTTTATAGATGTATGACTCCATGGCACTTGAACTATGAACTCTTTGTTTCTAAAACAATAACAAAGACTCCAGGTATCTGTGTGTGTGTGTGTGTGTGTGTGTGTGTGTGTGTGTGTTTTATGGGAATATTTTTCCCCATTTTTGAGAATAAAAATAACAAAGGTTTTTTTGTTTATTTTTTTACAAAAAGTATTAATCCTGAAGTCAAAAAACCTGGTTTGGGCTCCCTCCTCTCATGTTTACTATGAGGCACAACTTTCTTGAGCAAGTTTTCTTACATAGATGAAAAGGGGGAAAAAATGACAATGCTACCTAAGTTTGATGCGAGGAAAGAGCTTTGGAAAGTGAATATGAGGTTTATTTATTACTTTTAGAATGTGATATTTATCCTATTATTACAACCCTATTCATAAAATGCCTTTACTTCATATTTTTACTTTTCTTTTTTAAACTTTACTGAATGTTCTTATGGAAATGTGATAGAAATATGGTAGAGGACTCATACCTCTGTCCATATGATCTGGCAGCATTTTTGTAGCACCAAAACTGACATTTATCTTATAGTCATGAACATATATATATGCATGTCAATGCATCATAAGCATGCAAAAGACTAAAAAATGGGATTTCATTTATATAAAGAATAGTTAGGAATTTTCACAAACATCCCAAAATTTTAGCATAAAAGAACTACCTAATTAACTTTCAAAATGTCAAGTTCCTTAATCAATCCGATAAAATTTTAGGAAGATTTTGGCCATTTGATGAAGACAGTTCAAAGAACACAGGGAACTTCCAATGACTGCCTACCTGAAGAATCAGCCCATACCCTTAGCAGATCAATAAAGCAATTTGCCCAACAAAGATGGGGCATCTCAGGAAGATGAATGTGTGCAAGACTTCAAAAAGTTGTAGCACTAAGGGTATAAGTTACCTTGACTTTGTGTTTTCCTTTCATTCTTACACTGAGCAAAGACACTACCACCAATCTCCCAGGCCTATAACCTAGATGTCGTCCTTGACTCCTCACTTTAACCTCCTTCCCCCATATCCAATTTGTTGCCAAGGCCTGTGGACTTTACCCTGGCGACATCTTTTAGGTTTGCCTTCTTCTCTTTGGCACTGCCAAGACCAACCCTGAACTACTGCAATAACCTATTGATTGGTCTACTTGCCACAAGTCTCTCCCCACTCTAGTCCATTCTCCATTCAACCACTGAAGTGATTTTTCTAAAGTTCCTTCCTGCTCAGTAAAGTCTAGTGGCTCCCTCTCACATTGCCATTTAAAGTCCTTCATAACCTAGCCCTCCTACCTCTCTACCTTTCCAGTCTTCTTATCCTTTACAGCCTTAATTGCTATGTTTTCTTTGATCCAGTGACTTGGTCTTTTTGTAGTTCCTTGAGATATTCCATCTCTCTTCCTCAGGCATTTTCTTTCTCTTTTTTTTAGGAGGGGGGAATGCAAGACAATTGGAGTTAAGTGACAACTAGTAAGTGTGTCAAGTGTCTGAAACCAAATTTGAACCCCAGTCCTCCTAACTCCAGGGTCTGTGCTCTATTCACTGAGCCATATAGCTGCCCCTACACCTCAGGCATTTTCAATGGCTGTCTTCCAAACCTGGAATTCTCTCCCTTCTCAACTCCACTTCCTGGATTCCCTGGCTTCCTTCAAGTCCCATCTAAAATCCCACCCTCAGCAGAAAGTAGTTCCCAATCTCTCTTAATTCTAGCACCTTCCCTTTGCTATTTCCTATTTATCCCATATATATTTTGTTTCCAATATTTGTTATCTATCCCATTAAATTGTGAGCTCCTTGAGGCCAGGGACTGTCTTTTGCCTTTCTTTGTGGACCCATTGCTTAGCACTGTACCTACTATATAGTAGGTACTTAATAACTGACTAACCTATATGTGGTTTTCCATTTGTGAATTCTATGATCAACTATATTTCTTCTAGTCTCTATTGTTTGGAAAATTGTACTCCCAAGGTCTTCAGGTGCTTTTTTGTTTGTTTTTAGTGGGTGTAAGATCTTTTATTGTTACTTTTCCTACTCTAAAATTGAAATAAATGCCTTTACTTTGTCAAAAAAAAAATAAATAAACACCAGGAGGCCTTCATGAACTATCCACCTAGGACTGTAAAACCATAGAACATCTTGAACCTGGGTTTGCCTTCATTTGAGAGGTCTCCTTTTGTAAGTTCAATTTTAGGGCTTAGCCCAAAGGGTCATTACATGGATTGCCCTCAGTATGCAAGAGTCCCAGACAGCGGACAGATGTGATGTATCTCCCAAAGGTAGAGAAGATGATAAAATTAAGTCACTGAAGTTACACAGAGAAGAATTAGAACTGTGAAAAGGAACTACCAAAGATTTCCTTTTGTCACCAAAGTCATTTCGACATCAGAAACAGATATGGTTTCATGCATGGGAATAATATTAAAGAAGATATATTGCCATCTGCTTTAGCACTGAACCTTAAGGACACTTTTGCCTTTCCATATGGCTTGCAGCTGAAACCTCCTACATGTACATGGATTTCCCCTGGTTAGAATGTGAGCTGCTAGAAAGCAAGGAATGTCTTGCTTCTCTATTTCTATTCCCAGTTTAGCAGTATTTTGCAGTTACTCAATAAGTATTTATTAAGCCATTACTCTTATGGACTACAATATACAGTAAGCTCTGAGGATATAAGGAATGGCAAAAAAACAGTCCCTGATCTTAAGGCACTTAACTTCTTAAGGGGGAAAGTACATTGAAGCAACTTTGTGCAAACAAAATGTATACAGTATAAATGTCTGGTGCTTGTTTTTCTACTTTCATTCATTCAACCCTGTGGCCCTTTAGGTTGCTGATAAAGAATTAACAAAATCTTAGATGAAAACCCCCAGACACGGTGGTCTAGGTGAGCATCAACCACAGGTATAAAGCTTAGGAGATAAGAATTTAAAAGAGCACTTGCCTGAAGCCTAAAAAAAACAGAATGAATATTCTCCAGCCAGCATCAAAAGAAGCCTGAGGGAAAAGGAAGAAGTGGCTTTAGAACTGAATTGTGGCTGCAGGGCTGGCTAGAATGTGATTAACATTGTCACAAGGGAAGCTAACATGACTGAAAGCTAGATGGTAGAGCATTATGATCAATGGTCACCTAACCTTGCCCAAGGCCAGTGACAGCTGCAGAGGCCAGAAAGGCTGAGAGTGTGATGCCTCTATAAGCTCAATGTGAATCTCTGAGAGCTATAATGCCATATATTTATAAATTTAAAATGAGAGGGGACTTCAGAGGCTATCTAAGCAGGGTGAAGTGACTTGCCCAGGGTCACACATCTATTAAGTGTCTGAGGTCAGACTTGTACTCAGGAACCTGCCTTCCTTACTCCAAGTCCAGTGCTCTTTCCACTGCTGGAGACTAAACTTAGAAAATTCAAATAACATTTCTAGATGAAACAGTAATACAACAAAGGGAACAAACCTAAAACAGATATGTAAGTGTTTCATAGTCATCCATTGCCATTATATATGACATTGGACCTACTAGAGTCAGACTCTAAAATTTCAACACTTGTTATGCCATATAAAGAAAAGGAAATTATACTTAAGAAGATGAAGTTGTCATTAGTGGCAAGACAAGAGAGCACTCACAGAAGAAATCTGTCCTGGGGGCAAAAGAGTTTTCAAAGCCTTGAGTCTTCCAAGGTATTTTCATAGGGGAATGTACCAAACCTTGGCTTTAAGTGTTTTATTCCTACAATTGCTCATTAAATATTCTGTGAAGTCACATAATAAAGAACTGAGTACTAAAGAAGGAGTAATTGAATTTAGTTTAGTTTTTTTTTTTATGGATCAACATAATTCTGTTAACTTACCCAAAATGAGCCTCCAAATACAGAAATGAGAACTATTTATTTTTGAAAAAAAATTATTATAATTATCTCTTAAAATCTTGCAGCTAATAAAGGTTATATTTATCATGCAATCCAGATTATTCAAGACACATGAGTTAAGACACAATACTAAAATTAGACATGAGGGCATCTATGCCAGAATATAGGAAATAAAGGATTTATTTAATTATTTCTTCTTGCAAGTAGGGCAGTTTTGCCACCAGACAGCAATCTAGTAGGAGAGGCAAAATACAAAATGCAAAGCTTGGTTATATACCCAAAAGACCACCCCTTTCCCCCATTCCTTGTTCTGTCCTGTTCTTATTAATTAGGAACTGAGGTACACAATCTTAACTGCAAAAATTTGCTGGCAAAAGCAGAAAGTGCATGTCTAGTGGACATGAAAACAGACAAAATATGTCATCAGTATCAACTTAAATATGAAAACAGAAGATAAATGTTCTAACAATATCAATGTAGATATGAAAGCAGGCAATTTTTTTAATGAATAATAGGGATTTAGGACATGGTGACCTGCCCGGAGTTCTACAACAGGATTTCCAGTTTTATATTTTTTCAGGTCAGATGATGGTCAGTGGAAACAAGTCTGGGACATTTGGGCCTGTGGTTAAATTTGCAGGGTCTGAGCTTTCCTTCTATGCATTTCCTAAGCTTAGCAAAAACTTCAACTTATGACCAGCAAAGTAGGGCAAGAGTCCCATCAGGCTCCCAGCCCAGGCTGCTAAGTCTTTGGTACTTTATTACAATTCTGTTCAGATTTCTGTAATGTTACCTGAGAAGTTTTCACTTTTATTCCACTCAAGAGTTTATCATGGAAGAGCCAAATTATTGTACTTAAGACTGGCGCTGAGAGAATCCAACCATTTCACAACACAGAGGAGAAAACATGGGCTCAGAGAAGTTAAATAAATTGTACAAATTCACAAAGATACTAAGCAAAAGAGCCAGAATTTAAACCTGGTTCTTGCAACAGCAGAGGCAGCAGGTAATCTTTCCACTATACCATGCTGTTTCTCAAGTAATATTATTGATTTGTAAAATATACATGAAGTCACTTATGGTCTTCAAATATTTTGTATCACTAGACTGGTGGGTGAAAAAGTCAGACATAAGACATATAAAAAGTTAATGACTAATGACAAAATTAAAGCAGTAGATTCCTTGTTCAAGAAATTAGGCAATAAAAGAAAGAAAAGAAATAAAATGTAAGATGACCAGTATCAGGGTGTGTAATGGTAATTAATTTAAATTTGAAGACCCCTTTTAGTTATACCAAGTAAGCAGGGTATTGTCAAGCTTCTGTAAAAGAGGCAGAGGGTGTGAACTCTGTTTCCTGTTGCTGACATAACAGGAAGGGTTTGGCTGAAACAGGAAGCCAATGCTGGGCAATGTGGATATGAGAAAAGCCCTAGGAGAGGCAGAATCAGAATTTTTCTCCTGTAAGGCTCCTGGTGGAAGAATGCTGGAGAATGAAGCCAGCTGAGACAGACAGAGAAAGACAGAAACAGAGAGAGAGAGAGACAGAGAGACAGAGACACAGAGAGCGAAAGAGATGGGGAGGGGGGGGATTTCTCCTGGGTTCTAGGGCCAACTGAACTGCTGGAGGACTGAAGGAGCATAACCAGGATAAGACTTTGTTGGTCTGTGGCTTGGTTGATTCTTGAGTTCCCAGCAACAGAAGTGGTGAAGGTTTTGAGATGTGCTGTACCCTGTGAACTTCAGTGTGTAACAAGAACTGCCTGGAGGACTGAACGAGAACCTGGCAGCTGTCTGCTCCTGAATCCACATGACTGTTTGGTGGATTCAGGTAGGAGCTGGGACCATGGAAGGGGATCCAGAGAATCTGAGAAACCACTCTGAGTCAAGATGAAGAAAAGGCCTCTCCTTGGGTATTGAATGGGGTGATGAAATTGAAGTTTACTAGAGACTGAGGGATGGAGAGTTTGTGTAATTTTCTAATGATTGTACTTAGTGATTAACAATACTTAGTGACTGATTGCTAGATAAGTGACAGATTCAGTTAACCTATGATTGCCCCATGAGTGGAAGACTGACTTGTATTCTGAAGGTGATTGAATGATTACATAAGGAGGCAAAGGTCCTTAGGGATACCAGATGATTGTTCTTTTGTTCTTTGTTCTAAGTACTGTGACCACTTTGGTGAAAACTATGTGATAGTTTTAATGATAATTAAATTTTTAATGATAATTTTAATGATAATAATAACCATTTTAATGATAATCTGCTGTGAACACTATATTGTGATTTTCTGTGATAAGGTGTAATGTTGTGAATATTATATTGTGATTTGTTGTGAATGTTTCCCTTGATTTGTTATGGAATAAATGGAGCGTTCACTATACTGTGTAATCAGAACCTTAAAAGCTGTTCCCAGTGGCATTCTTTTGGGAATCTGCTCTTGCAGGGCATTACAGGGTGAGAGCAAAGTTGTTGCTGCTGCTATTTTCTCCAAATGTTGTTGTGTTGTGCAGATAAATAAGAGTGAGCTAAGACCTGGATTCAAGATAAATTTAGATGTGGATTTATTGATCAAGTGCATGACTGCCAGAGTTCTCACTCAAATTGGCAGACATTTCTGGATTTTCATATCTTGGCTAAATAGGTCAAAACCCACAAAATTCTAATATGGAGGGGAGCTAGCAGAAGATATGACGTACAGAAGCAAAGAGCAGCCATTGGTTAAATCTATGGGACTCAGAGGAGTATGACACATGACTCAGGGGAGTATGGTATAAGGATACAAGGGGTGCAGCTGTTAACTGGGTGGAGGGCACAGGGTGGAGGGGAATGGAATGAGGGGAACTGGACTTCCCCAGGTTGTCGTCAGAGGGGGCTGGAATTCCTTAGGACTGATCAGGGTCATGTTCCGGGCAAGCGAGGTGAAGGCCCTGCTTGGTCAGCAGTGCAGGACAGGATAGTACTTAGATAAGATCCGTACACTACAATGATTCAAGGAGAAAATATGAAATACTGATTAGGGGAGACAGAGTCAAGGAATGCCTTGAGCAATATGCCCAGACATGCCTTAAGCAGTTTCAAGCTAAAATAGAGAAAAACAGAAATATAAAATGGACTTATGGTGGGCCACAAGTCAGGTGGTGTGTAGTGACAGGGGATTTGGGTTTGGGTACAACAATTGCTGCTGCTATTGTTTAAAGAAACTTGCCCAGGGTAACACAACTAATAAGTGTCTGAAACCACATCTGAACTCATGTCTTCTATCCACTGCACCACATGGCTACCCACAATACTATGTCTTGTTTACATTTGTGGCGATAATGAAAGAACCTGTGAAGAGCAGGGTATTTAATATGTGTTCCTGAGAATGGTAAAATGGTATGTGTGATGTCTTTTGATTTGAGTGTAAATTGGATTTAAGTGAGGCAGAGTTGCGTGAAGTTGTCAGCCTCACTCTCTCCTCCAAAATCATCACAGTCCAGTGTCAGGACAGAATCAAGAGAACTGATGATGGCTCATGATACACTGGATGACCTTGGTGTCTTCAGTGTGTAACCAGGCTCTAAGCACTCCACAGCACCTGCTTCAGCTGCCTTCATGGCCACTCGAACAAATTGTTCTCATCCACCCATTCCACCAGAGGAAGTCTCACCAGTGGGTTTGAGGCCCCTTGATTACCCTTGACTTGGTTTAGCTGATCTGCCAAAAAGGTTTACTGGGGTATGTCTAGTGTGCACATTACAGCTTCTCGGAGTCAGAGGTGAGAGTTGAAAGGAACAAGTGGACTCCAAAACATGAAAAGCAGCCCTGAAAAGGGCTAAGCAGCCATCACACCAGAGGTACCAGTCCTCCCTGAACACACCCTGTAGATTCACTTACCTTGGTAGTGTACTTTCCACGGATGTACACATTGCTACTGAGGTTAACACATGCATTGCCAGAGCTAGCTCAGAGTTAGGGAAGCTCCAAAGGAAAGTGTGGTAGAGAAGAGGTATTAGACTGACTACCAAATTGAAGGTCTACGGAGCCATTATCCTGTCCTCATTGTCCTCTTCAAAAACAGAGAAGAAACAACAACAATCTCCCCAACATCCCCAAGGCTTTACTCTGTTAAGCCTCCCCACAAATAAGCTCCCCTAGGCAAAATTCCTCCCTCTCACTCAGGCTAGATGCCCTGCCTCAGCTCTCTCCCAGCTCTCCTCACTTTTGTCTTCCTGTTCCACTGTTGGGCAAGCTCCTCCTACCATGGGCTCCATGTGACTCAAGCTGTGGATTGGACCAAAGCTCAAAGTAGATCACATGGGCCAATAAAGGGGAGAGAAGATCTTCAAATTTCCTTAACATTACAAAAGCTTTTACCCTAAATTTGTAGGTAGAAGAAAAATTCTTGTTCTCATACAATGACACAAATTTGTCTTGAGATTAAAAAAAACTTTTATTTTTATGTAAGATCTCTACATTTTAATAAACTCATATTTGTAGAACATTTGTCCTACAAAGAGATATGAAATATTGTATTTCTTCTTCAATGAATCTCAATTTTGTTATATGGCATTGTTTTGCTTAAGTGGAAGAATGTCATATTATGTATTTTAGTAGAAAATATATAAACAATGAAAAGATCTTGATTTTGTACTTCCATTTTGTGAGATGTAGTGGCAAGATAGAAGAATTTGTATAAGAAATAAACACTAGAGTTGACTCATACAAGAAGAAAACATTCCTGATCTGACTAAGCTAATTTTATGCAGAGAAGGAATGTTTCTGAGTAATTAGTAAACTGAGAGTCTTTAACTGAGTAAATAATCAGATTCCTGTCAACAAATAGCTAACTATTCATAGCTAAATTATGTCTAGGCATAAATTGTAATTCAAATCTAGATGAAGAGAATTATATGAATTTTTTTAAATGCTGACAAAAATATGGGGAAAACAGATTAATATAAAAGTGGCATTTTAAATTCTATACTTGCTCTAATTGATTAACTATTTTACTTTTCAATAGAATTTTAGGAATTTTATTTTACCTGTGATTTTAAAATCAGGATATTTCATGCCTGATTTCTCCCCTAATAGGGAGCTCCTGGAGAAGAGAATGTCTCTATAAACACAGATGAAAACTGTTCTAAAATTTTGGGCCTTAGAAGTTGTCTGTGGGTTCTGAGAAGTTAGATGATTTACTCAGTCACAAAGTGTTGTCAGAGGCAAGCCTGGAACCCATGTCTTTCTGACACCAATGCTATCTCACTTTCTTACTAACACACTATCTCACAGGTCATTGATATTCAAATAGATCTCTAACATTGATTTAAATGTTCTCTCTAATGATATAGAACACAAGCTATGTCTACTAGCATAGTCTGACTCTTGTTTTTATCCTCCTATGATTTCAACATGGGCATCCCTCCAAAATGCTGTACCCTTTCTTAATGTGGACTCTCTACTTATTATCGCTTTATCTTGCCACATACCATCTTCTCTATGTATACATTTTCCTGATGACATCTTTGATTCTAGTTTTTTAATATTCTTTATTTGTTAAAAGATTTAGTTTCTTCATAATCATCACCAGCCTTTCCATTGCCATTTTAAGGACAAGCATTTTAAGTTCTTTGGAGACTTGTTTTTCATGTCTTGTGACCATAAAACACCAGTAGAATGCTTGGGTAATGAATATTTTCTGCACCTGTCTCTCCCAGGCTAAGGCCAGCTACAACTCTCTCAGTTCCCTAGAAGTTCCTTTGAAGAGCTGGCACGACTCTTCTTTAATGCTATTACTGGCTCCATATGAATGTGCTACTCTAGCTAGGTGGCATAATGAATAGAGTGCCGTTCTGGAAGTCAGGAAGCCTCTTTTTGAGTTCAAATCTGGCCTCAGACACTTCCTAGTTGTGTGACCCTAGGCAAATCACTTAACCCTGTTTGCTTCAGTTTCTCATCTGTAAAATGAGCTAGAGAAGGAAATGGCAAACCACTCCAGTATTTTTGCAAAAAAAAAACCCCAAAAACCCAAGCCCTCAAATGGAACCACAAAGAGTTAGATATCCCTGAACAACAACAAACTCTATGTGTTAGCTACTGGTATCTAGATTCATAGTTTCATTTGATCAAATAATATTGAATAGCTTTTATAAAGGGATATTTAATTTGAATATATGACAATAACAGAAGTACAAATATTCTCCCCACATATACCTTGGGAAAATATTCTCCTCTATAATGCCTTGGTCGAGGGCGAGAGTGGGTTCAGATAAAATATTTTCTATATAACATTGTTTTCACCAAGTTCATATCTAAAGCCCAACACCACTGCTTGATAAATCCTGGCTTTAACTAACTACATTTGGAAGGATACTCATTGCTTCTTGGGGCATTGATGCTGAACTGACTCTAAAATTTCTAGACTCTTAGATACTCAAACTCTTCAAATCCCAAGTGACACATTTTTTATGACCTTTTGAAACTCACAAGGTTATAACTTGCAATTTCTTTCACCTAAATTTAAGAACCAAAGCCAAAGTTGGCAAAAAAATGAGAGATATATTCATACTGACATTAGATTGGGAGAAGACTTGAGCCTTCTTTCATTTCATATTTTTTTCTCATTATAAATCATCAAGAAGAAAGATGTCATTTGAAGAAAAGAGACCAAACCAAGGGAGAGAAGAGGCCTAGGCCTTACTGAGCTAGAACTTTTGAAAATACTTCCCTAGTCAATAAAAAATTCTTTTACTCACTACCTGGTGATCAGAATGGAACAATTTCCAACATGTCTACAAATTCACATTAAGGGAAGTCTTTATATTTGTCTACAAAAGCAGTAAATAAAATGACTACTTCCTACATTATGCTGAGATTATCTCTAGCATAAACTTTCTAGAAATGGAGTTTTTAATTACGATGATTTAATTTAATTTAATTAATTTTTACCCACTATTGTTTCAAGGATCTGTTGAAGTCATTTTGAAATGAAGTAAATTATACATGTAGCAAGGTCTTCAAAAATTAGGTTTCTTTAAATTTTGTAAAAGGGTTAGTTTTAGAAAAAAAATTATAGGTATAAGGTCAATTCATTGGCCTCATACTATATAACTAAGATAATGTATTTATTATGAATGTATTTATCAGTTATTAGTATTAATTTATTTATTCTAGGCTTTATTTTAGCTGAATTTCAGCCTGGTACTGAATTCCAGTGGAAGTTGAGCTATAAGAAGTCATTAAGATATTCAGCAATGTAAAGAGGGGAGATAAACCTACCCATGAAGAAAAACTTCACCTTTGACTTATTTTCTGAGCTTCTGCTCTCTGATTTAGAACTGGTGGTTAACAAGCATTTGTTAAATTGAATGGAATGTTCAGCTATTCCATTAATCACAAAGAGCCCAAGAAAAAAAGCATAAAAGGTCTGAAAATATTTACAACGAAACTGTAGGTTGTAAAGGCAATAGAGTCATATTCTAATACACTTATTTCATTTCTCTTCCTGGAGCTTCAGAGACAAATTTTCTCCCTTTGCTTTCCCAGACGAGTTTTGATTTGTGCGTGGGAAAGCATGGAAAGGATAATGAGTAACTTGAGAAGGCTTGCATTAGTGCTTTCCTTTATGCCCACTAGATGGCGTGTATAGGTTTCCAAATACCTTTATAAATGTATGTCACCTTGGTTTTACCAGAACTATAAATGAGAACTGATTTGGTTAAATCGATTTAATAAATTCAGTTTCCAAATTTGGTAACTTTAGAAATCATGATCCTGTCTTCCAGCTTCTCTAATTTTTTTTTAAGACAAATAAAAACTGATAGAAAATGAGGTTTCTAATATAAAGCTTTTAACTTCATCTATGGGGGGGGGGAGGAGGAGGAGCAGTTCTTGGTAGTATTTGTCTTCATCAACAAATTTGTAGCTTGAAATTCTCTAATTAATCCTTGCTTAAGTGTGCACATAATTTCCCCGTGAGACTTGATGACCTTTTTTTTTCTTAACAAAGATCTATCCAAATTTGTGTATATTATGCATCAAATCTCTTTCTTCTTATCTTTTCAAAGTGGGATCCCTGTTAAGCAAGGGGAGGTTGAAGATTACATTGTAACTTGATAATCGATTTACCTTTTTTTTTTTTTTGGTGACAACAGAAAAATAAAAAAAGTATGAAATGCACAACGCAAAGCCTCATCCTTCCGCCTCCATTCTTCTGGTTTAATTATTTTGATTTTAATTTTCTCCGCTTTCTGATCTGAAATTTAGTTTTAAGTAGCCTGAGTCTCCCCTCGAGGGTGTTTGAGTTTCTTTTGGAGGGGTCTAGAGAACGAGAAATGTAAAGTCCCAATTCCTATCGTGGAGTGTTCATTTCAGAGAAGGGTGTGTTCTGCAAATTCAAACAGCACCCAGAGATAGTTGCCTAGGGCACAGAATACATCTTTGCATTACACCTTGAGCCTGCGTATTCATATCACTTCGTTTTTATTATATGTACCATAAATGACTGTAAAAGTTTGCAAATCTTTCGGAAAGACCTTGGCAATTAATTCTTCAGCAGGAAGCCTATCAGAAAAAAAAATCACCAGATTTTCCAACTTTAGTTTTAAAAAACGTCTGTTTGGGGTATTAGAACTTCGTACTGATATTGATGGTCCATTTTCCCGATGTCTGATGTAGAAAAATCTTAAGAGTTTGTTTCCAAAATTGTATACAGGAACAATCTCCAGTATTGGTTATGAATTCATGTTCACAGGTACACTATATAAAGGACATTTGTGTGGCCTTAGGCAGTCTTTATCGTGATGACTTCTGCTCTGTGATTTGTATGCTTGGCAAGGATGAGTGTTTAGCGGGTGTGGAGTAGGGCTAAGCCCCTGACTGAAGAATCCTCGCCTTGGAGGCCATGACCACTCCTGTTTACACGTCTTGTTAAGGCCCCACTAGGTCAGGACACAGCTCTGTAAGCGATCGGTGCGGAACAATGGGAATGAGCCCTCTTCTGCCACATTATACAATTTAATGAGAGAAAAGTGACCAAGCTGGGAAAGGCTCTCCAGATCAATGATTGACGAGAGGCAGGAAAAGGGAAATCCAGAAGACCTGGGCACAAGTCACAGATTTCGGCCTCAGGCTCATGCTACCTGGCTATAAAGAGCTCGCTGGAGGCAATTGATCAGAGAGTCCCTGCACTACAGTGGATTCGGATCCTAGGAAATGGCCCCAAGGCCCTCGTCACTAAGGTGAAGGAGAGACATGGAAGGCGCCAGACAGCTTTATAGTTCGAGTAGAGCTTTATAGAGGCTTTGAGTTGGGCTGTGCTCTCAAGTTAAAGTCGCAATCATTTTCTGAAAAGCGGGTGCATATGTAGTATGTATGTTGTATGTATGTGTACACGTACGTGTGTCTTGTGCACGTATCCTCTGATTGCGTATTTATGGGAAGGGGGAAGAAGAGAAACAGAACAAAGTTGTTCATAGCAATGAAGAAAAGGGGAGCGGGCCCAGATTCGAAGTAATCTGGTTTTAACGTGACTGCAAGTGGTCTTTGACTGTTCCCCCATCCCCCATAGCCTCACTCGGGAAACAAAAGCACACCCCCCTAGTGGCTTGATATCTCTTGACTTCCCTCTCTGATGAATAAAACATCCAGAGGCCTCCGGAGGGTTTTCGAAATTCACGCGGAAGCTGGTTCACCCGGCGCTTTGCCCCCAGGGTCAAAACACGACCCCATTCGTTACATTACGGAACCGCCTGATGCTAGACCTCTTACGACTTGGTTAATTTCAGTCTGGTCCCCACAGCGACTTTCCCCTCTCACAGTCTATTAAACCGAAGTCCCTTTGAAGTGGTCCAGAGAAAACCTCTTTAGTAGCCAGCCCGCCCGCGGGAAAGGACAGTGTCTGTACCAAACAAACGTTCGTGGTAATTCATATAATCTGAGACTAAGCAAGTCAGTGAGTGAATGACCCTTCCGTTAGTCAGATATCAAATGTTAAGATGCACTTTCAGAAAAAGGTCAGGCAAGGTATAATCATTCCTCCCGGTGCTTTCATTTTTTGGGTGGAGGGGAGAATACCGGTGTTGAGGTCATCAGGTGATTTCGATATTTCAGTCTCATAAAGCAGCCATAGCCCTAGACATTTTAAATACATTGGAAATTAAATTTCAAGTGTGTGTGTGTGTGTGTGTGTGTGGTTTTGGGGGGGCAATGAGAGGTAGGGGAAGCGGTATATGATGTCTTCACTCTTGTTCCTACACCTGGAGTCTCATTACCTGCACGCACTCATCTTCGCCCCGTTTCCCTCATCTTATTTTAATTAATATCTGAGCTGTTCTTAGAATTGAGAGCACTCATCCACACAGGCAGATGACCGTTGGACCACTTCCTTAGAAAAGCTAACTGCAGTAGGGAAGAATTAATAGGCTACGAGGGTATTTAGCTGAAATGAAAAGTATAGTTGCAAAGGTGTTTTTAATAACAATTTTTGTTTAATATTGACTCAAAAAACAGATAGTTACAGTTTGTTTTTGTTACCCCCTGTAACTCTACATATTAACCAGAAACTAATTTTTTTTTCTCTCAAGGAAATCTCTTCCATGAATAATCACTCCCTTTCCCCCTCCCTAAATAAAATGAATCAAGGTGCAGCTTTCCCTAGGGAGCAAGATTTTTCATCTGCAGCAGTTTACACCCATGCCCATAGAGAATGGTAATAAATTATTGTAAGGTTGGAAATAAGTGATGATCGGCAGCGGGTGAGTTGGTCTTAGTTTATTTACTGGAAATTGCCAAATCCAGCAAACAACAGCTGCTTCTCTGATCAGTCTACAGCTCCTCCAATTGCTACAGTTTCCATAGTGTCATTCTCTGATCCCGGTACTTCCCCCCACTCCTCTTCCTCTTTTTTTCTTTACCCAAATAATGGATTGGCCCTAGTATCTAACTCTAGTTGTTTTTCCTTAACTAGCCTTTCAAAAAAAAAATTTAAAAGCTTTAAGTATCTAATACCTCTATGCACATTTCCACCTTAGATTTCGTGCACTTTCTGATAATTACAAATCTTGTGGTAAATTTATTGGGTGAAGTTTGTACTTGTTTTTATCAAAGTAATTTTAACCAAACAAAAATGCTATTTGCTTTGTGGAGGATTAACACATTAATTCAACAACAACAACAACAATGCTTTATTAAGGGGTTCCTGTGAAGAATACTGTGCTAGAGACTGAAGGAGAAAAGACCACAATTTAAGTAAGTTAAACACCTTTTAAAAATTAAGTTCCCGTTATAAGTGTAAAATGGAACAGTTCCTACCCTCAAGAAGTTTATAATCTAATAAGAGGGTTAGGTACGATAAATATGCAATAAACATGACATCAGATTGAATGTGACATGACATGGTTCTAGATCTCAAGGCGATAATAAGACTACAGTAATGCACATTTTAAAATTAATATTCCAAAATCACGTAGCTAAATGATATGGAAACAATCCGACTACATTATATTTAAAAAAAATTATTCTTTCCTTGATAAACCAGACTTCTTATAGCACTTAAGAATATCAGAGTGAAATTGGGAGAAGGGGTTTTTTGATGTGTGGTTTTGTTGTAGGAAACTGTCCTTTTCGTTTTGGAATTCATCAATTTTTATTATCAAATAGGAAAGAAATAGAAAATCAAACAACATCACAAACCTAAAATATCTATACGAGATATTTTGACATCATTTTCATAAAAATAAAAATTAAGTATCTCCATAATTAAATATAATTTGCTAATTTTCACTTAGACTCTGCAACTTCCTGCCGACTATTGGGTGGCTCGCAATGGAAAAGCGGCCCCTACCGCATCACAGTTCATTCATACACACGGAGGTGTTAGCTTCAAGGGACCAAAGAATGTGTTTTGTTTAGGGAGTTCAAATGTTCTAAATACGATCTCTCGCCTTTGTTCTGATTTCAAAAACAGCCAGCAACTTGTTTTTTAAGAGAGTCTTTCAGCAAGAGATTCAGTGCAGGAAACTGAGAAAGTTTAGTAAACCTGATCTAAAAAGAAAAGGAAAAAAAATTCTCTGATCCTTTGATCTTCTTGGCATTGTTATAGTCGACTTAAAATAACATCCAACTCCGAAGCTGAAGGGGGGAAAAAAATCCCAAACAAACCTAGAGGATTATGTAACTATCTCATGAAGATAATTACGCGTTTGACCTAAAGGCATTAATTCTTGCAAACACGCAATTAAATTAAGTTTTCCCAATGTTTTTGGCATTTTATATAGTATGATAAAGTCTACCAGTATCTCTTAATGGTGCTGAGCAACCCTTCTGGACTTCTTTGGTTCCTTGATTGTAGAATGTCTTGGAGCAATCACAGGTAGTGGGAAGAGAGAACAGGCATGTAATTAACCAAATTGACAAGAGAGACTGCATAATAACCTGAGACACAGGAGACTGAGTGGGCCCAGGAAAATCTCCACCTACCCCCGTCAGAGAAAAGTGGCACATTTGCTGAATGAAAATTCTGCTGGCCCAAGGTAGAGTCGGAGCATCTTGCTCCAGCTTCCAGAGGGGTCAGATCATAGTTTGGTCTCTAGGGGCCCACTTGATTCCTTCTATTGACAATTCCAGTTGCGTAGTAGTGGACTTTATTGACTTGGAATTAAATAGGTCGTTGGGGGTCAGCCCCCGCCCCCCTTAACCCTGCCACTACCAGCTTTAGGAAATAGTACGAGAGTCTCTCCCTATCCCTCAGGAGGTGGGAGAGAATTTCGAATGCTTCACTTGCGACAACTTAAGTGCGTTGGGCAGTGGAAAGGGCAATATGCACCTGGGGCCACTACTTCTGGGTTAAACCTGGAGGCGTGCCTGCTATGGTTGCCCTCAGGGCGTGAGAGCATTTTACCGAAGTAGGGGAGGCTGGAGTGATGTTGGAGAAATGCTGCTCTAGAATGTCTACGCAGACACATGGATTGCTGTTCTGTTGGGAATTCTGGAGTGACCGACGATGTCTGGTGGCAGGTGCAGCAGGGAGGGGCAGTCCCAAGACAAGCTCATTTCGTGCACTTGGCAAAGGGAGAATAAGCACCTGGGGTCCAGGGGAGCAGTAGCCTTCAAAGAAGGTCGGGATTGGAGCTTGCCCGCCCGCCGGCTACTTGCCCAGGGGCCTTGGGAACAGGGAAATGAGCCGGCGGTGGCCACTGCGGCAGCTTTCAGTTTTCATTGAGGCTGCTAGTTACTGTTTAACATCCCCACCCACGTTTCAGTTTGTTTAGTAAATCGATCGGTCCGTAGGACTCCGGCTGCTGCCCTGTCGCCATTGAACAAAGCTAATACTTGCTAGAGCATATGGTAAAGTCTTTGCTAGCGATTAAAAAAATAGAGAAAGAAAAAAGAAAAGGGAAAGAACGAAACAACTTAACCTTCCCTCTCAGCTCTTCACCTCACCGCACCCCCACTCCCCACCCCAGGTTTCTACAAACTGCCTCCTCCCTGAAAAACGCCGTGCCGGACACTGGGCGCGGGGGTGGGTGGGGGAATCTACTCCTGGGAGATGCCACTGCTGTTGCCCAGCTGATCGCCACGCCAGAGCCCCAGGGAGCGAGCGACTCCTCTGTCCAGGTGAGTTTTCCCCTGACAGCCAAACACTGCAGCTGCAGAGTAAGAAGCCGGGCAGCAGCCTCCCGCTGGGCTGGGGGCTGGGCCCACGTGCCCTGGCGTTCCCAACCCGCCTCCCGCGGACCTGTGAAAGGGAAGGCCACCAAGAGGTGGCTGAACGTTTACATCCCCTTCTTCAGGTCTTTCGGCGGATGTGGAGCCAGTTACTTGATGGTACCCCCGCGCCCTCCCATGGCAGCCCCTGAGGAGGAAGCAGATTTGGGGAAGGGAGTGGGGAGGCGAGATGTGCTATCCAGTGACCAGAGCGAAACAGCAAAGAAAAGTTGGGTTGTTTGGGTGGAGGCAAGAACAATGGTAGCTGCAGGTGAGTCACGTGCCATTCGGGTAGCTGGGGGAGTTCTTTGGCCTAGGGGAGGAGCAGGGGCACGTGGGTGTCTGGGACTGGGGGGGTGTTGGTTGTGGTGTCGCCGAGTTGAGAGCTTTGGGGCCCTAAGATACTAAGCAGGTAGGCCCTTGTTTGAAGACAGAGTTGCCCTTCCTTTCTCTAAGCACCTCATCATCTCACAAATTGCTCCTACTGATGCTCTTCGAAGACCTTTGGGGAAGAGTGCCCTTTATTAATATTGAATCATACATTACACACACATTCACACATATGCATATGAATACAGACGTTTCCTAAAATAATAGAATGTTAGATATTGTAGAGACAAAAGGGGTTATTCCAAAGGGAGGGAGCAAGTATTTATTCAATACTTAATGCTTTACAAATAACTTATTTGATCCCCACAAAAACAGTGAGACATGCTGTTATTATCCCCATTTTACAGTTGAAAACTAAGGCAGATTAGGTGACTCGGTAATGGTTATATAGCTGGTGTCAGAGGCCTAATTCTGGATCTACCTGAGTCTAGTCCACCTTCAGCACCTAGCTGCCTAAGTATCATATAATATAATCCTCTGTTTTTACCTTCTCTGAGGTACAGAGAAGTCCATTTGTTGTAAAGTAACATGAGAAACTGAAATCTGTCTCTTTGTAAATGGACTGATTTTTCTTTACACTGGATCATGTCATGGCTATATCTGACATATATATACATATATATATATCTATCTGTGGGATACGTAATATATTTATATTTTAGTTTACCTTAGAAACTTACTAAAAATTTGAACCCAAGTACATAGATAGTGTGATCACACTACTTTGTTTACCTAGGTATAAGTGAACATGTGAACACATTGAACTCATTGTCCATTGGCGGGAAAGTTCACATCCACCCTTCTTATAAAAGTACAATTCACTCGCAAGCTTGATTTTATGAACTAAGACTAGAAGATGCAGAATAATGGAAACTTTAAATTTTAATGAGGTATCTTGCAAATTATGTAGTTTCTACCCTCTGTTCTTTTATTACCTTTCTCTTCTAAGAGAAATATACTCTTAATATAATTCTCTTCTAAGAGAAAATTCTATTCTATTATCTCCCTCTTATTTAACTTCTTATAATTTTACTAAATATTGTCACTTCTTCCTATGTATTTATAAGTTCTATCTGTATATTATTCCATGCTTTATCCACCTTCCCTGCCAAATACAGATGACTACAAGTTTTTTTTTTCATTTTCATTGGTGGTAGTAATAATAATGATAATAAAAGAGGAGATGAAAATAATAGTAATAATTATAATTGCCTTTTATTTACTAGTTTACATACATTATCTCATTTAAGCCTCAAAACAAGTTGTGAGGTAAATTCTTCATATATCTCCATTTAACAGATGAGGAATCTAGAAAACAGAGTTTAAGTGGCTTGCCTATAATCATACAAATAGTAAGAACCAAAGGTAGGATTTGAACGAATATATACCAGTCATCATCCAAAATCAATACAAACATTTATCTTTCATCTTTTCCAATCAGACCTTTTCATGATTCAGTTAACTAAGGCTGGATTACTCACAGAGAGCATTTACCTGGTGCGTGTGCGCGTGCATACACACACACACACTTATATTCTCTCTGTCTCTGTCTCTCTCAGAAGTAGGAAAGGGAATAGCATTGATCTGTCATTCTGGGAAACTGATTAGTGGCCTGGAAATTTAGGAATTTATAGAGTGTGTTTTGTGGTATCTGACAGACCTTACCTGATGAATTTAATTACCTCAAGATATACTAGTCCCTTATTGCTGTTAGTGGCACATATACCAACTCACTAAGGTGCCTGATATGGGCAGTGGAGCCTTATTAACCTTTGCCTAGTCTCTAGGAATTTATTTGTCCATTTATCCTTAAGACTCCAGCCTCTTGACAATTTACGTGTAACCTTTGTGCTAGAAGTGCTAGTAATACAAAAGACTCTGAGGGTTATCTGCCTCTCCTCAGTGGAGCTCCAATCTAGGAACCTGATAAATCCATATTACTGCATAGCCTAGTGTTCTGCTGCACACATTTAGAGTTAAGTTTATCAAAATTTTTTTGTCATATTGATTCTGTACTATTTAATACCTGTCTGACATGGAGCAAGTCACAATCTTTTTTTGGTGCCTCAATTTCCTTATTTGCAAAATGAAAGAGAGAGACTCCAAAACCGCCAGGTTCCCTCTGATCTATAAATCTATGATTGTGTTATGAAGAAGCAGGTTCAGGGTATCCTTGGTATCATCATATTCTGTCACAGCTGACTATGTGGGCCCAATTGCCTCTTTTTGTTCCTTCTATGGGATTAGTGTTGCTGGATTGAACTGTTTCCTCCCGCAGGAACTAGCATAGTCAGGGTGCTTGTGGGGCAGTTTTTTATCCCCTCACACTTATTGCTGTTTGCTTTAATCCGCTTACTGAGTCAGAGAGAGCCAGCAGATCCCAACAGTGGTTATATTTGCCTCTCTCTTCTTGCCTAGATTAGAATCAGCTTCCCTCTTCAAAGTTGCCCTTTTGAAATTGGGTGATGCCACCTTGGTACTAGAAATGGAAGTCAGAGGAACTGGGGGACAGTATATGGAATGTTTCCTTGCAGCTGATTTGAATACAATACATCTTTCCTATGGTATTTTGCATTCATGGTTTTAGAAGCAACTTGACGGGGAATAGAGTGCCTGGATTGGAGTAAAGAAGTCATTTTGTTCACATGTGACCTCTAACACTGCTCAGCCTCAGGTATAAAATGAAATAATAGGATCTACCTCATGTTTGCTTTGAGGATAAACTGAGGCAATATTTCTAAATGGGCTTAGCCCAGTGCTTGAAACGTAGGCACCAAATAAATGCTGATTCCCTTCCCCCTTTCCTATTGATGCATAGCTTAATTTACATGGCTCTTGTGAGTAACTGTGGCATAAACCATCTGCCAAATAGGAAGAAAATAAAAATGACCATGAAATAAAGGTTTGTTATACACATTTTAATACATTCTTCCATATATATAATATTTTATGTGTGAGTAATGTATTTTGGGATCCATTTGGATATCTGACTGAAGGTCTTAGCCTTATTAGAAGTCCTTGCCTTTGTAATATCTGATGATCACTCTTTGATTTCTAGTTGTAGCTGCCACTTGCTACTTCTGTTTCCAGTCTGTGCTTCTGTGTCTTCACCCTGGAACTTTTTCACCTCTTTGCTTAACATGAGTCACTCCACTGCCATTTGAAATAAAGCTTCAAATAAGATGATGTACAACTGTGGAATGCTGGAACCCAGTAGCCACAGAGAGATTAATCTTCAGATGTTTGAGTTAGTAATGGATGCTCACTTTGGTAAGATGTTTCAAAGTGGATTCTAGGGATTACCTCTGAGTTTATGTGATTCTGTTACCTGGGTACAACAGTGAGTCCTTTTAGAATATTTTTTCCATTCAGTCTCTTTATGGGAGCTAGTTAAGTGCCCTATTATTAATTTAACAATAACTAACATTTATGTAGCACTTTAAAGTTTGCAAAGTTTTGCAAATATTACCTCATTTTATCCTTACGACAACCTTGGGAAATAAGTTATTGTCCCCATTTTACAGATGTAGAAACTGAGGCAGACAGAGTTACAGGACTAGCCCAGGGTCACAGAGGTAATAAGTTTCTAGATTAGATTTGAACTCATGGTTTCCTGACTCCAATTCCAGCCGTCTATCCTCATCAATCACACGATCCTCCAAAAAAGTATCTTCCACATGGTCATATGATTAAACTGTTAAAGAAGTTGCATATTATATCTACTGGAGATTTAAGGATCACAGCTTTATATAAAATGGAGCAAGTGACCACTGTCATTTTGATCCAAAATTTTATTTTTTTGAGAATGGGTCTCCTATGGTGGAAATGCAGTGGCCGCTCATGATCTGATCCCACACTGAGCAGCATGGAAGATTTGATCTGAGACATTTTTCCAACTTGGACCAGTTCATTATTTGTTAGAAAGCTTGGGACTTCACCATATTAGTGTTGGACTTAGCATAGACATGTGATTGTATTTAGTCCTACTGTAGCCCAGAGCTCCCAAACTTAAGCAATCTACCAGCTTCAGTCTCCCTAATAGTCAGTAAACATTCAGTCAATAAACATTTATTACATGCTTATTATGTGCCAGATGTCAGTCACTGTACCTGGTTTATCTGGAACTTTTAGAACCTATTTTTCTCAGGCTTAGGGAATACTGGTTCCTTTTCTTGATTCAGTTTTCTATTTTTTTGGTTGCTCTTCTTTTTTGTCCTTTATAAGATGTTCATTTTTCAACAGTTTTGGAAGATGTGCTGTTAATTCAACAAATGACATATAGAACAATTTCTCAAACTTTTTTTTCTCAGGATCCCTATACAATCTAAAAAAATATTTAAAACTCCCCAAGGAGCTTTTGTTTATGTGAGTTTTATCTATAGCTATTTACAATATTAGAAATAAAAATATATTCGTAGTATAATGAAAATAGTTTTGACCTACTGGATCCTGTGAAAGTGTCCCTGGACCATACTTTGAGAACCACTGTGATGGAAGAATGAACAGAACCGTGGATTCCTGGAATTGGATGGGTCCTCAGTAACTACCTAGTACAATCCAGCTTTCTCCCTCCAAAAAGATCAATAAGTTGTCATCCATATTCTGCATGAAAACCTCCTATAAGGAGTTACCCAGTATACCCATATATATTCAGCCTATTACACTTTTGACTGATCTTATGGTTAGGAAACTTTTCCTGAAATCAAGCTTAAATTTGCTTCTTAGCACCTTCCTTTTGAGATAAAAAGAACAAACCTCACCACTCTTCCACATGATAGTTATTTAAATAAATAAATATAGTTATTGTACTCCTCATCAATATTCTTTTATTCAGATTAAACATCTCTATTTAAATTGATTCTTCTAGGACACGGATTCCAGGCCCTTCACCATCTTGAATTGCCTCCACCTTATTAAGGGCTTTCCTAAATTGTAGTGCCTAGAAATAAACATAGCCCTCTAGATATGGTCTAACTAACCCAGAGTACAGTGAGAATTATCCTCTTCTTCTTGGGAATGATATCTCTCACATTACGTTAATGGGTGCCACATCACCCCTAGTGATTCATTGAACGTGACAAACTACTGGCTGAGTATGACTCCCTCATTGTGAGTAAGCAATGGATAGACCCACTTCTTTGGGCAGGTGGCTTACTGGCAGTGAATAATAGATGAAAAAAAAAACAGCAACAACAACGGGGCTACAAAAGTGTTACATCGTGGAAGGTAGAGAGAAGAATATTCACACAAAAAGGTCTGGAGTGACAGTGGTTGAAAAATAATTGGAATCCACGATAGCTAAAGAATGCAAAGGAAGAATTTGCTATATAAAACGAGTTCATTTCACCTGATATAAATTACATCCCAGGCTGCAGAAATAATGTTCAGATATAGTTGTTGAACTGTTTTAAGTGATGACTAAGGAAGGGTAGAACAAGGGAAGGGACGTGCCATTGGACTAGAAAAGGGCAGATGTTTTACTTATTTTTCCAAAGAGGAAGACATTTCACCACTAGCATTATTTCCTTCCCTAACTCATTTAGAATAGATTATTCTTTTGTTTGTGAGTCCTTAGAAAGGAAAGACGTAATCACTTGTAGTCAAAGTAGATTCACTAGGAACCCGTTGTGACATTGTAACCTAATTCTGTTTTTCACTTGCTTCACTCTGCTTTTACTTGCTTCTCCAGACTGGCAGATCAGAAAACCTCTACAAATATCATATAACTGGATTTTAGCAAAGGGGTTGACAGCAGTCATTCACAGTGCATTTAGGGGAGGGATAAAGAAATGTTGCCATATGATAAAGTTAGGGAGATCCATAACTGGTTGAAGAACTGGATTCACAGTGATGATTGATTAATGGAGTGAGGTCAACCTAGAATTATGGAGAGTAACTCTCTAGTGTTATGGTGCAGAGATTTGTCTTTTGAATTGACCTGTTCAACACTGTTACCAGTGATGTGGATGAGGCCATAGATGGCATACCAATAAAATTTATAAATTATACAAAACTAGGATGGGTAAGTAATAACTTGAAAGAATCAAGATTGGTTAAGATCTCAGCAGGCTGGAATGAGGGAGCTGAATTTAATGTGATGAAATTCAATAGGGATAAATATTAAGGTTGATAATTAAGTATAATTGCATAAATACGTAATGGGAGAAGGATAGCCAGATAGTAGACAGTTCATGGTGGGGTTGAGATGCGGTAGAAAGGGAAAGTCACGCTCTCATTTCACTTTGAATAGTGTAATGAAGCAGCTTTTTAAAAGTGTGATGGGGGGGGGACTTCATTAATGGAAAAGAAGCTTCATAAACAGGAGGAGTTTTAGTTCCATTGTACTTTGCCCTAGTCAGACCATATATGGAGTATTTTGCATGTAACATTTTGCTGAGGATTGTGACAAAACTAGCCTGTGACTGGGGCAGGAGTAGGGGACAGTCAGGAGGAGGAAAGAGCTTAAAATTGTGACATGAAGATTGAATGAAGAATATGGACATGTTTAGCATGGAGAAAAGACCTATGAGGTACACAGTAGCTTCAGCTGTTCCAAATCTTGTCACATAGAAGAAAAATTGCATTTATTTTTGCATCTGTCTAGAGCACAAAACTAAGACCGAGAACTGGGAGTTATGGGGAACAATTGTCTTTTCAATAAATGGAAAATATTTTGAAAAAAGTTTTCCCAAAATAAGATGGAATGCGTTATGAAGTAATGAGTTCCTCATCATTGGTGATGTTCCATATGGATACATTACAGAGGATATTTTAATTGGGATTCATGCAGTGGCTAAGAGGTTGAAATGGAAAATCTTTAACTTCTCTTAACAATTTTAAGATTGAAATTACTTGAGGTGAAGTTAATATATAATCTGATTTTTTCTTATTAATCTGTAACACTTTACGATAGCACTTTCAGACCTGAAAGTATCTAATGTGGTTATTTCATCCCAACTTGCTTGACAAAAGAGTTCCTTCTACAATATACCTAAAAAGTGGTTATAGGGGCAGCTAGGTAGCACAGTGAATAGACCATGGGGCAGCTAGGTAGCACAGTGAATAGACCATGGGCCCTGGCGTCAGGAGTATCTGAGTTCAAAATCCAGCCTCAGGTACTTAACATTGACTAGCTGTATGACCTTAAGCAAGTCACTTAACCCCAATTGCCCTGCCTTCTCCCCTCCAAAAAGACAAAATAAGTGGAGTGGTTACCTATCCATTGATTATATCCTTATACTGAGATGCAACCCACCACCTGCTTAATTGTTGGTAATATTTAGCGAAGTGCTTTACTAGAACAGAGTTATCAGTGTAGTTTTCACATAATTATCTGCCTTCATGACTTTTAGAAAAATTCAAAACCCTTATAAAAAGTTTCTCACAGGTCCAGATGCATTGCCTAATAATGACTATAATTTATTTATTTACTTATTCATTCATTTAAATATGTTTTATTTATTTTGTTAAATATTTCCCAACCACATGGAAAAAATTTTAGCAGTCACTAAAAATTTGTTTTGAGTTCCAAATTCTCTCCCTTCCTTTTGCCTCTATCCCCTTCCTGAGAAGGTAAGCAATTTGATATCAATTATACATATAAAGTCATGCAAAATATTTTCATATTAACCATATTGCAAAAGAAAGCAGACAAAACCCAAGAAAAATAAAGTTAATAAAAGGTATACTTCAATCTACCTTGAATTCATCATTTGTTGTTTTTCTGGAGGTAGATAGTAGCATTTTTCATCATGGGTTCTTTGGATTTCTCTTGGATCATTGTCTTGATTAAGAGTAGCTAAGGCTTTCACAGTTAATCATCCTTACAATATTGCTATCACTGTTTACAATGGTCTCCTGGATCTGCTTATTTCACTTTGCATAAGTTCATATTAGTTTTCCCAGATTTTTCTGAAACCATACTTCTTACCTTATGCACAGTAGTATTTAATCATAATCCTATACCACAACTTGTTCAGCCATTCCTCAGTTTCCAGTTCTTTCTCACCACTAAAAAAGCTGCTATACATAATTTTTGTATAAGTAAATACTTTTCCCTTTGATCTCTTTGAGATACATACTTAGTAATGGTATTGCTGAGTCAAAGAATATGCAGTTTTATAGTTCTCCAGGCATAGTTCCAAATTGTTCTTCAGAATGGCTGAACTAGTTTCCAACTCCACCAACATTGCATTAATATTCCAATTTTTCTATATTCTCTCTACCATTAGTGATTTTTTTCCTGTTATGTCAGTCAGTCTGATAGATATGAAGTGGTCCATGAGAGTTGTTTTAATTTACATTTCTCTAATATATAGTGATTTAGAACGTTTTCCATGTGGCTTTTGAGAGCTATGATTTCTTCTTCTAAAAACTGCCTGTTCATATCATCTTTTGACCATTTATCAATTGGGGAATGACTTTTAGTTCCATAAATTTGTCTCGGTTCCATGTATATTTGAAAAGTGGAGCCTTTATCAGAGAAACATGCTGTGAAAAATTTCCCCAATTTCCTGTTTTCCTTTTAATTTTGGCTATATTAGTTTTGGTTTAGCAAAAGCTTTTTAATTTCATGTAATAAAAATTTTCTATTTTACTTCCCATGGTACTCTCTATGTCTTGTTTGGTTATGGACTCTTCCATTATCCACAGATCTGACAGGTACATTTTCCCATACTCCCTTAGTTTACTAATGTTATCACTCTTTCCGTTTAAAGCATTTATCCATTTTGACCTTATCTTCATATATGGTGTGAGATACGGATCTATGCTTAGTTTCTGCTTTCATGTTTTCTCAGCAATTTTTGTCAAATACTGAGTTCTTGTTCTAAAAGCTTATATCTTTGTGTTTATCAGATACTAGATTACTGTGGTCACTTACTAAAAATAACTTTTACATTAACTTGAACTTCATAAAATAGAGTTATAGCAAAATGACTTAATCAGCCTTGACTTAATCAGACATGGATATTTCAGATGGGATACAATACATTCTGTCTTAAATATACTAAAGATCAGCATTCAAATTGTTCTGATTTTCCCTGGGTAAAGAAGTTAATAACTGTGAGAGACTGCTGATGATATCCAACACTTTTGTTAGTTTAATATGTAGACATCTTGAGGCTATTGAACCTAATTTCCATCTTCTGTACTACTTAATGCTTGGCATTAAATTACTCCTGCTAACTGTTGGCAATCTTGCATCTCAACTGAAAACAGACTGAATGAGTGACGGTGGAATGTAATGGCAATCTTGCGCATTTTGAAGTGAATTTAAATTCTAATTCTATGCTTAGGTATACTCTTGGGCAAGTCCCTTCATTTGTCTTTGTTTTGTTATTTATAAGGATGCGTTTGATTATCTGTTTATCAGTTCCCTTCAGCTTTTTGAGTTGCTCTACTATCAGTCTGTCTTTTGAACTCTATGTAAATTCATCTCTTTGGAATTATTTAGGGAAAAAATTATTACATAGATATGTTAGAATTTATTCTCTTGTGCATGAAAGTACATACTACTCAAACATCGGGAGAATCATATTGATAGCTATGGTAAAAAAAAAAAAAGAAAACATCATCTACTTATCCTGTTTATAAATCTTGGCACACATGTCATCAGGTCATGGTATTTAAAAAAATTTTTTTTTCTTAAGATTCTAAGCATAGCAGTATAAGACTCCTTACTATTGAATGATAGTGTCTATTTTGTGGTACTTTATCTGTGCTTTTGGATTTTTATATTGTAAGGAGATCACTGAAGTGTTCCTTTTACTTACCTCACAGGATTATCATATGAATCAGATGAAATATTGTCTGTAAAACATTTTGCAAACTTTAAAGTTCTTAATGCATTTATATAATTATTAGTATATATAGTATATTAGTATAATAATTATTTTTCTAAATTCTTAAGTGGTCATGGATATACTCATCTCTTTAGTAAGCACAATTATATATATGTGTGTATATATATATATGTATATATATATATATAATTTAAAGGTAATCTGTAATGTATTCCTTCATTTCCTAAGCTTTTTTATATTTCAGATTAGGAGACACACATTTATTACCTGTGTTTCAAAATCTAAACTTCTGTGGTATCATATTTTTATATCTGAATATATAATTATTGTATTACCTTGACAATCCAGTATTTTCTTAGCTTTAAATAAGCACATGCTCATTTTCATCAAATAGTTTTGGCAGCATTAATTTAATGTATTTTTGTGACACAAAGTTCTATCTTATAAGCAACGTTTGTCTTAGACTTCCTTAATATCCTTTTCAAATGGGTGGAGGATTTAGATAGAATTAAGTATATGAATAGAAGAGGGAACACCATTCAGTTGTATTTGTGGGTACATATAATGTTCTTGAAAATGGATGATGAAGTTGGAGGAATTTTTCTCCCTTCAATTGGAAATGAAATGTCCTGACAAATTGATGGGTATTTTATAGACTGAAAAATATTGGGAAATATTGGCTTACGATGCTCATAGTACTTATGAGTGCCTAGAAAATGGTGGAGAGTTTGTCCCCAGTTTAGGAAAATGCATTTGGGCTTCTGTGAATCTGAAGGATTGCCTAGATTCTCTGAAGAACCTCATTCTACCCTGTCTTCACTGAGAACTGTTCTATACCAAAAATGAATTCACAATTGGTAAATAGAGGCTAGTTCTTTTTTGTTAAAAAAAAAATCACCAAGTACCATCACGAGGATGTTTAAAAAAAATTCATGATGATCATCCCATGCTCTTTTTTTGCTTCCTTTTGCCATTGTGGGAGGTAGAAAGCACTTAAATTCTCTGTTCAGACAAAGTCCATGTTTCTTTGTCCTTTGCCCTCTCTGGAGTGTTCTAGGAAGAAGAAGAAAAAAGACTTAAAAGTGCATTTTTTTGGTCTGGTCTTCAATGCTCTGACTTTTTCTTCTTCCTGTCTCACTGATGCACACCAACCCTGCCTCAGGCTGACTTCAGCAACATAAAAAAAATCATGGGCAGAACAAGATCATCCTTCAGTGATCTCCTGAATGTGTTCCTTTTTTGTGGCTATGCTGGAAGATTTGAAATTTCCTAACTCCTTTCACCATTTCCAACCATTTTGTCATCTAAGAATTTCATGTGCTGGTAAATCAAATGCTCGTCCAGAATATTCGAATATTTACATGTTAAAATTCAGGATTTAAAGGAAAATAATGCAGTCTCCTTACATACAAGAAAAGTATTAGATATTGGTCAGTTAGATAAATTTGTCCGTGTGAATACCATCATATTATATTGCCATTTATCTCATGAACCCTACTTGGCAACAATGTGTTAGATCGGAAATAGGTTTATCAATATTCCATCAGTGATTCATTTAGTGGCATATAGTTATAAAATTAAATCAGTTCAACATTTTCTCTATTTAGGTACTGATGACAAATGGAAAAAATGAAATAATATATGTTGTTGGGGAGCTTAAATTTTAATGTTAGAACATGAGTGTAGTTATGTATAATTCAGAGTAAGGGTAAAGGAGTAAAGAAGAAAACAGACAAAAACCTCTAAAAATATGTGAAGAAGAAACCACTAATAGCTTGGGTGATCAGGGCAGACTTGATTCGGGAGCTAGGAGGTGAGCTAACAAACTTGGAAAGAAGTTAGGTACTTGGAAAAATAAGGCACAGGGGAGGGTTTCCAGAAAGTGTGAAGTTTGAAGGCAAAGCAAAAAGGCCAGTTTAGCTGGAAAAGAGTATATAAGAAGTTGAGTATTGAAAAAGGCCAAAGAGGGATTTAAATAGCAGGTTAAAGGGTTTTTATGGTTTCCTGGAGGCAATAGGGAGCCTCTAAATGTTTTGGAGTAATGACATAGTGAGACTCAAGCCTTAGGATGATGATGATAATGACGATAATTACGATATTGAGGATGATGTTCATGATTTGGCAGCTGTGTGGAAAAATTAAATCTGTTGAACAATTCTACTTTTCCAAGTAAGGAGATCTGGAAATGTGTTAGACATGTGAATGGAGAAAAGGGGATATATGGGAGAAATATTCTGGAGAAATTAATATCAGGACTCATATTTATGGAGTGAGGAAAAGGGAAAAGTTCAGGATGATACTGAGGTTATAATTATCTATGACTGGGAGGAGAGTGGTGTTCCTAAGGGAAAAAGGGAATTTTGGAGGAATGGTAGGTAGAGGAAGAAAGATCAGAGCTTCATAGGTTTAGATTTAGATCCAGAAGGAACTTTAGGGGACACCTAGTTTAATCCCTCACTTTATACCTGAGGAAACTCACTTTAAGAAAGTTTAAATGGCTTTCCAAATGTAATACACATAGGAAATGGCAGAGCTAAAATTTGAACCCTAGTCTTCAGAAATCCTGCAGTTTCATCCACACTATGATACGTCATTTTCTGATGAGTTCAGTTTGTCAAAGTTACCTATATTTTAAATATGAACATGGGCATAATAATTCCCATCCTTGTGAACATCATGAATGTTAATGGTTTCAATTACTCATCATTTTGAAACAACATACCTGCCAATAACATGTGAATTATTTCCAAATTTTGGATTTATAACGATGTAAAGGTTTAATTTTCACCACCTTTTTGGATAAACTTATAAATTATAACCATTTAATTTTGATCTATCTTTGGATATCATTTGTTCTTTTGTGAAACATATTAGAATTTCACTAAACTCAGATACCTCTTTTCAATAAATTAGAAAATTACTGTATACGAAACTTCCCATGTAAAACTTGTTATAAAGAGGATTCTCATCCTCGGAATACATTGGAGTACTTAGTTAAAAAGTATAACAATTAATTGAAAAGTTCATTAATTCATGGATAATAAAATTCATTTTATACACACACACATACACATATGGCTGGTATGAGGAACAAAGATGTAATTATTTCTTAACACATGTATAGTTTTCAGTAATCTGTCAAATAATTTTTCAGAATGACCCAGTTGCATGTTAATAATTTCTACACACACACACACACACACACACACACACACACACACACACCTTTTCTCCTGTTCCTAAGACATATATACTTATTTCATGGAACCTAGAGTTTGGAAGAGACCTTAGTAGTTAACTAATTAAATGCTCTTTCACATGCACTTCTGCCCTCTAAAATATTCCCATTAAATGGCCATCCAGCTTATCTGAAAAGGCCTTTTTTTAATCAGTTGTTTGATGTTTTGTATTTAGCAATAATGCTATAATTAAGGTTCTGCACGGACATATTTACAATTTAAAAAGACTGAAATTTATTGAGGATAATTTTCCTTTCTTCCTTTATTTTTATTGAGCAGTTCAACCCATCGAGCAACCAACACTTAAGCTCTGCAGTTTAAAAGCAAATTAAATGATCCTTATTATAGTGACATTGCGCATACAATGTACATACAGTTGTATCTTATATATATGTTTAAGGGGCCATTTCTCATATTTTACTCATAAATATTAGTAGCTACATTGCTTCTCAGTTTATGCCTCAATTGCCAGCAAGAAATCACATAATCTTTAAAGTAATTTTATCTAAATATGTTTCTCTGATGCCTGCATTACACATATGAATGGTCTTTGTAAATAAAAATGAATGAGTACTACATAGCTTTCTTGTTTAAGGTAGGAAAAGAAAGTTGAATAGTCGCATCAGAAATATTTAATAAATAATGTGACCGTGCATGAGTCCAACAGCCAGAATTTGTTCCTGTTCCACATAACTGATAAATAATAACCCTGAAAATAAAATTCATTAATAAGTATCTTATGTCAACACTTGGTAATCTGCACTTTAACTTATACCTGGTAACATATGACAGTTTCATAGAGCACTGGCCCTGGATTCAGGAAGATATGAGTTTAAATCTGTCCTCTGACACTAATTGTGTAACTGTGTGGGCAAGTAACTTAACCTCAGTTTACTTCACTTCAACTGTAAAATGGGGATAATAACACCTACCTCACAGAGAGAGGATAAAATGAGATAATATTAGTAAAAGCCCTTAGCACAAAGCCTGGCACATATTGGGCACCAGATAAATCCTTATTCCCTTCCGTTCCCAATCCCCCACTTAAGTTTTGCTGAACTCAGAGATTTTAAAATTGTTAAAATGTATTTTTAAACAATCGTAATTATGCTTAATTTAAAGTTTTCATAATTTTATTACTAATTTTGATTTTCAACATAATTTGTAAATAAAAATGACCCAAAGCTGTAGTAATATAACAGAATGCAGCTTTAATTTTTTATTAAAGGAAAGGTAAAAAAGTTTAAAACAGAGAAAGAAACCTATAGACTAATTTCATTAATGAATATGGATGCAAAAATTCTAAATAAAATACTAGCCATGTGACTACAGCAATATATCTCAAAGATGATGCATGATGACCAAGTGAGGTTTACACTAGAATGCAGGGATGGTCTAACATAAGGAGAACTATTAACATAATGGATTATATCAATAATAAATGTAACCAAAATCATGTGATTATATCAGTAGAGGCAGAAAAAGATTTTGAAAAAATACTACATTTATTCCTGTTAAAAGCACTCAAAAGCATAGGCATGAACGGATTTTTCCTTAAAATGATAAGAATTATCTACGTAAAGCCGTGAGCAAGCATTATTTGAAATGGGGATAAGCTAGAAGCCTTCCCACTAAGATCAGGAATGAAAGAAAAATGCCCATTGTCGCCAGTATTGTTTAATATTGCATTAGATATGCTAGCAGTAAGAGAAGAAAAAGGAACTGAAGGAATCCAAATTGGCATTGAGGTAATAAAACTATCTTTTTTGCAGCAATATGATGATATCCTTGGAAAATTTTTGAGATTCAACTAAAAAGTTAGTTGAAACAATGAATGATTATAGAAAAGTAGCAGGGTATAAAAGAAACCCACATAAGTCATCAGCATTTCAGTATATTACCAACAAAACTCTTCAAGAAGAGATAGTAAGAGATACTCCATTTAAAATAACTTTAGATTATATAAAATAGCTGGGGGTATATCTGCCAAGACAAACCCAAGGACTACATGAACATAATGATAAAACACTTATTCAAATAAAGTCAGATTTAAATAATTAGAAAACTATTAATTATTGTGCATTCGTGGGCAGTACCAACATAATAAAAATTACAGATCCACCTAAACCAGTCTACTTGTTCAATGCCATCCCAAATTAACTACCAAAAATATTTTATTGAGTTAGGAAAAAATAATGATAAAATTCATTTGGAAGAAGAAAATGTTAAGAATATTAAAGAAATTAGTGACAGAAAGTAAAGGAAGGAAGTTTATGAGATCTTAGGCAGTAATTATCAAAACTATGTTTTTGTCCTAGCACCAGCTAGGACTAGCACTAGTCTCTCCACTCTCTTTTTGGTGTCAAAGACCTAGAAATTAAGGGGATGCCTAACAATTGGGGAATAGCTAAACAAATTATAGCATATGATTTTGATGGAATGTTATTGCTTTGTAAGAAATGATGAGGTTGATTTTAGAAAAAAACATAGACTTGAATAAAATATGAAAAATGAAGTGAGCAGAACCAGGATACCATAGTACACAGTAACAGTAATATTGTTTGAGAAATAATTGAGAACTGTCAAGTTATTCTGAATGTAATAAATACTCAAATAAACTTTAAAGATCCTGTGAAAGAAGATGCTGTAACCACCTCCAAAGAAAGAAGTGATAAACAGCAGTACACATCATATGGTTTTACTTATATTTACAAACCTGCATTAAATTGTGGCCTTTCCTAGTGTGGGATGGGGAGAGAGGAAGGGAGATAGTTTGGAATTTAAAATGTAACCATATGAATAAATAAATAAATAAATAATGCATCCAACACAAAAAAAGACAGAAAAATGAACAAAAAAATAAAGGAAATGTAGTCTCTTTCATCAGTTACTTTGTCTTTTTACATGTCAGTTTGGGTAGTGGTGTGAGAAACTTCGACTTACAATTTTAGCCCTGGTATTTAATGATTTTCAAGTTTCATCTAATTTTTACTTTCCTTTTTAATGAAAATATGGATGTATGTATACATGACTGTGTACATATATGTAATACACGTGTGTATATCACTAGTAAGTTTGATGGTTTTTATGGAGGGTGCATGTGCTTAAATGAGCAAAATAGGAAATAGGACTTATGAGCACTTAAGATTTCATAAAGATTTTGGGAAAAGTTACTGAAGTAATAAAATAGTATAAAGATTAATATCTTGTTTCAGTAGCTCTGAGGTGGCACCAAGGATTCAATTTAAAATATTCTGATCAATATAATGAGCTAAAGCACAGTACACAATAATAATAGTTAAGATTTCTATAGTGTTTAATGTTTAAAAGTATAATATTATCATAATAATAGTACTTTCCCCCTAGGAAGTATTTTTAGGATTAAAATGAGATATTATTTGGAAAGTGATTTGCCAGCCCTAAAGAGCTGTATAAATGTTATTCATTTATCTATCTATCCATCCATCTGTCTGTCTGTCTATCTATCTATCTGTCTGTCTGTCTGTGTCTGTCTGTCTGTATATCTATCTACCTACCTATCTATCTATCTAGCAGTATTACTGTTAACATCTAAGTAACATAATTGTATAAAATAATATGCTCTCCTTCTTGAATAAGTAGTTTACAAAGAAAGGCTTCTGAAAGAATATTATAAAAATACCTTAGCTTTTCCTTGTTTCAAAAAGAGGAACATGTAAAGTGAATAAACTTTTTTTTCAGTTTTAAACTATCATAAAAGTGGAGCCTAAATTTTAACTTTTATTTTAACTTAGTGGCTTGATTCTACAGGCCGCTATTTCTCAGAAAGTACTGTGCCTTATCAGACAAGCCTCCAGAGAATAGACAGAAATAATTACTGTAATTTGGATTAAGATGGGCTAAATCATGTGGTGAGGTATGGTTTCTTCTTATACTTCAAAAAAAGAGAGGTTATTGTCCTACAAAACCTATTAAAATATCAGATGAAATATTAGCATGAAAAGAAGGAACACTGACTTTTAAAGAACATTTTATTACTTTGATTGAGAGTTACTATGATTGGTTCTGGTTTATTAAAAGAAATCAGAACATATTTCTTAAAAAATTCTTATTTTTATTGGTACTTTTAGTTTTTATATCACATTCCTTTCTAATTATAGCATTATGCTATTTAGTGAGATTTAATTTAAAAGTGAAGAAGTAAAAGCAGTCTGACAAAACTAAACAGAATATTAACTCTAGCATATTCATATTCAAGATGTTATAACTTTTGTCAGTATTTCATAAGAGTAGAAAGTGTTTTATTGGAAAATAAGGACTTTGAACAGTGATAGAAAGGAATATTTTTAAAAAAGCAAATTTAATCAGTCAACCAACAAGCAATTATTATGTACCTTCTACATACCAGGCCCTGTCTAGTCCATTAACCTCACAATTCAAGGACAATGTATTCAAACCATTAGTCAGGTTACCAAAAGGATCATAGAATCTCCTTGTTTGGAAGTGATTTCACAGGTCACTTAGACTAGTCCATAACTGACCAGGAGTCTGCTTGAGAACTTCTCAAATAATGAAATATATCAATTAAATTAAAGAAGACTAAGGGATAAAGGAAATATTAAATAGAGAAAAACCAAGTTCAGTGCACCTTTTTTATGATTCTCTGAGGAAGCATCTAAAACACAATTTTTTTCGAACAAAAATATACGTATGGAGTTTAATATAGTTATCATTATCATGTACTAATGGAAAGTCTTACCAAAGCACTATCTTGAAGTCTTTTGGTGCCACACAGGTTCTTGAAGTGTGTGATAGTAGAATACATATTCTGTTAGATCCTACCAGATAGGAAAAGCTCTCCATACAGAGGGCAGACAATGAATGAGCTGTTCCACGGGTAGAGAACCTGTAGCCCTAGGCCACATGAGACTATCTAGGTCCTCATGTAGTCCACAGGTTCCCCACCCCTGGATTAGCCCTTTATCTTGAGGACTACACTAGTGAGGTAGAGAATCATTTCCAAAAGGTTTGTTATTATGTAATAACTTTTTTTGGGGGGTGGGGAAATCATGTCAACTAGGAAGGTGGAGAAGGGTCATGATATATGTTTGTGTGAAAAGTTCTGCCATAATGAAGTCACGGAAGGTCACACACAGTCAGTTCTTATCAGTCACAATAGTTGTGTTCTGTAAAGTCGTTGTGAACAATGAAATAGAGAACACCAAGTTGTTATTCCCAGGGGAAGTATGGAGTTAGGTTCCTGTAAATCCTGGGTCTCAGCTTTTACTTTAGCACTTTCTATAGATGAGTGAGTGTCATCTTCCTTTATTTGGATGTTCTAAGTTCTTGAACATTGGACTAAGTCATCAGTGATATACCTCATGCCTAAATAAAACTTAGGTAACACACTTTTTTCTCTGTATGGCACATCAGTTTCTACTTTTGGGAACATTAGATAGCTCCTGAGCACTATATTTGGAGGCCATTGTAAACAGCAAAATCACCAAGGAAAAGCACAAAAATGAGGGAAAAAAACCAATTAGCTCTTTATAGTGGCACTAAATAGACCTCGAAAATAATACTTGTTTACACTATGAGATCTAAAACAAGAAGGCACAGCATCACCTTGTTTGACCTTGGCATGTCAGGTGACTCAAATTTTTTTTTACTACTTTGTGTTTGTCCATGAAAATATCATGAGTATTTATTGTGGGGTTACAAATATAGTAGATAGAGAGCGTCCCTTAAAGCCAGGAAGACCTGGGTTCAGGTCCTATATCTGACAAATACTGGCTGTATGACATTGAGCATGCAACTTAATCTCATAATATTCTAATACTTTAGGCCATATATGTATCTAGGTTAGAGTGTGATTTCATTGTTAGAGGGATTCCAAGATGTTTAAACCCCCTCTATCAATTCAGGTTGGTACCTTTTCTGCAACACAGTCTTTTTTTAAAATATATCTTTTTAAAATTAAATTATTTATTTTTAATTTTCGATATTAACTTCCATAACTTTTAAATTTTCTCTCCCTTCCCAAGATGCCTTGCAATCTAATATGGGCTCTACATATACATTCCTATTAAGCATATTTTCACATTAGTCATGTTACATGCAAGAATTATAATGAATGAGCTAAACCATGAGAAAAAAGAAAAGAAAACAAAAGAAAATAGTCTGCTTCATTGTGCATTCTGACTCTATACTTCTTTGGATGTGGCTGGCATTTTCCATTGTGTGTCCTTTGGACTTATTTTAGGTCTTTGCATTGCTGAGAAAGGGGTAAGTCTATCAAATGTAACACATAGTCTTAGTCACCTAGACTAGAGTGCTGAGAAGTTATGTGAATTGCTCAATGTTAGATAGCCATTATGTGTCAGAGGTAGGACTTAAACCCAGCTCTTCTTAGCTTTCAGGCCAGCTCTTTGTCCAGTACATCATGATACAAGGTAGTGATATCAATATACATACACACACATGTTTAGGAATGTGAAGTCTATGTAGATAAATGGTTAGTAACTCCATATATGTATGTATGTGTGTATAGAGAGATCTTCTGATATATCTACTGTTTATTTATCTAGATAGATAATTTGTCATAGAATATATGACAGCGGAAATATGATAGCATTGTCATATATGAAAAGTCTTAATGTAAGGAATCTGGCAAAACCTAAAAATTTAAAAATTTAATTTGTATATGTAATAAAACTGTTCTCCCTTTCCCTCTGTCCTTCCCTCTCTCTCAGCAAGGGGATTAATAAGCAATTAATATATAAAGAGAAGGATGGGTATATAAGAAGAATATTCTTCTTTCTAGGTTAAAAAAAGCTCACCCAGTAAAAATAAACTCATTGACTTTTTTTTTATCATTTGAGAACATTTTAGTGTCCAAGGTTTATATTAATATAAACCCAGGAAGAAAAGCATGAAAGCAACTCATATGAACTTATAAATGGAAAATATGCAGAATATAGTTTTATGATTTTTATTAGTATTTTGTTGTGAAAATATTTTATTATATTAGAACATGAGCACATGTAAAAGGTAAACTTAACTCTTAAATATTTTCTTCTTGAATCTAGGACTTCCTGAGGTGAAAAACTTTAAAGAAGCTAGTTTGGACAGCTCTCTAATCGCAGCCATACTTTTATGCTCCGTATCAGTCTTCCTAATCCCAAATGTGAGATCAAGCAATATAACCATCTTGGACCATTCAAAACTAATTGAAGTGTTAACACAATTTGAAAAAAAAGTCATTGCTTCAAATATGATAAACAAAATAAACAAAACAACGAAGGAATTAGTTTTCAACTATTCAACAAATGTTTATTGAATGCTTATTCTATCTATAAGGTATTTTGACAGAGTAAGACATAGTTCCTGTTCTGAAGGAGCTTATAATACTAAAAAAAGCAGGTGTACAAATAGTTACAACCAATTGTAGATGATGCTAATTACGAGAACTAGCATTTTTTTGTATTGTTTTTCAGTTATGTCTGATTCTTTGTGACCCCATTTAGGGTTTTTGTGGAAGAAATATTAGGTTTGCCCCATCTTTCTCCAGCTTATTTTACAGATGAGATAACTAAGGCAAAGAGGATTAGTTGACTTGTCCAGGATCACATAGCCTCAGTACTTGTCTGAGGCCAGATTTGAACTCAATGTGAGGTGTTCTGACTCCAGGCCCAGTACTCTATCAATTGTGCCACCTAGTTGCCCTGACTTGACCAGGGACCTACAATTAGTAAGTATTAGAGGTTGAATTTAAACTTGTCACATATTTCTGACTCAAGGTCTAATACTTTATTTACTGGGCCTGTAAGTGTCATGAGATTAAATCATTAGGAGGATAGAGGTATCACATACAGTCAAGAGTTTCATTGATGCCTTCATGAAGTGGGTTGCATTTGGCCTGGGTGCTATTTCAAAAGGCAGAGATGAGGGTAATAGTAAGTAGGGATCATTAATCATTAAGAATTTTACATTGATAATTTGCAATGACTGAAAAAATATGAGAACTGTTTCTTAATTTTTGAGCATTAATTTAAATTTAATTAGACAAATTAAGAGCTTTATAGTTTTTAGTGATACTATGTAATTTTAGTTTTAGTCCCAGATCAATTAAGCTATGAGCAGATAGACATGCCTATTTGTCTAGATATAAAAATATTCAATTTTACTAGGTAGATATTTGCAATTCTCTCCCTTTTTCTCCCCCTTCTGTCTTCTCTCCCTCTACTCTTGACTTTTCTTTACCTTATGCCTTTTTTAACTGTATCATATTATCTATGGTACAAAATCTTACTGTGTTACCTGAAGAGAAACTGGTTGCCACAGATTATTTGTTGTGATGATAACCACCTAGAACTGACTATGTAAGTTCACTTAAGTATTTCAGGTTGGTGGTGATAGGTAAATGTATTGTTCTTTCCAGATCTTTGCAGCTGAGTTGTTTTTTGATCAAGTAGTAGAGGGAAAACAGAAATAAAAATATTGTGCCAGCAAGCTATTGAGAAATTAGAAAACAGTGAAAACTCAACCAGTACTCCAAAATCATAAACTGTGTTGTCATTTTGGAGAAATACTTTATATTTCTGCTCTGTTATACTACTCTTTGTTGCCTGAAAGTCCTCCATCTGACTTCTTGTATTACCTTAGTAATACCTTTGTAACCTTAGTTGAGTGTGAGTAAATACTAATTGACCTAGGATTACGTTTAACATTTTATGGGTAGCTGTACATTATTCCTCTTAGATTATATGGAAAAGAGATGCCTACCTGAAAGTAGTCTATGTCATTTTAAGGAAGTTAGCAGTGTCAGGTGATATTTGAAGATGACTTTTTGTCCATGGCCTTGTCCCTTCTTCCCAACTTCTGTAGAACCACAACTACAGAGGGTGGAGCCAAGACGGCAGAGTAAAAGCAGGAAGTTGCTTAAGCCCCCACTCTAACCACCTCCAATACCTGTAAAAAAATGACTCTAAACACATTTTGGAGCTACAGAACCCACAAAGTGACAGAAAGAAACCAATCTCCCACTGAAGGCAGCCTGTCAGGCTGACAGGTAGGGTGCATTGCACCAAGCTGGGAGCTGAGCACAGTCTGGCATGGGCTGTACAGGCACAGACCTGGGGCAGCCACAACCAGTGGCACAGATGGGCCGTAGCATACTTAAGGAGAGTGAATCACTGGCAGCTGTGGTGGTTTCCAGATTTCTTAACCCATAAACATCAACAAGAAAGTGAAAGTTCAGTAGGGAGCTCTTTTGGAACTGGGTGAAAGAAGAGCTTGGTTCAACCCCTGCCCCCAGGGCAACAGATGTGGAGGCATCAGGACTGTTGCAGTTGCAACCATTCAGAAAGTAACTGCTCTTGCTTCAACCTGCGTGGGTATGGGTCACAGTCTTGGGTGGTTGTCCTGGGGTGAGGAACTCTAATGTGTCAGAGCTTGTGGTGGCTGTAGAGAGGGTGCCCTTCTCACAGCTCTGATAACAGCTCTGTTAACACCTGCTAAAACACCAGCAATTTGGGACACAGCTCTCTCCACTCTGGAAGCAGAGTTCTCCTGTGGCAAAGAGCTCACACGCAAGTAATTGGCTGGCAAGATGAGCAAACAGGAAGCACAATCAGACCATAGAAATGGGGATGGGGGACAAAGAGGATCAAAATATGGAACCAGAAGAAGTAAATAAAAACTCCTCCATCAAAAGCTTCCAAGAAGAATATGAATTGGTTGCAAGCCATAGAGAAACTCAAGAAGGATTTTGAAAATCAAGTAAGAGAAGTGGAGGAAAAAGTGGGAAGAGAAATGAGAATGATGCAAGAAAATCATGAAAAACTATTCAATAGCCAGACTGAAGAAAATAACACCTTAAAATAGACTAACTCAAATTGCAAAACAGGTCCAAAAAGCAAATGAGAAGAATGCTTTAAAAAGCAGAATTGGCCAGATTGAAAAGAAATTTCAAAAGCTCACTGAAGAAAATAATTCCTTCAAAATTAGATTGGAGCAAATGGAAGCTAATGAGTTTGTCAGAAATCAAGATGCTGTAAAACAAAAAATAGAAGGCAGTATGCAATATCTCACTGGAAAAACCACTGACCTGGAAAATAGATCCTTGAGAGATAACTTAAAAATTATCAGACTACCTGAAAGCCATGATCAGTAAAAGAGCCTAGATGCCATCTTTGAAGAAGTTCTCAAAGAAAATTGTCCTGATATTCTAGAACCAAAGGGCAAAATAAAAATTAAAAGAATTCACCAGTCACCTACCCAGAAAAAACTGGATATAATGCTTCAGGGGAAAATACGGTCATTCAGTGAAATAGAGGACTTTCAAGCATTCTTGATGAAAAACCAGAGCTGAACAGAAAATTTGACTTTCAAATACAAGAAGCAAGAGAAACATGAGAAGGTAAACAGGAAAAAGAAATCATATTACATTCCTACATAGAAGAATGATAATTGTAACTCATGGGACTTTTCTCAGTATGAGGATAGTTGAAGGGAATATATGTGTGTATGTATATGTGTATACATACATCTATATCTACATATAGGAGGATGTATGTGCATATAAATGTATATATGAGTATGTGTATGTGTGTGTTCATGTGTACATAGAGGATACAGGATGAGTTGAATATAAAGGGATGAAATCTAAAAAATAAAATTAAGAGGCGAGAGAGGAATATATTGGGAAAACGAGAAATGGAAAATAGAATAGGGTAAAGTATCTTATATAAAAGAGGCAAGAGAAAAACTGTTATATTGGAGGGGAAGAGCAGGAAGGTGAAAGGTAATATGTCAACCTTACTGTTGTTGAAATTGGCTTAAGGAAGGAATACACATTCAATTGGTTATCTTACCCTACAGAAAAGCAGTGGGGAAGGGGATGAGATGGGGGATGATAGAAGGGAGGGCAGATTGGGGGAGAGGTTAGTTAGAAGAAATACTTTTGAAGAGGGACAGGGTCAATGGAGAAAACAGAGTAAGTGGGGGGGGCAGGATAGGATAGGGGGAAATATAGTGAGTCTTTCACAATATAACTAGTATGGAAATGTTTTGTGTAGCTACACATGTACAACCTATATTGAATTGCTTTTCTTCCCGGTGGGGGTGGGTGAATAGGGAAGAAGGGAAAGAATCTAAAAATCAAAGTTTTAAAAACAAATGTTAAATTTGTTTAAAAAGAACCACAATTACACACAGATGTCTGTATTAGGAACTTTTACATTAATCATATTTATTTAGTGTTTCCCAAGTAGAATCTTAACAGGGATTACAGTAAAAACTGCTTTACACTGCTTCAAAAAAAAAAGCCCTCAAAAAAAGCAGTTTTACAGTAAGTTAAAAATAATTAGTCCTTTTATGAAGTTATTTTTATGAGGAAGCTTTTCAATTGCAGAACAATAATAATATAAGACCCTCAACTTTTTTAAAAAAAAAGAACAGTTTGTATTTGGAATAGGATAGGAAGCAATTTAATGCTAGTATGGACTTGTGTTTGTTTTTATTCTCTCCTAATGAGATTTAAAATAAACTTTATTACTCTTAATTTTCTCCTGTGAAAATATATTTCTCAATGCTTTAAAATGACTTCAAATTCATCTGTTTTTATTAATAGAGTAGCACCCCACTGTATAAACCAGAGATGGGAACCTGCGGCTTCCAGGCAAGGCCACAAGTTTCCCGCCCCTGGTATAAACCAAGATACTTTATCTAGTTTTCTTTTCCTTTGTGTGTGAAGGCAATAGGATTGTTGATGTGGAGGGAATTAGATAAGCAGTTTTGAATTTAGAACCACAGTTTTAACTTGCTCTCTCCCATCTCCCAATCTTTGGGGTATTTTGAATCTAAGTGATTTCCTAGTGATATGCCTCCTATCTTCCAGACACTATGCTAGACCCTGGATATGTAAAAAGAGATAGCGTGGGCAAAACAAACAAATAAATAGAAATTCCCTATTCATAATTTATTTATTAAATATAATTTGAATATAGGTCTTATACAATCACTGCCTTTGCTTCTCTTCTAATTCTGTTGACAATAAAATGCAGCAGTGGTAAGGACACTAAACAGATGGTCAGAAAAAAGATCCCAGGAACTGCTGTTTTAGAAGTGGGCACAGGATCATGTGGCATTTGGAAGTTCTGTTTTCTGTTGTTTAGTTCCAGGTTGTAGTCCCAGGATAGGTGGGAGTGGTCATAGTCCTAAGGGAGCTTGGGACTTAGTTTGGTTAGAGCACAGACCAAGAGGGAAGTAGATCATATCACTTTGGGGGTACTAAAACTTTACAGGCTCACAGGTTGAACTATGAAGGCAATAGATAGAACATAGTAGATCTTCAGGCTACTCATCCCCCAAGAGGTGAGCAGAGCCCAACTCTTAACATAAAGTTCAAAGTCAAGACAGGAGCAAACAACAACAAAATAACCAGACCATAAACCACATGTTCCCTCCCCCCCCCCGCCTACCAACTCCCCAAGAAAAAAACTACTGTGTTGACAGGGAAGCTCAAGTCATAAAGTAAGAACAATACAATTGGAAAATATACAAGCATAGACTCAAAGAATAACATACAGATTGGATACAAACCCAACAAGAATTCCTGTAAGAGCTAAAGAAAGAGCTAAACGGACATTTTTTTTAAATCAGCAAGCATGGTAGAGGGACACATAGGGAAAAGAAATGAAAGCTATGCAAGAAAAATGAAACAAAATTAACAAGTGACACAAAAATACTGAAGAAAATAACTTGTTAAAAACCACAGTTAGCTAAATATTAAAAGTGGTTTAAAAAAAACCTTAGAAAAGCTAAAGAAAACAAAACTAAGAAAATAACTCCTTAAAAATTGCTAATGACTTATGAGACATCAAGAAATCATAAGACAAAGTCAAAACATTCAACAAATAGGTGAAAATGTGAATATCTCAAAGGAAAATTAACTGATCTGGAAAATAAATTGAGGAGAGGTCATTTGAAAATTATTGGACTATCTGAAACCCATGATTAAAAAAAGATGCTATACCTCCTATTCAAAAAATTATAAAAACTGACCAGATTTCTTAGAACCAGAGTGCAAAGTAGAAATTTAAAGAGTCTACCTGTCACCTCCTGAAAGAAAACAAATAAAAATTTCCAATAATACTATAGGTAAAATTAGAGATCGCAGCTCAAAGAGAAAATATGGCAAGCAACTGGAAGGTAATAATTCAAATACTGTGGATCCACAGTCAGGATCACACAAGATTTAACATCTACCACATTGCAGGAACAGGGGGTATAGGTCGTGACTTTCTGGAAGGTAAATGATACAGGATTGCAACCAAGAATAATCTGTCCATTAAAAGTGAGTATAAACTTATGAAGAAAAAAATGGATATTTAATGATATAGAAAACTTTCAACCATTTCTAGTTGAGTGGAAAATTTGAAATTGAAACAAGACTCAAGAGGATCATAAAAAGGTAAATGTGAAAGAAAAACCATAATGATTTGACAAGATTAAACTGTTTACATTCCCACGTGGGAAGATTGGTACATATAAGTTAAGTATGTTGTCATCATTAGAACATTTAGGAGTATGCTTAGAGGGTATACTTATGAGTCAGTTTTGTTGAATGATGTCAGAAGAAGAATGCGAAGTAAAGAAAGAGGGATGCACTGGGAGAAGAGGGAAAAGAGAGGAAGATTGGGAAAGATGATCTCACAGAAAAAAGCAAGTGGGGAAGGATTTTTACAGCAGAGAGGGGAATGGGTGAAGAGGACAGTTCTTTGAGCTCTCACTTGAATTAGTTCAAGGAGGGAAGAGTATATATAAATATGCAGTTGGTTGTAAAAATTGGATCATACCCAACATGGAAGTAGGAGGGGAAGAGACTAGGAGAAAGGGTGAAAGTGATAAAAGGGAGGGTAGATTAAGGGAGGTAGTGATCAGAAGCAAAAAATATTTTTGAGAGGGGACAGGGTAAGAAAGAGAAAAATAAATAGAAGAGAATAAGATGGAGGGAAATACACAGTTTGCAGTATTAACTGTGAATGTGTTGACCTCGGCCATAGAATGGAAGAGGATAGGAGAATGGATTAGAAACCAGAATCCAAAAATACATTGTATATGAGATACATATTTGAAACCGAAAGGCACATAGAGAATAAAAATAAGGGGCTGGATCAGAATCTATTATAGGTCAGCTGAAATAACAAAAGACAAAGGTAGGAATGATGATCTCAGACAAAGTAAAAGCAATGGCAGACCTAATTAAAACAAATATTATGCAAAAAAATAAATAAATGAATAACTATTAGTATTAAACAAAAAAGAGCCATCTGACTTCTTGAAAGAAAAGAGTTAAATGAATTAAAAGAAGAAATAGAAAGTAAATCTGTACTAGTGAGAAACCTTAATTTACACCCTCTCAAACTTAAATAAAACATTATAACATAACAACAGAAAATAAGTTTAGGAGACAAATAGAATTTTAGAAAAGTTAGATATGATTTTGGAGAATATTGAATACGAATCAAAAGGAGTATCCTTGTTTCTCAGTTGTATATGACACCTTTGCAAAAGGTAATTACTAGGGAATAAATACCTCATAAACAAATGCAGAAAAGAACAGACATTAAATGTCCCATTTTCAGACCATAATGCAGTGTACATGTGTGTGTATACAAATATATACACTCCATAAAGGACATTTAGAACACTGATTGAAAATTAATTGTAAATGAAATAATCTAATCCTAAAGGATATGTTGGTCAAAGACCAACTCACAGAATCATTAAGTACTTTCATTAAAATTAATGACATCAATGAGACAGCATGCCAAGGGGAAAAATTTGTATCTTTAAATTTTACATCAGTAAAAGAAAAAGAACAGATCAATGAATTAGGCATGCAAATAAAACACGCACACACACACACGAACAAATTAAAAATCCCTAATTAAATATCAAAATAGAAATACTAAAAATCAAAAAGGAGAGATTACTAAAGTTGGAAGTAAAAACCATTGAGCTAATAGAGATGAATTTAAAACAATTGTTAGGGACCATTTTGTTCAACTTTATGAAAACTGACTTAAATGAAATAATGAATATTTACCAAAAAAAATCCAGATTAACGGAAGGAAAAATTAGAACATTTAAATAATGCTATTGCATAAAAAGAAATTTAATAAGCTATAATTTCCTCCCCAAAACCTCTCAAAAATAAGAATGACAGCATCAGCTAAATTCATATATTTTGTCTACTAAACATTTAAGGAAGAAGAGATTCCTAAACTATATAAAGTGTTTGAAAAAAAACAGGTGTCCCACCAAATTCCTTCCAAGGCACAAATATAGTTTTGATACCTAAACCAAAGAGAGGAAAAACAGAGAGAGAAAACTATAGACCAATTTGCTTAATGAATACTGATCTAATAATTTTAAATAAAATACTGGTAAGGAGATTATAGTAACATATACAGGGATCATGGGACATGGGATTTATACCAGGAATGCAAGGCTGATTCAATATTAGGAAAACTATCAGCGTAAATGACTGTATAGGTAACAAGAACAATGAAATTTATGATTGCATCAATGCAGAAGTTTTTGACAAAATATATCACCCATTACTCTTTAAAAACACTAGAAAACATAAGAATTAATGAACCTTTTCTTAAAAATGGTAAGTAGCATTTATCTAAAACCAAGCCTAAGCTTTATTTGCAATGGGAATAAATTAGAAGTCTTGCCAATAAGAACAAGTGTAAGGCATGGATGTCTTGTTATCATCATTATTATTCAATATTATACTAGAAATACTAGCTGTAGCAATAAGATAAGAAAAAGAAATTGAAGGAAAAAGCATAGGCAACAATAAAATTTTTTTTTCACATGATAGAGTATACTTAGAGAATACTAGAGAATCAATAAATAGTAGTCGGAACATTTAACAACTTAGGAAATTGCAGGATATAAAATAAACCCACGTAAATCATCAGCATTTCTGTATCTTACCAGCTAAACCTAGCAGGAAGACAGAGAGAAATTCAATTTAAAATAACTAGTATAAAATACTTGGGAGACTACTTGCCAGGACACACACAGGAACTATATGAAAACAGTTACAAAATACTTTTCACACAAAGACATCTAAACAACTGGAAAATATTAATTACTTATGTATATATATATATAGATATATGTACACACATGTATATATATACATATATGTATATATAGTAAAAACAAAAATACAATCTAAAATTAATTGGCTTAATCTGTGCCATACTAATTAAACTACCAAAGAGTTACTTTACAGAGCTAGAAAAAAATAATAAAATTAATCTAGAGGAGTAGAAGGTCAAGAATATCAAGGGAATCAATTTTAAAATATTGAAGGAATGAGACCTATAATATCACATTAAACTGTACTATAAATGGTAATCACAAAAACAGTTTGGTACTGGATTAAAAATAAAAGTGGTTTATCAGTGCGTAGAAGCAGATTAGCACAGTAACCTTGTATTTGATTAACCCCCAAATCCTAGCTACTGGTGTAGGAACTCACTATTTGGCAGAAAATTCTGGAAAAAAACTGGGAAACAGTCTCTAGTAGAACTACAAACAGATTGACATCTCTCACAACACACCAAGATAAACTCAAAAAGGGACATGATTTAGACATGAAAGGTGATATCTATCAAAAGTAAATTGGGAGAATATGAAAAACTTAGCTCTCATGTGTATTGATAAAAGAATAATTTGTGATCAAACAAGATATGGACCATGAGAGGTAAAACGTATAATTTTGACAACGTGAAATTAAAACGTTAGCACAAAAACAATCCAATGCAGCCAAAATTAGAAGGAAAGCATTAAAGTGGGGGAAAAATCATAACAAGTTTTTTCTGATACACATACACACACATACATACACACTCAATTTCCCAAATATATAGGGAACTGAAATAAATTTATAAAAACATTCCCCAACTAATAAATTGTCAAAGGATCTAAACAGAAAATTTTAGAAGAAATCAAAATTATCAATAGTTTAAAATGCTCTAAATCACTCTTAATTATAGAAATGCAAATTTAAATAGATACACACTACTACATTACGTCCATCAGATTGGCAAAGATGATAGGAAAGTAAATGAATTGTTGGAGGGAATGTGGAAAAAATAGGTATGCTAATGCACTATTGTTGGAACTCCAGGCTGGTCAAACCAATCTGGAAAACAATTTGGAACTATTCCCAAAAGATACAAGGCTGTATACCCTTGTTCTTTTGCACTATTTTTTTTCCTACACCATGAATAGAGACACTCATTTATGCCTCCTAGTTTCCTTACCTAAAATTTCGCCCTGTGGAGGAGACCTTTTCTATTCTCTAACTACTAATGCCATCCTTTTTCAGGTTACAAAATTTCTGCAGAGTAGATAATGGTATGTACAGAGTTATTTGTATGCTTTCATATCTTTTTAAAGTGTACTTGCTTCTTGAAAGCAAAGACCTTTTTCTTTTGTTTTATCCCTAAACTTTTGCACAGTGTTTGACATATAGAAAGTATTTAAATACTTGTTAAGCAAACATATTATGAATTTCCACAAAATTTGTGTTTGTTCTTGGCCCTAGTTATCTCAATAACATGCTTGGTAATTGATTTGTGCTTTCATTTTCCTGGTTGCAAAGGGACAGACACCATAGAGACCTGTCCTATGTCTCAGAAAGACTTGAGTTCAAGTTCTACATCTGCTAACTAATACCTCTATTTGCTATTACTAGGCAAGTCCTTTCTCTTAAAGTTCTCTAGACCAATCTTAAGATTACAAAATATAGATATGTAGGTGTTCTCTATCAGTGGAGGGATTTTTCATACTGAGAGCTACCTATAATGTTGAAATCATCTCTTCTCCCAAAAGAAAATAGAACTCTAATATCTTTGGTCTATGCTCTCAAATCTTTGGAAGATGTAGGGCTCTGACACTTGGAAGAAAATTTTCTGTATTTTGCATGGTGGCATCCTAGCTAACTTGTGCTTGGCAACTTACACTACTCTCCTGAATCTTTTCTCATTTATTTAGATGTCATTTATATGGTGATAGAACTTTATAGTGCAGAAAAAAAGAAGGCTGCAAGGCTTTCCATAGAAATCAATGAACTGTCCTAAGTACTGTAAGATTCTGTGAATGTTCCTGTCCCCAATTTAGCTTATACCAAGTGTGTTGTGGCATCTGTCTTCAGCCATGCATTAGATTAATGCCCAGACTTTTCATAAACTTTTAGGGCTGGGATCAAGAGTCCATAATAATTGATGTTTTTTAATGATGTTTTATGGATACAAATTTTGAATATTTTTATCCTTTGTTAATATGAAGCATAACATATAGCAAAATTTAAAGCATGGAAACTCCTAACTAAACTTCAGGTTACTAATTGTTTAGCTTAGCTTTGGTTTCCCATTAGGAATAAGCAGAAAACAGCTTTTACTCCTCTGAATTTTTTTCCTTAGGATCAGAATAGGTATCCATGATATTTTGAAAAAAAACAAAACACTGCATTGGAAGCAGATAACCTAGATTCAAATCCAAATTCTTCTCTTTATTACCTTTGTGTCCTTGGGCAAGTAAGTCACTTAGCCACTTTGGGCCTCAGTTTGTCCATCTGTTAAGTGAAGGGGTTGGACAAGATGATATCAATGGTCTCTCCACAACTGAAATAATATAATCTTCCATTCTGGGCTTCATGCTATTACCCTTAGAAGACAAATGTGCTGTTTTACAGCTTTAGAGTCCAGAACAGTGTGGTTGGGCATCAAAGATTGCCACTTGAGTATCCTTTGCCACAGTTGATCTAGATTAGCCAACTAGGGGCTTCAGGCAACTTCAAATCCCTTGATTATGTGTTTGCCTTATTTGAGAGGAGTCATTGACCTCCTGTTACTGGATCTAATTATCTGTGAAAGTATCTTTAAAAAGAGCTTTAACCTTGAACTCCCTCTACATGGTTTCTTCCACTGTACCTTGGGTATCAAATTGTCCTATTAGGCTTTTCTAGCTTCATCTGGCTATTCTCGGTCAAATACAGAAAAAAGGAACTGAGCTACAGGATAAATTTCTGTTTATTTTTCTTTGTAACTCAAATATCTTCATGGGCATTGTGCACTTCCAGCTGATTGAAGAAATTCTGACTGCATTGCCGTGCTTCATAGTTCCATGCTTTGATCCTTTTTGTCCCCCTAAAAGGAATCTATTGTAGGATTGCATTTCCTTTGCTTGTTCATGTTCCCCATTACTTGACTTTTGAGCTCTCTGCCATGGTAGAACTCTGCTTTCACAATGGACAGAACTTTGTCCCAAACTGCTAGGGTTTTTGCAGCTGCTGGAGATATTAGGAGGGTGTCCTATCTGCAGCTCCCACAAACTTTGGCACACTGGCCACACCCCAAGGACCACCGCCCAAGACTGTAATCCAGATCTAAACAGGTTAAAACTGAATGGTCGGTTGGACCCCCTACAATCTGCAGGCCCAGAGCTCTGGAAGCAGCCACACTGCAGCCTTAGGTGCAACACCTCTGCCACTTCTGACCCTGGGGTCAGGGGCCAGACTGTGCTCTTCCCACCCCCTCTTCCAACAGAATTCCCTACCGACCTTTTACTTTCTCTTTGGTGTTTATGGGTTGAGAAGTCTGGAAACCACCTCAGCTGCTGGTGATTCACTCTCCTGAAGTCGGCCTGAACCATGTGGCTCATGTGGGATGTGCTCTGCTCCCAGGCATGGGATAGACCATTCCTATTGCCCTGCTGGGCTTCCTTTAATGGGAGATTTGTTTCTCTCTGTAAGTTTGTGGGTTCTGTAGCTCTAAAATTTATAGTATAATTTTTTTTACATGCATTGGAGGTGCTGGGAGCCAGAGCCATTGCAGAGGTCCTGTTTCTACTCTACCATCTTGGCTCTGCTCCCAGCAAATTCCTTCTTAAACAGAGTGAATGGAAGGGGTAATTCTTCCCTTAAACAGCATTGTAGGGGAAAAAAAGTGTTGCTGTCAGCGAAATGTTAAATTCAGTTGAGATGAAGAAATTAACCACTCTCCACAAAACCCTCAAAGATGGCTTCAGATAATAGAAAAAAGAATTCATAGGGTTCAGTGGAAGGGGTTGGTAGGGCTTAGAGCAGGGGAGAATAAACAGTCAGAATATCAAACTAACTAGGATTTAGAAGGGGACATTGTGAAAATAAGAAGGTATTTGAACTAGGAGTTACCAATGGGTATGAATGAAGTATAAAATTTCTAGGTAGGCCAAAGTCATATATTCAAAAGAGAAACACAAATGAGTTTTATTGTCTACTTTGAAGAAATAAGTATTATGTTGTCATTGAAAATTATATTGTAATTACATAATGTTAATTATTACATTACTTAATATTAATGACAAAAGAGAAGGAGAATTATGGGTAGAATTTGTGTTAGTGGAAGAAATATTAGTAGAGTTTTTTTTCCAGTGATCCAAAATGTTAATGTGGGGTTGTATTGATTGGGAGTCAATGGGAAAAACTTCAACGATTTTGAACTGGGGAAGGGGAAGACTTAAAGATGACTATAACCAGGAAGGTTTGACTTTATCTTTATAACTGATCAGAGTTATTCAGGATGGAAGGTGGAACTGAAGTTGTTTTGAATGGGGGTAGACTCTGCTGACAGAAAGTACTACCTGGAGGGCTTGATCTTTTCTTATAATAGAAACAGAATATGAAAGTTATAGTTTTAAGATAAGGTTATGCAATGGTTTCCTTTTAGCAGATTGGCTATGACTATTTAATCTTTAATATTTCATACTTAGTTTAGTTCTAAAGAATATTATCTGTATAAGGCAACTCATTGGGTATATTGTCAACAGCTTCATAAAATATAAGGAAAAGGCTATTTTCTGCCTTTAAGATATCTCTCCTTGTCTCCTAAATGTCATTATATCATTTATCTTCTAGAGAAAAAAAGTAATTTTGGAGGGGTTTGGACTAATTATTGCACTTCACTCAATATCCAGTCTCTTTGCAAAAATTGCTTGCCATTTCCTCTGAACCTCTTTTATACTCCTTCCAAAATATTCTAATCTTTTGATTTCCTGTCATCATAAAGATAAAGACCAATATCCTCTCTTTTTTTTAAAGAAGCACTTATCAGGCTATGTAGGACTACCTTACTAATTACTGAAATGATTAGAAGGGTTGGCATATTATAAACATAGTCTGAATATTGATCTCATGTAGGCTTATGTGGTAAATGTCTTCCCTCTTTCCCCCACATTCTTCTCCATCTACTGCTATTTTAGGATAGAGCCTCAAAATAATTGAATCATTGTCAAGTATGTAGGAATTGACAAATCTACCAGCCAACTTTAAGCAATGTGCTCTTGGGTCAACTTACTCAAGACCAGGTCATGAGTTCCTGCAGTCACCAGCATTACACACAGAACAATGAGACTGCACAAAGAAATATTATGCCCAGATGAGATGTCCTTGATGTTATAGTAAAATGGAGGCCACCTTAGTCCAAGGGCAAGAAAATAGTATTTATGATAGTGAGACTGAAGGTTCAAATCACAAAATATACTGGGAACAGAAGTTTAAAAAAGACTAACTAGTAAAAGCCCTGGTTTGGGGTCAGAAGATAGGATTTGAATCCTATTTCTGTTAGATGGTACGTATATTTTCTTTATCTAGTGCCTTAACTTCTCTGGGTCTGTTTCCTGATCTATGAAAGGAAGAGTTGTGGCAAGATGGCACCATGTAGCTTTAAGACTATAATTCTGACTTCTGTCATTTCATTGTGGCTTGCTTTAAGCCAACACATAGGGAGTGTAATGACTTCCAATTGAATTTTTCTGAGGAGGGTGTTATGTATGATGACCATTAATAAGTAGCTCTCATACTGAATCTTACAGACAGTAGATTGTAGCTGCTGATGTTCACCAAGTGATGGAGAGGGAAAATCATGTCTGACAGGTAGGGATAGGACAGTTTGTTGCCCGGGTATTGATTGATAAGGACCCAAATGAGTCAGAACCATGGACAGCAAATTGCCCTATGACTTGATTTGAAAAAATCCTCCTTTAAGTACAGTCAACCTTCAACTTTTGTGGGAGTAATATTCCTAGAAAACAGCATGAAAGGGAAAAATCCTTGAGTGTTGATATGTTGAGTTTATGGGAAATGGGAAGTTAGATTTGCATGACTACCAAAAATGTAATCTTTTACTAGAGATTACTGAAAATACACTTTTCTACATAAATTATAACACTAATTAATATAGTAACCATGACATACCCTATAAAATGCGCTACGTAAAATAAAATTGATGACATGCAAAACATTTTTCTTGCTTGTTAATTCCCTAGAATTCTATGACCTTTTGTGGTAACATTTTAATTAAAAACAACAATAACAACAACATTGATTTCAGACAATATTCACTTTTCATAACACATGAAATTTACCATATCATAAATACTTTATAGCAAATAAAATTCTTAAAATGAAATCATTTTAAAAGTTGAATCTTACCTTCCACCATGCTAGATGGTTGCATAAGTGTGTTGCATTGTATTATATACTTCCATAAAACTCTCTACCTTGACTGTCTTTGGAAAACCAAGGGAGAGGTTGCTGAGATGCTGTTTGCTACTGTTGGAAGACACCAGGACTGACAAGGTCTCAACATCACCTCTCACACTCTGCGTTTTATGGATGATGGATGGCATTGGAGATGGTGAAGGCTATACCTAGCTTGAAACAATCTGTCAATGACATCAGCTTCCTGTACTGTTTGAGATCATTAAGAATCTCTGAGTATAGGAGCATAGGACAAGAGTGTTGAAACCTTTAAAGAGGAATGCTTCATTTGGACCCTTTCTCTATTCCAATAGGTATTGATCACTTTGATGTTTTATATAAATCAAATAGGGATAATTAGATGAGATAGGTTCTTTTAGCAGGTCTCAAATTTTAATCCCCACATTCACTACTTGTTTATCAGTTATGAAGCTCATTTACACAACCACAAGGATTCTGACAAATGCATCTCCACCATTTTGTGTTCAGATTCTATGTCCAAACCCAGCATGTGTGGAATGCCTTGTTTCTTTGGAAAGTTCCCCCAGCTTATTTTTGTACCTTAAGACCACCTTCTCTTGCCTGGGACAAGGAGGGGACCGTCTTATGCCCATTTATTCACCAGAGATGATTCTTGCCTTGCCTATCTTATGACCAGTTAGTCAGTAGAGATACCTTGTGCTTTGTCAAATCAGTACCTGCCCTGTTAATGCACCATTTTTTTAGTTGATGCATCAATTTTGGCTCTCAAAAGAAGATCTGTCAACCTATGGGATTTTGTATTTCATATGGTCCCTCCAGGGTGTTCTGGTATTGAACATGGTATCAGATATTATAAAAACAAGGTCTTTAAGAAATCAGGAGCATTTCAAATCAGAAAGACTATCTGAGGGGGGCGGAGCCAAGATGGCGGTGTAGAAGCAGCAAAGCACCACACTTCCCACACGAACACGCTAGAAAACTCATAAAATGGGATGCTAAACAGATTTTCAAGCTCCAAAACTTTCCACAAGACAGAAAGCACATCTGTTGCTACAGGCAGCGCAGCAGACGGGGCTCTTTGCAGCAGTCTGGGACCCGTGGCTGAAACCCAGCTGGCTCAGGCCCTGGGGCATCGGGCGGGGAGCCAAGGCTATAGGAGAGCTGATCAGCTGCACTGGAGGCAGAGTTACCACATTTATCAGGCCAGAAGGAAAAAAAGCTAAGAGAAAGGTCAGTGGATTTTGCTAACTGGAGAGGAGAAGAGAAGGTCTGGCCAAACTGCTCCCAGGGCAAGGAGGCAGCGGGAGGCGGCTGTTGCAGCACGAACGGCTGAGAGCCACTGCAGCTTCCACTGGGCTGCTTCAGAGCCCTCAGCCTGCAGATAGCAGGGGGGCTGACGTGACCCATCAAGGCCAAGAGCTCTTGCGTTGAGCGGCCTGGATCTGGATCGGGGTCTTGAGTGGTGGTCCTGGGGTGCGCTTTCAGTGAGCCTAAGCTGGGGGGGGAGCTGCAGCACCCCACTAAGGGCTCCGGCAGCTGAGAGGGCCCCAGCGATTTGACACAGAGCTTTCCCCCTCCAGGAAGCAGAGTTCCACAGAGCTAAAAAACCAAGCAATTAATAGACTGGCCAAC
>CM053594.1:219921022-219940349 GCA_028646575.1 Pseudocheirus occidentalis
ACAGGACAGGCGACCTCAGGCAAAGGTCCTCCTCTCCTCACTCACGGCAACTGCTCAGCGTTCAGGCAGCCTTGTGTCCAGCAGCTCTGGCCCCTCGGCAGTTCTCCTCCCTGGCAGTCCTCAGCAAGAGTCCTTAGCAGAGATCCTGACTGGCTCAAAGATAAAGGAGTTCTCGCTGTTGCCGCCGCCACTGCTGCTACTGCCTCCAGTCACCAGCACAGACATAGCTTGGTTCCGGTGTTCTCTTGCTCCACCCCTTACTGCTACAAGTTCAAGCAAGTCAGCAAGTTCAAGGGGCATGGAAGATATTTAAATCTCAGTATCATTACAGTGTGGAATCAGCAAGACCTAGGTAAAAATCCGGCTTCAGACACTTGCTAACTTTTAGTGTGACCCTGGCCAAGTTACTTAACCTCTGCTTCAATTTTCTCAGCTGTAAAATGGAGATAAAAGTACCTACCTCTCAGGGTTGTTGTGAAGATCAAATGAAATAATTAGAGCTTATTATAATACCTCACATATAATAGGCATTATGTAAATGCTAACTATTATTGTTATCATCATCATAATCATCATTATGTATTCCTCATTCATAATGGGAGACATTATAGAACACTACCTTTTCTCTCCTCTCCACCTTCCATTATCATTATGTCATCATTTCATCAACAACAAAATCAACAATAAGATCAGAAGCTACACACTGTTGAGTTCCTAACATTTGCAGTGTTCTTAGTTAATCAGTATTGAAGTCATTGGAAAAAAATATCAGTATAACATATGGTTCCTCACTTCCAGTAGCTGCCATTTCAAAGAATGCTTATACATGAAACGTTGAATAGCAACATATGGTTGTGCACAATATATGCCAAATGAATAGGAAAGATGATTTTTATAAAAATATATAAAGAACTGAGAGAACATTGGATTAGGATTGAAATACATCCATGCAGAGAAAAAGGGATTTGGGCTAACTGAAAATCTTAAATAAAAATGAGGAAAAAAAAAGGAAGTCTAGGAAGATGATTTTCTCTAGGCACAGTGGGAAGAAGACATTGACTTCTCTGGGGGACAGGAAGATCAGTTTGGTTGTAGTAGAGGGTTTGTGCATAGGAGTTGTGAACTTTGTATGGAGCTAGGTTGTTGGTAGTCCTTAAATATCAGACTTTGGAATTTGGAAGCACTTTTAAAAAATTGATCTTCTCTCTTATTTAGTCATGAACTTTTCCTTTACCCATAAATTTGAAGGGCAATTTTTCCCTTGCTTCCCTTACTTGTTTATGATAAAACTCTTTACGTCTAAGTCACATAACCAAACAGTGTCACAATCAAATATGACTGAAATGTCTCAACAACAAAATTTTGCTTATAGTGTTCCTGTTATTGAACCATCCCTGCATTCCTGGTACAGATACCACCGTCTCATAGTGTATGATCTTTGTGACATATTGCTGTAATCTCCTTACTACTATTTTATTTAAAATTCTTGCATCTAAATTAATTAGTGAAATTGGCATATAATTTTCTTTCCCTGTTTTTGCTCCCCTTGCTTTAGGCATTAAAACCATATTGGTGCCATAGACAGAATTTTATAGGACTCCTTTACACATTTTTTCAAATAGTTCATGTAGTACTGTTGTTACAAATTTTTATTTAAATGTTTGGTAGAACTTAAAAATCCATCTGGTTCTGGGGATTTTTTTCTTACAGAGTTCATTTATGACTTAGTCAATTAATTTTTCTAAGATATCTTTTTTATGTATTCTAGCCCCTCTTCTGTTGATCTGGGCAATTTATATTTTTGTAAATACTCATCTAAATGATTTAGGTTGTTGGTTTTATTATCATAAAGTTGGAAAAAATAGCTCCTAATAATCACTTTACTTTCATCTTCATTGATTGTATAGTCACCTTTTCTTTTTGATACTGGTAATTTGGTTTTCTTCTTTTTGAAAAATCAAATTATCTAGTGGTTTATCTATTTCATTGATTTTTCCATAGTTTTATTTTTTAGATCACTGGCTTTTTATTTAAATTTTGTTCATTTCTCGTTTGATTTTCAGAATTTCTATGTGGGTTTAATTGGGGTTTTAAATATCTTATTTTATTTGTTTATTTTTTGTTGATTTGCTCTTTCTCTCTTTTATAAGTGAAAATATTTAAGCATATAATTTTTCATAAGTGCTATGGCACCTAAGTGGCTAACTACATAAAGTACTGGGTCTGAATTCAAGAAGACCTGACTTTGGGTCCAGCCTCAGACACTTACTACTAGCTCTGTGACCCTAGGAAAGTCATTTAACTCCCGTTTGCCTTAAAACACTGAAAAAGGGAATAGCAAACCACTCCAGTGTCTTTGTCAAAAAAACAAAAACAAAAAACCCATCAATAGCATGGTTGACAAAGTCACAAAGAGTCAGATACAACTGAACAACAAAAACACTTCTTTGGAATCATTCAACAGATTTTGACATGTAGTCTTATTGTAATCTTTCATAAATTATTTTTTCTGTTATTTTTGACCATAATCCAATTAATCCAATTAATTTTTAATCTATGCTTTCAAGGCCTTTTATGGAATGAAATTTTTATTGCATCATGGTCTGAAAAGGGTCTGTTTAATATTTTTACTTTTCTGCATTTTAATGAGGCTTGTAATGCCCAAATACATGGGTTATTTTTTGTAAAAGTGAAATTATAATTGAGAAAACGTCATGTTCTTTTCTATTCTTACTTAATGTTCTCCAGATGTCTATCGTATCTAACTTTTATAAATTAGTATTTCTTTTATTAACTCCTTATTAATTTTTTTGTTAGGTTTATCTTGGTCTCAGAGATATAAATTGAGTTACCTCAGTAGAGTTTTGTCTATTTCCTTCTTAAATTCATTAACTTTTCCTTCAAGAATTTGGTTGTTATACCATTTGGTGTATATATATTTAATATTGATAGTAATGCATTGTCTATGTTCCCTTTTACCATATGTCATTTCCCTGATTTTCTTTTTTATATCTATTTTTCCTCTTTGTATGTCTGATACCATGTTTGCTATGCTACCTCTGCCTTTTTTTTTCCTTCAGCCCAAAATTCTGCTCCAAACCCTTATTTTAACTTTGTGTCTATGTTTCTGTTTCATCTGTGTCTCTTATAAACAACATATTTGGGGATTCTGGTTTATAATATATATAGTTTATAATCCTTTCTACTATTGACTTCCATTTTATGGGTGAGATCTGTTTTGCTTTTGACACTGCCTTCCTTATTCCTCCCTCTCTTTTATTACCTCCACCCTTTTCTTTTATGCCTTTCTTCTTCTTCTTTTCCTCTGTTGGGTAGGATAGCTTTATATACCCAATTTAGCGTGTGTGTGTGTGCGTGTGTGTGTGTTATCTCACATAGATGAGACATGCAAGAAAGAGCTGTAATAGTCATGGGAGTTTTCATTTTAGGATCTCTTTAGGTGGATTGGTGAATCCCATTTTGACCTATGTTTCTAAGATACTGGAGCAATTTTCCCTTATGCTTTCTTGAAATATGATATATAGGCTCTTTTTTAATCATGGTTTTCAGGTAGTCCAATAATTTTTAAATTATCTCTCCTTCATATATTTTCCCAATTTTCCCTCTTTCATATTTTCTTCAATTTTTTCAGTCTTTTGACTTTTTATTGTTTCTTGTAATCTCATAGCCATTTGCTTCCCCTTACCCAATTCTGTTTTTTAAGGAATTATTTTCTTCAGTTGAGTTTTCTACCTCTTTTAATTTAATATTTGGCAGAGTCTTAGAGAGAAAGGGGCAGAACCAAATGGAGTAGTGGCAGCAACCCAGCTGAACTCTCTCTCTATATTCCCTTTCAAACAACTTTAAAAAATAACACCTCAAATCAAATTTAGAGTGGCAAAACCAAGAAAAGTTCAGGATTGGGCATTTTTATGGCTTAGGAAAACTTAGGACACCAGAAGAAGTCTATGACAGCAGAGTAAAAATCTGATTGTAACACACATACATACAGTCCAGCAGTCGCAGCAGCAGCTTTGTCACAGATAAAGTAAGGGGGGTTGGAAAACTGGTCAAAAAGAGCTTATTGGAGACCATTTGCTGGCACTGGATATCGCTGGCACTCGTTAGCAATTCTATTGCCTATATGCAGTTCCTTGTCACGGTTCCAAGGCAGAGAGGAGCATGGGCTGTCAGTTGCATGGGAGCAGGGACCCTCATCAAAATTCAAATGCAAAGAGAGTGTGGCTGAAAGATACCAGGAACCTTTCCTGGATAAAGATCAAAGTGCAGACCAGGAAAACGGTGACCATACCTCTCCCAAAGTCACACTTCCTTGGAAGCCCCCCAAAAATTACAGATCCCCTAAACTAGCTCTGAAAATAGCAGCTTGATAAAACCTGAAACTTTAGACAGTGTTTTTCTGAATGTAGGTGAGCAGAGAACAACTTTAAAATAAATTTCAAAGTCAAGAAATAGACTGGAAAATAAGAAAATGATTTAAAAAAAGTTTGAGCATAAAAAGCTATTACAGTGGTAGGGAGACCAAGACAAAAATTCAGAAGAAAACAGCAGTATGAAAACAGCTACAAACAAAGCTTCAAGTAAAAATGCTAATTGATCCCAAGCCCAACAACCCTGGAAGAGCTAACAAAAAAGAAAAGGTTGGTAGAGGAAAAATTGGGAAAAGAAATTAGAATAATGCAGCAAAAAAAAAAGATTAACAGCTTGGTAAAAAGAGGCATAAAATAATCTGAAGCAAGTAATACCTTAAAGACCATAATTGACCAGATTTAAAAAGTGGTACAAAAACTTGCAGAAGAAAAAAATTGCTTAAAAATTAGAACTAGTCAAATGGAAACCAACAACTCCGTGAAATATTTTTTAAAAAACCAATAAAACAAAAGAATGAGAAAAATAGAAGAAAATGTGAAATAATTTATCACAAAACAACTTATTTGGAAAAATATATAACGAGAAATAACTTGTGAATTACTGGACTACTTTAAAGCCATGATAAAAAAGAGCCTAGACATCATATTGTAAGAAATTATCAAGGAAATTGCCCTATTATCATAGATCCAGAGGGCAAAATAGAAATTGAAAGAATCTACCAATCACTTCCTAAAAGAGATTCCAAAATAAGAGTTCCCCCAAATATTGTAGCCAAATTCCAGAACTCCTGGGTCAAAAAGAAAATACTTTAAGCAATCAGAAACAACAAAACCTATTTAAATTTTGTGGAATCACAGTCAGGATAACACTAGACTTAACAAGTTTTACATTAAAGGAGAAGAGAGCTTGGAATATGACATTCTGGAAGGTAAATTACAATCAAGAATCATCTACCAAGTAAAAATGAGTATAATTCTTCAGTGGAAAAAAAATTGGATGTTTGATGAAAAGACCAGAGCTGAATAGAAAATGTGACATTTAAACAAAAGACAAAAGAGAAGCATTAAGAGGTAAACATGAAAGAGTAATCATAAGAATCTCAATAAAGTTAAACTGTTTACATTCTTATATGGGAAGATGATGCATATAACTCTTAAAAAAATTTTATTATTAGCCAGTTAAAAAGATTTTACGTAGTTGGCATGGATATGAGGCAATTATGTTGGAATGATCTCCAAAAAATATGGAGGTGTAAGAAAGAGAGACACCCCGAGAGAAGGAAGAAGGGAGAAGTATAATGGGGAAAATTTTCTCACATAAAAGAGTCATGCGAGGAAGAGCTTTTAAGACAAAGGGGAAAATAGGGCGGTTTCACACAATGATTGAACCTCACTCTCATCATCAGAATTGGTTTAAAGAGGAAAGAATAAACACCTGTGCATGCATACTCTCTGTCTCTGTCTCTGTCTCTCTCTCCCTCTCCCTCTCCCACACACACACACACACACACACACACACACACACACACACACACACACACACACACACACACACACACACACACACACACGATTAGTATGTAGAAGTGTAACATATCCAGTATGGGAAAAATGAGGGGAAGGGTGAAAAGGGAGGGCAGATTAAAGGATGTCAGTAGTTAGAAGCAAAATGGACTTTTGAGGAGAAACAAGAAAAAAAGAGAAAGGAATGAACAGGCAACATCGGGATGGAGGGAAATGTTATGCAATAATCATAAATTTGAATGAGATAACATGGAAGCACTCAGTTGAATGGATTAGGAACCAGAATCCAACATTATGCTATTTGCAGGAGGCATACTTGAAACAGAAAGAAAAACAATTAAAATAAAGGGCTGAAACACAGTCTAATAGGCTTCAGCTAAAGCACAAAAGGCAGGATTAGCAATCATGAAATATTAGACAAAGCAAAAGCAAAAATAGACCTAATTAAACTAGGCCTAATTAGAGAAACTTCATTCTGATACAAGAAATACAGAAAGTGGAGTAATATCAAAAATTTTTACTGCAAGTTTCTCTGATGAAGGTCTCATTTCTCAAATATATAATGAGTATATAACTGAATCAAATTTTATTTTAAAAATCCCCTCTCCAATTGATAAAGGCTCAAAGGATACAAACAAGCAGTTTTCAGAAAAAAACCAAAGCTATAGGCATACAAAAATGCTCTAATTCACTCTTGATTGGATAAATGAAAATTAATACAACTCTCATGTACTACCTTATACTTCTTAGAAATGACGTATGTTGGAGGGGATGAAGGGGAAATAGGTATACTTTTGAATTATCATTGAAGCTTTGCACAGGTTCAGGCATTCTGGTGAGCAATGTGAAACTATACCCGAAGTGCTATAAAACATCATGCCCTTTGACCAAGTAATACCATCACTAGGTCTGTTTCCCAAAGATATTAAAGAAAATGGAAAAGGACCTATATGTACAAAAATATAGGAACTCTTTTTTTCTGGTGGCAAAAAAGTTGGAAATTGAAGGGATACCCTTCAATTGGGGAATGACTGAACAAGCTGTGGCATATGACTATGAAGTACTATTTTAAAATTTCCATTTAATTGGTTTTTATTACACTTTAATTTTCAAACCGCCTTCATCCTTTCCTCACTCTGCATTAAAGAAGGCCACTAATTCACACACATAAATACATGCACACACATACATGCACACCCACACACATTTCTATATATCTGTATCTATAGCTGTGTCAAATGGTGGCCTTTTATGACCATTTGACACACAGACGTGTATGTGTATACATATACACATACATACCTATATGTGTATGTGAAATGTTGATCTTTTCTAGCATGGGAGAGAGGCAGTTTAAAATATATACATCTAAACAACACACACAATTCATATTCACATATGAACTTATACATGCTCAGACACACATATACTTATATATGAAAATATATAAGTACTTGTATTACTCTATACAACATTCTCTTCATTCTGCTCATTACGCTCTTCATTATTTCATGCAAATCTTTCCACATTTTCCTAAAATTAACCTGCTTATTATATCCTACAGCACAATAGTATTTCATCACAATCATATACTGGAACTTGTTTAGCAATTCCCTGATTGATGAGCATCCCCTTAATTTCCAGCTCTTTGCTACCACAGAGAGAACTTTTATAAATATTTTCACACACGTAGGTCCTCTTCCTTTTTACCTGATCACTGTGGGTTAAAAGATATACACACTTCTTTAATTCTTTGGTCTTAATTCCAGATTGCTTTCCAAAATGGTTGGATCAGTTCACAGCTCTACCAATAGTGTATTAGTCTCCCATTGAGGGAATACAATTATGCTGCGGGAAAATGAGAAACAGGGTGGTTTAGAAAAGATTGGGAAGGCCTATTCAAAGTGATGCAAAGTGAAGGGCACAGAATCAGAAGGTCATTAATCACAGCATCAGCAATATTGTATTGATGATCAACTGAAAAACTTGGATACTCTGATCAATACAGTGATCCAAGACAAGTACAGTGGACTCATGATGAAAAAAAAATACTATCCACCCCCAAGAAAACTGATGAACTTTGAGTGCTAATTGAAGTATAATTTCCTTATTGTCTTTATTTTCTTGCTTTTTAAAAAATATGAATAATATGGAAATGTTTTTTCATGATCTCACATATATAATTGATAGCGTAATGCTTGCCTAAGGGGGCTTATAAGAAGTATAATGGAGGGGTAACAGGATTTAAAACTCAAAATTTAAGGGGAAATAAAAGTTAAATAACAGTGAAAATACATTTAAATTTTGCCAATTTTTATTTTTAAGGAATTTTTTCTTTAATATTTTTGTGCCTCATTTATCAAGCTGCTACATTTCTTTTCATAATTTCCTTGTATGCTTCACATTTCCTTTCCCAATTTTTGCTCTACTATCATTATTTGACTTCCCCCCCCCTTTTTAACTCTTTAAAAAAAACTTTTTTAGGAATTCTTCTTGAGCTTATGTCCCATCTACATTTTTCTTTGAAGCTTTGCTTGTAGATGTTTTCAAGTCATTGTCTTTTGAGTATGTCTTGAGCTTCCTTTTTACCCTTGTAACTTCATAGGTCAGGTAGTTTTATTGTTTGCTCAATTTTCCCAGACAATTTCTTGAATTTGGACTTTGTTAAATTTAGGTTTTCCTTAACTCTGGAATATAGGGGAGAAAAGGGGTAGGTGGTAACTGTATTGTGCTTCAGCCTTTAATTTCCTACTGTTTTCACAGCTAGGTCAAAGGGCCTATATGCTTTCAGTGCTACAAAGGTGGTGTGATTTGGGGAGAAGTCTGGTGAGTGCTTTCCTGATCTGTGCCCTGGTTCTTCTTCAGGTAAGGTCCCTGCTCCCTGGTAATGATAACCTTTCAGCGTCCTTGAACTGCAGATGGTACCCATACTATTTTGTGTCTACAAGCACTACTCTCCAATCTGGAACTGAGACTCCTACACAGTTAGGACTCCTGCTCCCTTGTGCTCCTTTCCCCCTTGTAACTGTAACCCAGAACTGGGTAATAGGTAGTAGAGTTAACAAATGACACCCTGTCTGGCAGGAAGTGTTAGCCTAGGGTGCTCCTGTAATCTCTTTCTGATCTCTAAGAACTCACAGTACCCTTGTTTCTTCTTCTGCCACTGCAGCATACTACAAGTTCACAGAAAGTATAGCTTTTGCCAGACTTAGCTCCTGACCAGCCCTCACCCCAGTGTCTATGGACCCTTTTTTCTGTCTATCTAAGGTGCCCTGGGATGGAAAAAAGTGAGTCACTGTGACTTTTTCGTTGTCTTTCCTGCTTATAATCTGTTTTGACATGCTCTTTAAAGTTGTTTGAAGGAGAGTATATTGGTTGAGCTAGGCAGAAGTGCAATTAGGGGTGGGGAACCTGTGGCATCAAGGCCACGTGTGTCCTTGGGTACAGCCTTTTTACTGAGTCCAAGTTTTACAGAACAAATCCTTTTATTAAGGGGATTTGTTCTATGAAGTTTGAATTCAGGCAAAGTGCTGTACTTCAGGACCTAGAGGGTTGCATGTGGCCTTGAGGCCACAGGTTCTCCATCCCTGTGCTAACTTTATTCCACCATCTTGACTGTTCTCCCAGGAATTAACTTCTGTAGGGTATATCAAATCATTTGCATTCAGAATTTTCAAAGCAACATTTATTTAGAATTTACTGTATGCAAGTTTCTGTCAAATAAAGATAAAATATAGTGCCATCCATACCTTCAAGGAACTTTTAGTTTAATAGAGGAGGTAAATGCATATATACATTTATAAAAATCTGTGGCTGAAGACTCACTTGGATCTAAATTACAACTGTTCCATGGCTTCAGCCTTTGTCTCCAGAAACTTGGAGGAAATAGTATGCTGTTCAGCCATAAGTAGGGAAGACTCATTATTGCCATGGCTATCACTGGCATAGCTGTGAGGACAGCAATATAGTGTTGGGGAAGTAGTAGTGCTGGTAGGGCTGGTAATGTGCTGTTAGACAGGCTTTAACATGCAGGAGATGAAACTTGTGGTGAAGAAGCACCTTGTCTTTCTCAACAGTGAGATACCAAGTGACACACACTTCGTTGTGAAAGGATACCTCTTCTTCTGAGACATGACATGTGTAAGAATGAATATGGTACAGACATAGTATTATTTTAAGATGGTGAAGGATAGTTTAGCCTGCATCATTTCTTTTGAGTTTAAGATTGTCCAGAGTTATAAAAAATGAATCAAAATACTGGTATTAAGCTTCTCAGCTTAGGTCATTTTGTGTAAATTGATGAGTTCTTTTTAAGTCACAGAAATTTTTAAAATTAAATCACTCCCAAGATTATTACATTTCTTTAGAAAATGAAAGAACGTTATATGTATATTTTGGATTTAGGTGAAACACAATTGTCCTTAGAGCTAATAAGTACAAGTCCTGTCTCTAACACATATTGGTTGTGTGATCAGGCAGCATTCTCAGTTTAAGAAATTCTGAATTGTTCAGGAGTGGAAAAAAGTTTTAAGAAGACCCACTCTAGACAACCCTTGGAGAATATACAGTACACATGATGTCATACATCCAGTCTTTATCCCCATCTCTATCATTCTCTCTATCCCTGTCTTTATCCCAATCCTTTTCTCTATCCTTATCACTATCTCTGTCTCTAGCCTTACCCCTTTCTCTATTTCTTTCCCTGTCTCTACAGTTCTCTATGATTTTTCCAGTGTTAGGCACTCCCTCTACTGATTCTGAACATAAATCCTCTAGGGGAGTTGATAGTCTGTTATCCTGAAACCTCAACCTGAGCTTGACTAGAGTGGAACTTGACAAATCCATAGTCTGCATTTGTGTCCCCATTTGAAGTTTTACCAACCTGCCAGGATTTTGCAGAACTTGTACTTCCCTGCATTGACTTTCAAGAACCCAACCTCATTCCCTTGCTAAGATAAGACATTGGCATAGAAGACATTTTGCTGGAAGAATAGATCCTGGTCTCTCAATATTTTTCAATTTCTAGTTCATCTCCATGGCATATATGATGTCCTCAGTGCCTTGAAGGTAATAGGCACTTAAATATTGGTAAATTGAATAAAATTATGAGAAGAGCATGTACATTTGAGTGATTTGTGAAAACTTAGTTTTTTGTTTTTGTTCTAAAAAACTGCATTTAAATGAATGGTTCAATTATGAAAGTAACTAAGATCAAAGTAGGAATTTATTATAAAAGTTCAATTCATTTTGAGCTGAGATTCCAATTAGAATTTTTCCTGTTCTTCAAATATTTAAAAGTTTTTAATGGAGCTGAGTACTGTAGAAAATAAGAGGGGAATTAGATCAAAACGAGCTCTTTATTTATTTGATGTTACTGTTTGAGTTTTTTTTAAGGAACTGCCTTCCTAAAGAAAGCCCCTTTTGCCAAAGGAGTGGGATTTTAAAAAAAGCTATCCTACCTATTTGAGGAATTACAGCAATGTAAACAGTCCTTTTGCACCATTCTCCTCCTCTTTCTCCCCTTCTTCACTTGTCCCATCCTTGGCTTGTGCTGTAGGGGTGCGATTTAGCCACACACACGGCCACAAACACAGGCACTAAGTGGTTACTCTCTGGCTCCAGGCATGAGCAGGTTCAAAGGTCTATCATTTCAGTCTCACAACTAAATAAACATGCAGGGTTATCATCATTTTACTCTTGCTCTCTCATTTTATGACTCTCCTAATGGTTTAGGGATTAGCTCTGTTAATGACTCCTGAAAACGTCCGGTTTTAAAGTCAAAAGGCACAAAGTAAAGAGCCTGCTTACAAAAGAGTCTTCCTTTTGCTAACAACCGTGGACTAGAAAAGTGCAGATGCTTTGTGCTGCATGGCAGGCACTACACTGAGTTGGATTCAGTTCTGCTTATGATGTAGCAGATATTTTATGTATCTTTTTACAAATGACTCTGCAGTAAGGGGGTGCCATTGTTATGTTTGTGATTTTTCTTTTGTAACAAATTGTAGAAGTCTTAAATCTGGGAATGCGTATGACTCTCAGCTGAGAAAAAAGTCTTGTGTTTTAATTGCTAAGTTAAACTTATTATCAAAATCAAATGGAAACCTTGATCTGGAAGTCTTCACTGTGAGTGCCAGAAGAACAGACTGGCTAATAAGCACTGCTTTGTATTTTGCATGTGCTGCAGTTTACCAGATCAATAAATAATATAGTGTCTCAGCAGACCCACAGCTTAAACTGTAAGACTCTTAGCTCATGACTAAAACCCTATAGGGCCGAGGTGAGGGGAGCTATTTGTCCCTGGTGTCAAGTAGTGATTTGCTATGTTGCCATTAACTTCCAAGGGAGAGAGAGCAATGAAAGGACCATAAAGTTTTCATAGCACTACCAGGGTAAAACTCTTTAAGTTAGGAATGCTATTTTGGATAAATTAACCCTCTGCTCCTTAGCATAGGGGCTTATCATGTACTAGTTGTTTACTGTTGTTTTTATTAAGAAGTAAAGTCATCTGTCTCTTCTTTTTAAGCAATCTTGAATTAAACTAACATATTTTATTCTCATTTACAAAACTTGTCAGTTGCCAGGCTTTCCTGACACTTCACATAGACATCCCCTTAAGGAGATGTAACGGATTAGAAGGCCTCGAGAAGGACACAGCTTTTTGCTAAACCAATGACAAACCATTTTTTTTTCTCCATGCCCAAGAACTCAGAAAACCTAGCAGAATGGCATAAAATGAAGGGGACATTCCAAACAAGAAGACATATCCAAAAACACAAAGGGAAATAAAGTTGATAATATTGGATCCTTACCTGCCTCTTTTGCCTTGTAGATATTCTAAGCCTCTCTATAAGCACTGTGTTGAAGGTGAATTTCCAAATGCCCAAAGTGGGAGGCCCATTTTTTCTTTCCCTATGTATACGGGATACACACAGTTTTAACATAGAAGATGGGAGTCTCACACAATTGAAGCTCAATGGAGCCATCTTCCTTGCCATGCCCACACCAGTGCAGACAGCCATTTCCCTTTCTGTCACTTTTCTTACCTTCTTTATATTAGTTATCAAATAGTATTTCTCAATCATTTGAAAAGATGCACTGTTATTCAATATATAGCACTGGTGAAAAGACATTCCTTTTATTCTCAAGGAGGCAGTATTTTGCAAAATAAATTAAATCATAAGAAAAAAGACTTGGTAATGCAGCCAGTAGGTGTTGCTATCTGGTACAGATCTGAACATTTATAACTGAAAGTAAAACCAGGCATAAAAAATATACTCACTCTTCTGACTTTCTCTCTCCTACTTGGTAAATGAAACAGGGAGATCCTTTTCGGACTATCTTTCTCCTTCCACCAGGCACTGCCAGGAGGTGTGACCTTCCTTTGGTCCACTTTTCTATCTCATCCTATCCTCAGACCCTGGAGATTGCCTGAGAACCCTGTGTTATAGGCCTTAGAATCTAGGATCTGGTTTAATAGTGACTCCCATTAGCCTAGGAATATGTAGTAGCCACTGTTCCTGGTGAAGGGAGATGGTAGTAAAGTGGATAGAGTGTAGTTAGGAATATCTGAGGTCAAATATGAGCCCATATACTTGCTAGCTATGTCACCCTGGGCAAGTCATTTAATCACTTGCCTCAGTTTTCCCAGGTGTAAAATGGGGATAATAATAGCACCTACCTCTCAGTATTGTTGTGAGGATCAAATGAAATAATACTTATTAAAAAATTTAAGTGTCTGGTACATGAGCACTATATACTTCCTTATTTCCTACCCCTTCTTCGTTATGCATATGAAATGTCTATTTCTGCATTTTAGAATAAAATTATTAGTAATTATTAAACAATTTATAAATTATTGAATATAAATATATAAATTATTATAAATAATAAAATTATTAATAGATCTAAATTTTAGATTTCCTCTTACTTTTAGCTTAGTGTCCTTTAACTAAGACAGAATTCGACTAAGGGGCCCAAAATCCTGTCTTGAAAGATAGGCTGGTAGAGGCAGCTGGTGGTATAGTGAATAGAACACTGGAATGGGAGTTACTAAGACCTGAGTTCAAATTTGTCCTCAGGCTTTCTAGCAGCGTGCTGTCAGGCAAGTCAGTTAACCTTGTACTACTTCAGTTTCCTCAGTTGTAAAAGGAGGATAACAATGACACCTACCCCACTGGGTTATTGTAAGGATTAAATAAGATATTTGCACAATGCCTAGATCCTTGCCTGGCACAGAGGAGGCCCTTAACACATGCTTATTCCCTTCTTCTTCCTTTACACTAGTTCTCTATTTTTTACAAGCAATTTCCTGGCATTCTCAATTGTACTCCCTCCCCTTACTACACCAAATATCACATATTATTAATATTAATATTAATATATATATATATCTTGCAAGAAAGTTAAGATTAATCATAGTTTTATGTCATGGGTGAGATGTTTTCAAGAAACAAATCAGAAGTTAAAACATATGTTATTAGACAAACTTTTGACAAGCTTCCTTACATCTCCAGTAGAGAGAAAGTCAGTTAAACACTGAAGCACTTCAGTGTTTCCCTCTTTCTCTTGGAAAAAAACAATCATTACACTTCAATTTGACTGGGCAAGTGTATTTTGGTTCTTCAAATTGCCACTCCAATACTCTGTCCTGATCCTAATTCAAAACTGTGTCTTGTGCCATTTGACTGACTTGCTTTCCCCTCCATCCGAGTCCCCTTCTATCTGTCTCTTTCTAAAATGCAAAACCAAAAAATTTCTCTCTTCTCTGATTCACTGTAGTTCAGAAAGTCCCGGTCTGGTAGAAATCAACTTCTACCTTTCAGTTCATGAAACTCAGTCCTTCCAGGGTTGGAGGTGTGTGGAAGGGGAAGCATTTTATTGCATTGTATTGGTTTGACACTATAATTCCAAAGATAGATAGATATGTTTCAGAATCCTTTTCCTTCTGACTGAAGGAAATCAAGACAATTCGTCTCATATAATCTTTGGTGTAAAGATTCTATTTAGTTATATGATCCAGTATAGTAGCTCAACTGTTGAATATTAGGATTAATTTTTTTTTAGTGTTGAATATGTACTAAATTCAGGGCTAATAACTGAGATGTGTAATGGTCAGAACTTCCTCCTTTCTGTCACTATTTTATTATTAGGCATAGAAGGATTGTATGAAAACAGAATTTTTTCCTGTCTTGCTATGTGTGTTTTTCCTTTCTTTCTCTGATTTTGGTATCTGTTTGTCCTCCATTTGAAGTATGTTGGTATAGTGTATAGAGCTAACTTTGAAATTATGAAGAGCTGGGTTAAAGTCCTATCTTTGACACATACTGGTTGTGTGACACTATGCAAGTAACTTTATTTCTCAGTGCCCCAGGTGACTTTCTATAATTCTGAGTTTAAGAGAAGAATTTGATCTTCATTGGTAGAAAAAAGTTTTCCTATTGGGATTTTGAATTTCACTTCAGTAGTAAAATATTTAAAAAACACTAAAGAAAATGACTATGCCTAAATGTAACCAGCATATAATATTCTATTAAACATGAAAATATGATTAGCTTAATTGATAAAAATGAATATGCTAGATATAGAATAGCTGTGCTTACTTAGCACAGTGCCTGATACATAGTAGACTATTGAATTGAGTGAATGACTTGCTAATATTAAGGTATGAATCTTGTATGAATCTTTCAATGTATCTCTTTTAATTTTTCTCCTCCTTATTATTCTTAATGTCACAGTTCATATCTAGCCATGCATCTAATAGGTCTCTGTCTCCAAGCTCTTCTTCTTTGATTCATTCAACACTGTTTCATAGTTAATGTTAACACATATGATAATGGAACTATATTGCTCAGAAATTCTCTAGTGACTTTCCATTGCCTAACAAATAAAAGAGACTTCAGTTAGCATTCACCATTCTACACAATCCAGCTTCAACAGACTTTGCTTTCATATCTCACAGTTCTCTCCTGAACCCCTGAAGATATACCACCCTTTCCTACCCCTTTTATATAAATATAAATGTAAAGGGATTTATACCCATGAGCCTTTGTAAAGCTTTTTTTAAAAAAATTCTCAGTACCATTCCTGTAGTAGATTAATTTCTTTGTGTATTGAATTTCTAATTTGGAATATATAACATCATTTTTCCATAGTGAAACATTTTTTAAAAAGTGGTGGTGGCATCTCTATTAAGTATTCTTTATTTTAGTCTGCATCCATATGCATGTCTGTACATACATGTGTATATATGTGTGCATGCATGTGGGTATGCTGAGGATATTGCAGAAGAGACCACACCTTAATTCTCAAATCTTCTAGAGACTAAAAAAATAAGGAAAGATGGTAAGTAGAAATGCCTTCTTCCCCTTTACGGAACTATTTTCACTTTGGGAAACACAGTGATATCACATGTTACAAATTAGCAATTTAATATGCAACAAAACTCATCTACTATAAGTAGGGTGCTGAGCAATTTAAAAGAAGAGCTTTAGAGAGACTCATGGGTATTAGTCCTCTACAATTACCTTCATGGATAAGTTGGAGTTTTGTGGGGCTTGATGCCCTGTGTCTGTATTACCATCCTGTCTACCCCATCCCTAGTTCCCCCAGTGCCTGAAATTTTGATGTAGAAATATCAAGAGAAATTGTTTGTGGTTCAGATTTGCCTAGAAAAGTTGTGACAGGAGAAGGAGGATTTGTCTGTAAATTCTGAATCCCCACCTTCTCAAATTAAACACAGAATTTGTCTTCTTCAGGTCATGTTAATTAGGATTGCTCAATCTGCCTCTAGTTTAAGCCCCCAAATTCATGGGTCTGGCCTAAAACTAGTTGTCTGCAAAATTGAGACTCATTGTCATTGCTGCAGGGGTGTATGTGTGCCTTTCTGTGTGTGTGTGTGTATGCTCACCAGTGTAATTTACATTAAACTCTTAAACAAAGGATATGATTTTATTATCTAAAATAATGGTGACTCTTTGCCCTTGAACAGGTGGCAGATTGATGTAGCTTATAATGGCTTGCATAATATGAATTAAATCAACCCCATTTTCATACTTTGCTGATACAAATTCTCTTTTAAAATGCAGATTACACATTACCTAAGTACTATTGTCTTTGAGAGAGGGGATATTTTTTCATAGTCTCTTCTGTGTCCACTATTCAGCAGTTTTTTGATACTTTTTCGTCTCTCCATCCTTACATATTACCCTTCTACATTAACTTGAAGATAGTATTTCAAGAAGTGGCTGAAATTCAGCAGTTTCTTTTTTTTCCACTTCCAAGCAATGAGAGAAAAAATATCCAACAATACTGTATGATGAGTTAAGCATTTTCTTTAAGGTTTCTTTTTATCTCAAGTAAAACCTTTACAATTTGATAGCAGAACAGAAACACTGCACTCTTCATTTCAATAATCCAAGAAAGTTATCTGGATTTTCTCCAGTAGAAATAAAAAATGATACCTTTTAAGAGTTGGAAAATTTAGTTTAGTATTTTGAAATTAATTGTAATTTTAGATATAGTGTGATAGAAAACTATAATAGTGCTACATGATTAGCTATAGCCTTGATTATTGGACTTTTAATCCACTCCCCCCCCCCCATTATTGAACAGTTCTGGAAATTACAGTCCTTACTTTAGAATCCAGGTTGCTTATTTACTAGAAGTTGGACAACAGGGCGAGTATGTCAAGATTTATTTCCTCTGAACTACCATTAAAGCAAATGTGGATTTTCGCATGAGGCTAAACACTTGGGAATATCTTGGGCCTGTGGTGGTCTCCAGATAGTGGGGGGCTGAATATAAACTTTAATTTTTAAAATTATATATAATTTAAGGAGGATTGGATACTCATTTCCATAAAATTTATCTCTCTTAATAATTAGTCTTTTGGCAAGTGAGTGATAAGAGCTTTTTAAAAAATTACCTCAAAGATAGAACATCTTTTATTATAAACTAATGAAGACACATTTCAAGTGTTCATATAAAATTAGAATCTATTCAGTACTTAAATTTAAATTAAATTCTTTACCTGGGAAAGTTACTAGGTTTTAAGAAGTCATAAGAAAAAAATACATTTCCAGAATCATCATGAACATTTACACACTAAGGCCTGTGTTTTTTAGCTTTTTTTCAGTGATCATTCCCTTACAATCTGGTTTTGAGTTCTCAAACTGTTGCCATATTATATGGAGTTGTTTCATTGATGTAGTGGCTTGCAGATGTGCTTTTTTCCCCTTCCCCCCTCCCTGTTCCTTAGATAAAGGCATTGACATTAAACTTCTTAGATTTCTAGGTGACACCAAACTGGGAAAAGTACCTACCATGATAGAACATGGAATTAAAATGTAAAAATATTTCAACATGCTGATTTATGAGCCAGTTCTATTAAGACGAAAATTGAATTAGGTGAAATATATAATCCCATACTTAGTATAGAATATGCATAGCACACAAGTAGAAGATGGGTGAGGAATTGTGAGAAAACCATGCACAGGAAAAATAGCTGGGGACATTAGCAGACTTCAAACCCACTAAGATAAGAGTGACTTGGTAGCCCCAAAATATGAGGATGCAATAAAAGATATAATGGACCGAGAGCATCAAGAGCTCAGGAGATAATAGTAATGTTGCTGTCCTTTCTCCTGGACAGACTACATTTGGAATACTGTGTTCAAGTCTGGTGACCACTGTATATGAAAGGTATAGGCAAACTGGGCATTTCCAAAAGAGGGTGATCACTTAAAGGGATCCAGAGAGGACTGCCATTTTAAGAATGGTTGAAGAGACTAGTAAAGTTTATGTTGGAGAAGAAAAATATATTTTGAAAGAAATGATGACCTATATTCGAGTATTTTAAATGCTCACTCATTTGGTTCATATATTTCTATATGCATATATGTTTATAAAAAGAGCTTTACAAATATTCCCTTTTTATTTTCACAACAACCTTGGAAATTAGATTCTATAATTATCCCCATTTGACATTAAGGAAACTGAAGCAAAAGGAGATTAAGGCTCAGGTCACCTTGCTAGTCAGCATCCGAGGCCAGATTTGAACTAGGGATTCCTGACTCCAGCTCTAACACTCTATCCACAACACAACTTCCCATATTTTGATGCTTTTAAAAAACTTCACTGTCACTTCTCAGTGACTCCTGCCATTACCACTACAGAACAAGTAACAAGAAAAGAAAAACAAGCCAATACATTAACCATGTCAGGAGACGCACACACTCTCAGTTCACAGTTTCTTTGCCTAGGGAAGAGGAGTGTGCTTGGTCACCAATTTTCTTGTTGGGTGACAACAAATGAGCAAATATGTAGTGAAGAGGTTTTAATCTGGGGTCTATTTTAAAAACATAGTGACTGTATTTTAGTATAATTCATTTCCCTAGTAATCCTATGTATTTTTT
>CM053594.1:219940849-219963996 GCA_028646575.1 Pseudocheirus occidentalis
TTTTCTTTGAAGTAGACTCAAGCTGCGGCTTGGGAGGCTCCGCTGCTCCTCCTGGCCGCTGTGGGGCCTTGCCTGGCCGCAGGGTTTTGGGCTGGCAGTTCTCTGCTCCTCTGTGGTTGGAGCTGCGCCTCTCGGTCCTGCTCCTCACGCCTTGGCAGATGTGGGGTGCTGGAGGCTGTAGAACCTCTGCAGGCTGGCTGCGGGGCTCGGCTCAGCTCCTTCCCACCGTCCCAGGCCTGGCTGCCGTCTGGGCTTCAGGCTGTTCCAGCCTCCACTATGGCGGCCGCGCTGAGCCCCTGCTGCCGAGCTGCCTTCAGCAAGAGGTGTGTTCTCTGTATTTTTGTGAGTCTGAGAGTCCTAGACTTTCCTAGACTTTGTCTGGGCTCGTATTTTATGGGTGTTTAGGGTGGCAGTGTGGAAGCTGTGGGACCTTGCTGCTTCTACGCCGCCATCTTGGCTCCGCCCACCATCCTATGTATTTTTAATACATATAAAGATATTCTTCTGATAAGGGATCCTTGGGTTTGCTAAAGGGGCCTATGATACACAAACCCCTACTAATAGATATTTAGGATTTGTCAAATACCTTAGGTTTGGGTTTTTTAAATCTCATTTGATCTTCATTACAGTCCTATGAGAGAGCTATTTCTATTTTCCACAATTAACAGAAAATTTAGTCAGAGCTGAAATAATTTGCCCAGAGTCAAAAAGATAGAAGTGCTTGAGGTAGGATTCCAAATCAGGACTTTAGATGGTCTGTGTCTGCTCTGACATCTTGTCCTTCAACCTTTCCAGTGTCTAACATTCAGGTATCAAAATGTACAAGAAGAGAAATAGTTTAATGATTCCAGTTTGCTTTGAAAAGTATTGCAGAAAAAGGAGATTTAATCTGAGAATTTTGAGCTCATTCTCCCCAAAATTCAATACTACAACCTTTACCTTTCAACACTTCATCTACTCCATCATTAGCCTTCAGTCTGTTGATTTGAGTTTGATATCTCTTATTGTTATTTTCTTTCCCTCTCTTCGTACTTTGTTCTCACCCCTCCTCTTTGGTTCTTCTTTTCAAAATCTCTTATTCTCTTCTAGACTGTTAAATAAGATCTTTTCTTATTTTTTTGAAAGAAGTTTTTCATCTTTTTGCTCCTCAATTTCTTTGTTCTCATCAATAATTAAATCTATCTTCCATTTCAATACTTCTACCCTTATTTCATCCTTTTTCATTCTCTCTGTCTCTTATGAGGATAGAATTTATAGTGTCAAGTTCGAACTTTTTTCTATTCCATTTCTTTGTTATTACTTTTGGAATATATAGATCATGTTCTATTCTGCTTGTTTGCTTCTGTGACCTACTCATAGAAGTACCAGTTCATAAAGGAAGCAATGTGAGTCACACTGGTGTCCCAAGTCTTACCCTTCACCCTTGCCATTGTCATCCACTACTTCTAAAGGCATGAATTCAGTCTCTGATTTTCCTTACCACCATGGTATTGGCTATCCTTGTGAACTAATGCAGACTCCTCATCTAGGATTCAGTAATGAGAGTCACTCTTTTCCTGGAGAGGAGTGTAAAGGTGGATATTCATTTCATTTAAAACAAATATGCAAAAGGGGATTCTAAGATTTCCTCAATGAGAATGCTATTTGGTGTCATCTTCCCATTCCTTCTTCAGAAGATAACACCTTCTACTTTTGTCTCTACTGTATTTACTTTAGCCCATTTCCCACAATCTCCATTTTATTGAGAAATTAAAGAAGTCACCCTTTCCGTGCTCATCTTCCTGTTGGATGAGGGCTACATCACTGGATCGCCTCTGCCTTTTCCTCTTCATCTAATTTTTCATTGTTATCTCTCCTCTTTCCCCCACCAAGTTATTGATTCACTTATAGAAGAACAGAGAATTTAGTGCATGTATTTTAATTCCTCTCTTTCTATCTTTTTTCACATACTTCAAATACATCCTTTTTTCTTTAGCCCCTTAGGTCTTTTTTGTTTCTCTTGATTTTGTCTTTTAAAACTTTATTTTATTTTAAAGGACAACCCTGAAAGAATTAATTTCACTAATTAGACTTTTTTTGGTAACAAAATTTTTTATTCATCTTTCCTACATTTCTCTTGTTTAGAATACATGCAAGTCACATGTCCTGCCCTCCCCTCCCTACCCCCAAACTGCTTTTCATTGAAGGTTCATATTTTTCCATCTACCATTAAAATGGACTTGGTTGGGCATGTTTTTTTGGGTTACTGCTTGAACTTTTGCAATTTAGAATGTCATATGGACTCTCCTCATATTTTTATAATTTTGGTCCTATCTTATGTTTTCTAAGTCATTTTCTTTCATAGCTGAGCTTGGCCTGACTGCTTATCGAAGTTGTGAGATTTAACTAAGATATTTTGTAGTTTCAAGCCTGAGTTGTTTCTCTCTGGTTGACAATCTATGGGTTCATTAAGTCATTATTTTTTTTCCTATATTCCAAAGTGTTGGACAATTCTTTGAAGTTTCAGGGTTTTTTTTTTCTAAATTCTTATGTTATTTTCTCAAACCTATGAGCTTTAAATTAATTCTGGCATCACTGCTGCAGCCCCGTCGAGTTTGCAGTCTCTGCCTCTTCTCCTGACTCACCTGCTGTTCATTCTCACCGAGGAATAAGTTGGTCAGGAAGCTGCTCTGCCACCATGCCATTCAGACACTGGCAAGACCCTTGTGGAACCCGAAGTGGCTATTCCCTGGAACCGGATCACCCTGACCTGCCACAACAAGAAAACACTCAAGAAAGTGTGACGTAACTTAATAAGAGAAGCCAAAGAGAAGAAATTTAAAGTGAAGGGACCTATTTGAATACCCACCAAGACAGTTCGAATTGCAACTGGAAAATCTCCTTGCAGCGAAGGTTCAGAGACTTGGAATTGGCTCCAGATGAGAATCCACAAACACCTTATTGATCTGCACAGTCCTTCTGAAATGGTTAAACAGATCACTTCTATCAGCATTGAACCAAGTGTAGAAGTTGAAGTCACCATTGCATATGCCTAACCAGTCATTTCTTTTAATAAATTGATTCCAACTATTGAAAAAAAAATAATTCTGGGAATCCTAGCAGACTGGTATGGATTCTATGTGTTCTTTTAAAGTTGATGCCGTATTCTTGTCTTCTGCTGAATTTTTCATTCCCTTCTGTATTTTTCATGTTCCAAATCTGTCATCTCTCTCAGAGTTTTGATATTGTTTTTGGAAAATTTCTCAATTATACGTTATCTTTTTTTCCTATTTTAATTGAGCACTGAGACTTCTTATTTCCAAGTGAATATCCTTTATATTATTTTAAGAGCATTATTTCTTCTTCTAGCCATTTTTGAATATGTCTCCATTGGTCCATGGTCTCTGGGTCACAGTTATCTTTTTCATCGTAATTTCTTATTTGTTTGCTTTTATATCATAATGCTTGTTTAAAGTGCTCTTCTGTTTCTTTGATTTTTTCCCCCTCATTCTCCTTCTGATTTTAGGAGCATTTCCTTTGGTTTATATGCTTAGGATCTAGTTTTATACCCACACTTTTGTCCTTTCAGCCTTTTCTTGCATTTCTAGTTCTCTGTTATATTTCCCTTCTTTATCTTTGAACCTTCTCCTCTTCACAACTTCATAACTTGGGGCTGGGGACTCACATTGATCATGCACTGTGGATATTAGGCCCTAGCTGGTATCATTCCCAGGCTTCTGTGAATTTCTGTTTCTCATCTCTAGAGCCGTAGAAATCTTTTCCCCGCTATCCAATTTTCTGACATCATGTCTGCTATCACATTTAAAAGTTATTCTCCTATTCCTTTGGTGATTGTGAAGAATCAATGTGTGTGTGTGTGTGTGTGTGTGTGTGTGTGTGTGTTTATTCAGTATAAATTACTATTATGAGATTCCTAGGAAAGGACAGGGGATAGGAATGGAGGAATGAAAAATATTTTAATTCTCTAAGATTCCTTCAGAGGTTTTTATCTTCTGTGATGTCTCTTGTTTTGTGGATTTAGCTTTCATTTTTTTTCTTAACACAGCCCCCAATTACTTTATTTGTTGTTTTTGTTCTTAATTATATTGGAGAGGTTTGTGGAAAAACAAAACTGAATTGTCCTCTTAAGATGTCTTTAAAGCAGTTATGTTTTTTTTAATTAATGCAGTTTAAATTAATGAGTAAATTGTTCTCTATTTTGCTCTCTAGCAGTTCCTACAAGGTTTACCAAATACCCAAATCTTTCATATCTCTTTCTTATAACACCATAATATTTCACCCGTCTGATATCCTCATTTATGTAGTAGTTCTTTAATTGTTAATTATCCACTTTGCTCTCAGTTCTTTGCTCACCAGAAAGTGCCATTATGATTTCCTCTGACTTTGACTTCCCATTGAACAGTAAAGAAAGTTCTGCTCATCAAAGCCCTTGGCACTTTCAAATGGTTCAACATCAGAAAGCTATATTGAAGTAAATGACATGTAAAAAGATGTATTACTATTCACCTGCTTTACTACTATAACTTTTTATCTGATGCTACTAAAAACACCTATATAATTATATTTTCCTTCTATTAAAACGTAAGCTCCTTATGAACAGGCACTGCCTTGTCTTACTGTCTTTATCCCCAGAGATTAGTCAAGGGCTTTGGACATAATAAGCTCTTAATAAATGTTATTTATTCATTCATTTATAGGAGTATATATCCTACTGTAGCGATGTCAAATGAGATGTACAATTTAATTATTTTTTCCTAATATACTTCTGAATTATTTTCTAGAATAGTTGGACCAATTCAGAACTTTACCAACAGTGCATTAGAGTATCTATTTTCTTTCAGCACCTCTAAAATCTGTCATGATGTTTTTGTCACTTTTTTCTAATGGTTGTGGGGTGAAATCTCAGAGTTATTTTGATTTCTATTTCTCTTATTTTTAGTGACTTGGAATGTTTTTTCATATGATTGTTATTTTGTATTTTTCTTTGAAAACTGATTTTATTTTTTATTGTAAATCAATTTCTTACATCTTCAAACACTATGTTAGAACTTTAGCGGAGGTATTTGCTGTGATTATCTTTCCTATTTTGGATGTTTAACTTATCAGTAAGTAAGGAGAAGCTCATAGTATTGATTGTTAGAAACAAGGGGAAAAATGCATGCTAAATACAATCTGAAAATCTTCTCCAGATGATTAAATTGTAGACAGGCCATCTTCATAGGTAGAATCTCATCGCTCTTAACCCCAGAGAATCCTCTACTTGAGTCCTCCACAGAATGATATAAAAATCTTCCAAAGTAAGAGGAAAATTAAGGAACATTTCATAGATCCACTCTTACTTTATGAGAGAATAAAAACAAAACTTACTCAGCTGATAAGGAGATGAAAAGTCAAATCCAGCACCTTGAAATTTGATGGGATTTTGATTGTAATTCCTTGTGTTACCCTTGAAATCAACACTTCACATTAGAGTCCATTATTCTGCTCCTTTGCCTGCTTATACAACTTTCTGTAGGTATACTTATACAATAGGACACTGAGAAATTTTAATAAGTTTAATTTTAATTGTTCTTTCCCAGCCTGTCCCGTTTTATTGCACGCTTCTTTACTTTTGTTTTCTATTCTGTATATAATGAATGTCTAAGAATCAAAACACTGTTTCTGTCCCATATTTGTACCCCAACAGGCAGTCTGTTTTTCTCAGTTTCCCCAGCTGTAAAATGAGAATAATAATAGCAACTACTACACAGAATTGTTGTGAGGATAAAATAAGACAATATTTGTAAGTACTTAACACAGCACCTATTACATAACAGTACTACATAGATAACTTACTCCTTTTTCTTAACCTTCCATCTGAATTTTAGAAATAATGCTTAAATTTTCTTCAAGAAATTTGAATAATTTGGGAGATGATTTTAATGATGGGGTAAATGAAATGGTTCTTCCTTCCTCCCTCCTTCCTCCTTTTCTTTCTTTCTTTCTTTCTTTCTTTCTTTCTTTCTTTCTTTCTTTCTTTCTTTCTTTCTTTCTTTCTTTCTTTCTTTCTTTCTTTCTTTCTTTCTTTCACATCTATCCATCTTATTCCTCCTGGCCTTAATTTAAGAAAATCCTCCATAAAGGCATATTTAGCTTCTTCATACAATAATCAGAAAATTTGAATTCTAAAACTTAAGATACTATAATAGCATAGCATTCAATCAGTTCTCATGATTTATCACATTGAATGTTTACTTGCATATTTTTCTAAATATGAATCCTCTCCGTTCTGGTTCTGAAGCAAAATAAACAAAAACAAAGATGATGATTTACTGTGTAATACCTTTTCTAATCCTTGTCCCAACTTTCCTTTGGCTTTTCCCCTTATTTTGTTGATAGACCATATGTCGAAACTGTATGAGAAGAGAGAGTATATCTTTCTGTGTAGAAATGGCAGCTCATATTTTGAATCAGAGTTTCATGCAAACAGAAGTCAGCAACAAACTGAAGTTCCTCACTTTCACCTAAGGAACATCACTCTGAGCATTCTTTTAGCCACATAGGAGTTTCATCCTTTATATACAGCAAAGTACTTGGATCTCTTTCTGTAAAACCTCCTCCGATTTTGTCAAAACCAGGGTTACATTAATTGATATTAACATCCTGTATTGGCTCTGAGGCAAGTTTTAAGTGTTGTGTGGCATACATAATGGAAAAACCTACTGCTATGTGAGTATTTTTAGGCAAAGTGTATTGACCTTCCTAGGCCTCACTTTCATCAGATCATATATCTAAAGATAGAAGGAACCTCAGAGACCGTCTGTTCAAACTTCTTCATTTAAAGAAGGGAGGGAGGAAGGAAGGAAGGAAGGTGGGAAAGGGAATAAGCATTTATTAAAGACTTACTATGTTCTGAGTGCTTTACAAATATTATCTCATTTGATCCTTATAACAACACTACAAGGTAGGTGCTATTGTTATTCCCATTTTACAGTTGAGGAAACTGAGGCACGGGTTAATTGACTTGTACAGGGTCATACAGCTACTAAGAGGCTCCAAATTGGTTGGAACTTAGGTCTTAAGTCCAGGTCCATGAGAATGCTTGACTTGTAAAATGAGAAACTCTCTCCCTCTCTTTCTCTCTCTCTCCCTCTCTGCCTCCTTCTCTCTTTCTCTCTTTCTCTCTCTCTCTCTCTCTCTTTCCCCCCCTCTCTCTGCATACATATGATTACTTATATATGTATGTGTATATACACATGTGTATATATGTACATATATATGTATGTATATAATAAATATGTGTATATGATGTCTTTTCCAATTCTAAAATTCATGAATCTATAATTTTTAACATAAATTATTGTTCCTATTGTTTTTCTCCTTTATCGAGTCATAGTCAATGAACATTTATTAAATATCTACTGTGTTTCAGGCATTGTGCTAAGGGCTGGGGATACAAATAAAAGCATAAGATAGTTCCTGTTCTCAAGGAGCTCATGACCTGTTGAAAATCTGGTGTGGGGGAAGGGAATATTACCTGGCATTATGACGCCATGCATCCAGGGAGGGAAATGAGCTGTGAGTTTCAGATTTTATTTCATTTTGCAGAATGATGAATTTCTGGAAATGAAGTCCAGGGAAATATTATATTGCTGATCCATGATTTTTTTCTCTTCTTAATTTAGAACAATTTCAAACCTAAATCTTAAGACATTCAGATACATCACCTTTACTCCAAGCTTTCCTTTTGGCACTACTAATATAGAAAATCTAAAAGCCATAGACTGTTATAACAGGACTGTTGTAACAGGAAGATGATTGTCATCATCTGTTGTGTATTAAACAGATAGAAAACTGAAGCCCAGAGAGATGCATTAAGTTGCCCAAGGTCATTTTAGTAGTGATAGGACTAATAGTAAAATCCATTGTTTCCTAACTCCAGTGGAATAAGTTTTCCACATAAAAAAATATAAAATAATAGCCAGTGTAAATTCATCATCTTCATCTTTTAGTTTTTACTCATTCTAAGTATTGATTTTTTTCTAAAGAATATTTTAATGGATTCCAAGTAATTTCAAAAATTAAATTTGGTAAATTCTTATCATATTACATATCTGTTTCTTTTTCAGTTCATCACCAGTGAACAAGGAAACAAGTTTATAGCTTAATAGATTAAAATCAACAAGCATTTATTAAGTGAAATAACAGCGAACACTTTGCAATATACCATGTGTGAGCACTTGGCTCGGTTCTAGGGAAACAAGGATAAAAATGAAAATAGCCCCTGCCCTCAAAGTGTTAACATTGTATTAGGGAGAAGGAATATGCACAGCAAGAAATAAAAACAGAATTGTGTACATCCAAGGAGTACTAACACCTCTGAGTGCTTGCTGAGGGGCTTGCTGAGCCCTTTTCAGGGCTGCTCCTTCACCTTTGGTGTTTACCTGGCACTCAGCTCTTTCCTGTGGCTCCAAGAAGGTGTGGCCCAGGCAATGGACACATCCCCAGTAAAATCATCTGGGCAGAAGATTAAACCAGAGTGAAGATAACTAACTGAGAGGCCTCAAACGCATCAGTGAGTTAGGGAGATGTCTACTGTAAGCATGAGAAGAATTCCTCCAGAAGAATGGGTGGATGAGAATTTTTTTTCCTTTGCCATGAAGGTGGCTGAGGCAGGCACTGTATAGTGCTATGAGCTAGATCAGACATCGAGGATGCCAAGGTCATCTACTGCATCTGGAGCCATTGACAGCTGTCTTAACTACTTTTGTCCTGCCACTGAACTTCAATAACTCTGAAAGAGAGAGTGATGCTGATGACTTTGTACAACTGTGCCTCACTTAAATCCAGTTCATGGGCAAGTCAAGACTCACCCATGTTGTCATCTGTCCTTTTCAGAAATGAAGCATGAACAACAACAAAATTTATAGCAAGTAAATACAAATTAATTTCAAAGGGTGGGGGTTGGGTAGTGCTGCTTTCCTAACAATTTGGGTGTTCAGGAAAGACCTCTTGCATGAGGTAGCCCCTGACCCAGGATAGGAATTCAGAGATAGAAATGAGAAAGGAGAAAATGCCATATGCAGGGGATGGCCTGTGTGCAAACCCAGAATGGGAGACGGAATGTCATATACAGGGAAGAGTAACTAGTTCAGTTTGGTTGAAATGTATATAGAGAATGTGAGGAGAAGTACTGTGGAATCATTGTGGAAAGATAGACTGAAAGAAGATTGTAGAAAGCTTTAAATTTCAGTGTATCCTTTAGTTTTGATTTTCTGGTATCCAGATATTGTCATTTTATCATGTTCATTTCACATGTAAACTCATTTCACTTAGCGCTTACTATTTCTTTACAATGTTCCTGTTGTATAAACTATTTCAACCTCTTGAGGTTGGACCCATGATTTAATTTGTATATAGAAGTCCAGTTGTGGGAATTCATACTACCAGTGCAGACCAGTACCTTCTCTGCCACTCATAATTTTAAGGACATGCCCAGGGCCCTGAAAGGTTTAGGTGGCTTGCCCAGGGTCTCATACCCAGCATGTGTTAGATGCCAGGCTTGAATCTACCACTTTCTGAGTCCAAGCCTCACTCCGTATCCACTGTGCCAGGGGTGTGAAACCTGCAGCCTCGAGGTTACATGTGGCCCTCTGGGTTCTCAAACTGTTTTAATTCAGTCAAAGAACCACACTTGAGGACCTAGAGGGCCATATGTGGCCTCAAGGCTGCAGATTCCCCACCCCTGCACTATTCCATGCTGCCTCTTTTTTCAAAGACTTACTGTCATTTAACGTTGCCTTTTCCTGTGTCACTCCATATACCTAGTGGATCCAAGTCAATCATTTAATCTATGTGATATGTCACTCAGTGGTCTATTTTTGGAAATTATTTCCACGGGAGCTTCAGTGGAAGCAGCCAACCTGAGATACTGACACCATGGAACAAGCTGATAGCTTACTCTCTGTATTGATTCTGTATTGATTCGACAAATCTAAGCACAGCTCTCTACCATAGTCTTGTAACTGGCCACTGCCAAGGTTATATACGTTGTCTTTTGTGAGCTGTTTATGATTGGGATAAAGACTTCTTTTTTTCTTATTAGCCTATTCATGCCTTAGTAGTTGTGTCCAAAAAGTTTTCTTTTTATTATGTGCTCTCCTGTTACTCTTTTTGTCACCTTCTATTTTATATTAAGCAGGATGATTTGTGTTTGTCTGCTATGATTTTTAGGATATTATATCAATGCCAAATGAAATTATAGTATTCAGAGCTATAAGGGAACCTGGCGATCATCCAGACTAGTCATCTCATTTTACAGATGACTCAACTGAGGCCCAGCGAAATTACACTTTAAGACAAGAAGTCAAGACTACACTCTGCTGAGCCCTGGAAGCATTGGCTATTGGGAGAGCCAAGATTCTTAATTCATTTTCCCTTCCATTATATAACAGTACCCCCCCTTTTTAGCATATAGATTAATTTTAAAACTTCAATTCAAAAAAGCGAAATAAGTTTTTTAAATTATTCATCCATTGGAAAAAATATTGATTTATTAAAGAAAACAACAATAAAGCAGGTAAGTTGTAATTCCACAATTGTACAGGCAGTTTTTTTTAAATTTGAGAATTGTCAAAATTGCATAGGGATCAGAGAACCACAGTCAGTAGAGATCTAAGTAAGAGGCTATTTGTCTAGTTTGACCTGTGCTTCACCTAGAATCCTATATACAACATTCCCTGTACTTTGCCTTACCCTTGTGCCTCACTTACCCCTGAATTCATTCTTTGTAGTCACTACAATTTTCCTGGCCATCAGCTCTGCTCTAGACTTTCTGTTATCTTGTTGATATCTTTACACTAATGAACCTATCCAATACATTCTGTCCTCCACCCTTGAATCCCTTGTTCTGTGTCACATCACCCCTCATTCCTTTCCAGTTCTCAGCCTTAGATGACCACCCACTATCCAGCTGCTCTGATCCTACTCATGAACTGTGCAATTTTGCTGGAGGAAGTCATATAAATATACCGACTGGCAAAACTGCAAATTTGCACTGTCCAGTCTTAATCGGGCCATCTCTTCTGCATGAGAATCCTTATACTCTTTCCTGATTGGCTCCTTATCATGCTCTTTCCTGCCGTATGTTCCAGCCTTCTCTTTCTTCTAATCACCTCTAGCTATTCCTAGCCATTTCCTCTCACACAGTCGTATTTCACCAAGAAAATCAAGACCAACTTTGAGGTGCTTTCTTTTCTCTCCATTTGTCTACCATAGATATTTTCAGCATTTTCACTAACTTTATTGTCCTTTAATCTGAGAGGAAGAGGGATGATTCTAATACTGAGGCCAGTGTCTCTTTTTTTCTACCATTGTGTCAGTCCTTTCCTATCTTTTTGGGGGAAGGTACTTGTCCTTATGTATGTCCCCCTTTCTTATAGTCACCTATATCTGTCTGTTCCCTCAAACCATCATGCTATATGTCTTTCTGTACTTTAATTGACAAAATCTTAAAACTAAGCTGCCCACAATCCAGAATAAGTCACTGCCACTTGCATCATCACAGTGTAAGAAGGAAAGCCCAAGATGTATTGGAATCTTCATGTTTTAGAAAACCTACATTTTCCATCATTTCCAATGATGATCTCCATTGAGTCACCCCCAAATTTGTGTTTTTGAATGGGCTACAGGCTTGGGAAATGTAAAATAAATCTTAGTCTCTCCCTTTAGTATTTTATGATCCTGCAAATCCCATGCTTCTGGGGGCCCCTATCCATAAAGCTCAAAATGAATAGAGTCTATAGCAACCACCAAGGGATGGCCAAAATGAGCCAAGTTCCCCCAGAGTAATCAGACATTATACCAGTTTTTAAAAATTATTATTTTTTCCTTTTCAAACAAACAAAAATGCCTGCACTAGTTACTCCTGCTACTTTAGCTCCTACTCCTTGACTCCTTATGATACATCTTTTTACTTGAAATACAGATGTAACACTTCTTTCCAAGGATACAACAATCTAATTGCTAAATTAATGGACTTTTTTCTATACTCATTCTTCTTGATCTTTCTGTAGGTTTTCACCCTATTGAGCACTTCCTCTTAGACTCTTTGTTCTGTGGGTTTTCATGTATGTTTAGGTGTCCTTCTAGATTTCTGACCTTTCCTGTCCAGTATCCTTTGCTAGATCATTGGCAGCACCCTCACTCTTTTGTGTGTGTCCTTGTTCCAGACACTTCACAGAATTACAGGTTTAAGAGATAAGGACTTCAGCTGCCATTCAGCCCACTGATATTCCCATCCTTCCCCTTCCCTCAAAAAAGATCCCTGATGCAACATAAATAGCAAGTGGCTATGTTGCCTTTACATTAAATAAAAATCTGCCTCTGTTGTTTTGGCCTTTTGTGTCCCACCCTTAGAACCAGCAATAACAAGACTAATATCCTTTATACATTAGAATGTTTAAATGCTTAAAAGCAGTGATCATATTCTCAAATGTTTTCTTTTCTAGTCTAAATAATAAGAACAATAACTTTACATGTCTAGTTCTCTCAGTTATTGACACATGACATTATCTGATGGGTTTTTACTGTTCTTACTGTTTTCCTCTGGGCAATGTCTAATTTATAAATTTGTTCACTGGCAAAATGTGGCATTTCCAAATTTAATATAATACTCTGCTCCAGATGCTTTCTAACTGGTGCAATGGAATGATCATCTTCTAGTTCTAGAAACTATGCCTCTCATAATGTGTCGACTTTCACTAGCATTTTTGTGTGCCTTGAAACTCTGATATAATCCACAGTATGGGGATATAGATGGGTATATAGCACTAATCTCACAGGGTTGTTGAGAGAGTCAAATGAGATAAAACTTGTAAAGCAATTTATACAGTGCCTGGTACCTAGTAGGTGCTTAATAAATTTCTGTTCTCTACTTTCCCCTCCTATCTAATGGAAAAAAATAAAAATTAGGAAGAATTAACTCTGCATGGAGATTATTCCAGTAGTCTCATTTTAACTTGCTTCAAGATTCAGGTCAGATAGGGATATGACTGAGGTGGGAACCTCACTAGTATGTTCCAGGAACTTGGTGGGGTTTTTAAGTTCAGAAATAGTATCAATGTGCCTTTGATAACCCTGTTATTTCATATGGGCTGCATATCCCTGGGGTTATATATCCACGTTATCTGTAAGGTCAGTGACTGATGGGGTTTTCATTTTACAAGTCAAGTTGGGATCTTTAAGCTGTGGACAAGTTTCATGCTCAGTTGATCTAACTATATACCAACTAACTTAGATGACATGCACACTTGTATAAGAAGGACAGAGGAAGACACGGGAGTTTCATTTCACTGCTGCCTTTTGTTATCTCAATGAGGGAAATTAAAATATAAACACAACATAACTTTTCTCTGAAACAACTGTAGCCTGACCACCAGTTAGTCTGTAGATTATTAGGGGGTCTGGACTTTATATTGAGGTAGGCCGAGGGAGATGGAGCCGTTTACACATATATTAGCCTAAGATATGTAGATCTCTGATATCTCAGATAAACTAATCTTGAGTAGACCAAATAAAGTTCTAGACAGGGGTTAGTAGAGTCCCTTAAGAGTCAGAGATAGCAGTTGTGGATATACAGTAGTCACCATAAATTTACTGTATGCATTTTCATATCCTCTTGTTGCTAGGGAATAAGGGACTCAGTGAAACTAGCCTGACTTCCTCCTTGGAGGAGAGCTTTTTTTTAATTTTTTGTTTCTTTTGTCTCATATACCATAATCTTATATTTCGAGCTGAAACATACCTTAGAGGTCAGTGAGCCAAACTGACTTGCCACACAAGTAGTTAAGAATCAATTGGGATTTGAACCTAGTTGTTCCTATTTTGAAGTTTACCACTCTTTCCTCTTCACAGGAAAGACTCCTATATTGGTATACAGGTGGAGTTTTCTCCACTTCACAGTCAAGAAACTAAGTTGATTGAACTCTGCTAGATATGTTACCTGTTAATCTTACCCCCTTTACCCCCACTACTTCAGAAGTTCTCATAACATTACTTTGTGCTTTCAGTCTCCTTGATGTGATTAGTTTGACTAAACTGCTTATTTTCCTACATCTTTGTCATAATCCCTCTGGGAGAGGGATGCATTTGGAAATAAAGGTTATGTGTAATCTATTTGTGAGTGTTTTAAAGAAAAGTTCAACTCATGAATACCCAGATAGCAAAAAATACATGTTCTCCCATTTTGATCCTAAACTGCAACCAGGATCATATTTTATACTTGGAATCGCCAATTTTTATTTAAACTATATATTTCAATTTAGGAAATATGAAATACTTTGTATGATAAGTAAATGATCAAATTAATAAAAATTTCAAGGAAAAGATACTTTTATCAGTTCTTGGTCACATCCACGAGAAGTAAACCTACAACATAATTTTCCTCAAAACCCTGTTCTCCTTTCTGTATTGTCCATGACTATTAAAAAACAGAAAGGATATTAAAGACAGAGCATTAGCCTTACAAAATGTGGAATTATGCTATACTATATTACCTCTGTCTTAAAAAGCTTAGTAAATACTTGGCATAAGGTGGTGTATTTTCAATAAATCACATGGAGACTCCTTGAGTAGTTATTGTAGTGTAGCTCTAGGCCAGGCTGCTCACTTTATCATTTACATATGACCCATTGTCAGCTGATTATCTCATACCTATCAAAAAACTGACTTCATGATGAATCATCAATTACACTAAGTGGTTGGGCTTGAAATATCTTCTCCTCTCCCTCATAGCTTAATGATTGGGCCTAGGTGGATGATCCTGAAAAGAAAGTAAAATGAAATGAAGAACAAGGGAAAAAAAAAAACTTCCCTGGTCCCTGTATACCCTTCTAATGTGGATGTCCTTGCACTTCTCGTTTGTTCACTCTTTTATTATGGCAATCTCATTCACTCTTGAAGCTTCTTCAACTATCATCTCTAAATAGCAGACTTCCAAATCTTTTTCTCAGTCTTGACACCTCACCAGAGTGTTGGATTTCCGTGTACAATCTATAGGAAATCTGTCTGTCTCTAGCATACATCTCAAACTCAGCATTGTCCAAAGGGAACTTATTTCATTTCCCTCCAAACCAGCTCCTCCTTCAGACTTCATTATTTCTCCCTGTGTCACTATCACTCACTTCATCTCAAATGTTTGAAAGATTATATTTATCTTTCCCATTTTCCCATCACTTCCCACATTTAATCACTTAAAGCAGTGGTTCTCAACCTTCCTAATGCCGCGACCCTTTAATACTCTTATGTGGGCCGATCTACATGTTGGCGGACCCACCTGGAGACCGATAGAGGAGCAGTGTCCCAGTTCCTAAGACCATCAGAAATATGTGTTTTCCTTAGGTGACCCCTGTGAAAGGGTCATTTGACCCTCAAAGGGTTCGCGGCCCACAGGTTGAGAACTGCTGATTTAAAGTCTAATACAAAGATCCTGCCTTTTCAATAATCCTAGCATCTTTTACCCCCTATTTTCACAGCCACTATCCAAGGAAAGGCTCTTTTTAGTCACCTGTTGAGATTGCTGCAGCACCCATTGTAACATAGTCTTTTTTTCTATTCATACCCCCATCCCTGGGACCCATCTTTACGTTGCTGCCATATTGTTTTTCTTATACATAAATTTAATCACATCAATCATCTACTCAGATCTTCAGTGAATCCCTCTTACCTGCCACTCCAGTTTCAAATGCCTGGTATTCAAAGATTCCTGCTCAGCCTTTTCAGACTGATTCTTCTTTACATGTTGTATGCTTCTGCAAAAAGAAAAACAAAAACGAAATCCACAAACCATCGCCTGTTTCCTCTCTACTATAAATATGTTATATTTTCCCATGCCTTTGTCTTGGTTCATACTTTCCAGGGGCTGGAATATTCTTCTTTCTCCCCTAAGTTTATTTCAGTCTTTACCTAGATACTGAGATGTGCCTATGATCACATTGTTTTCACTGTTCCTTTCACTGCTTTGGTGCAGATCATGGGTCTTCCATTGTTAATGTTAATGTTATTATTGAAATCATCCTTATAAAAATCTACCTAGTGCACAGGAGATTTTCTCATTAGTTTAGTATCTTTGGGTTTCCGTTGTAACAGTTTGTCTTTCTGCTGTTTTTCATTGTCATTCCATGATTAGGTCACCTCTTCTTATGGTTATATATGTTATTGATAATGTCTTTAGTATTATTAATCATAGCTAGCTTTTTATAGCTCTGTAAAGTCTACAGCACTTAATATTCACAACAACACGGTGAAATAGATTGTATTGTTACCCTGATTTTCCAAATGAGAAATCTGATTCTAAGAGCTATTAAATGATTTTCCCACAGGTGCACAATCAATAAATGGTTAAGGAAGGATTCAAACTCTGGCCTTCCTGGCTCCACACCCAGTACTTCATCCACTGTACAATCTAGCTATCTCTTATGTAATATATCTAATATATATCTGTAGATAGATGGATATATATCTAAACATATTTGAAAACAATGAAAAAATATATTTGTTGTTTGTAAAGATAATAGTGATTCTTTATAATTACATTTATTTCAAAGCATAAAGTATTACAGCACTATTTTTGTTATTCTTGATATATTCTGTTAAGTCTATATCATAATTCTGTGTTCATTTTAATTTAATTTTCCTCATATAGTCATAGTTAGAAATCTTCTAATATTGCTATTTTTTTCCATTTTATTTCACAAAGGTGTTAACAGATTTATTTGTATGCACATGATCAAAGGATCAAGTACTGGAAGGGACCTAGGAAGCCATCTAGTCCAGCTCCTTTTTTTAAAAAAACAAATGATAAAACTGAGGCCCAGGCAAGTTAAATATCTTCTTGAAGATGACATAAGCAGTAAACTTTAGAGGCAAGGTTTGAATCCCAGGCCTATGCCTTCAGAGGCATACTCTTTCCAGTAGATGTTGCTGCCTCCAAATTCTCTTTTCTTAATTATATTCAAAAAGAGTTTGAGGGTGGGAAGTGTTGTACTATATTCTTTGTATCCCCCACACTTTGCAGTGTCTGTCCTATAATAAGCATTTAATAAGTTTTTGTTGATTGCCCAATTGGTTGTTATATTAGTTAATAGATTACAGTTATTTTTTCTCACAAGTTATAATATGCCACAGGATACTCATAACCACCACATTCCTCTCTGTTACCTTTTTGTAAATTGTAATTGGATTCTTCTGAAGTTATAGTTTTCCATGCTTCCTTGGCCTATAATATTCCTGAAGAAATGTTGGAATTAAGTGATTTAGTTTTGGTATAGCCAGTACTTTGGGAAAATTTTTAAAAGGCTTGAAATTTTGCAAATATTTCTCCCTTTTTACCTCAATATTTTCCTTGATTTCCTAGATTTCCTAATATAACCTGTTCTCATAGTCCTACTACTCATTTCTGGGTCCAGTTTATTTGGGGGATGGAGGAGGAGAATCCATTTTCAGAACCTTTTCATGATCTGTATTAAAATGAAATTCCAATCTCAATCAACAAACATTTATTAAGCATCTGCTATGTACTGGGTGCTGTTCTAAGTGCTGGAAATACCAAAAAGAGGCAAAAGGCAACCTCTTTACCCAAAGAGCTAATAATGAAATGAGGGACACAATATATACAAATGAATTTAGAAAGCAAACTATAAATAAGATAAACAGGAAGTAATTAACAGAGGGAAGGTTCTAGAATTAAGAGGACTTGGAGAAGGCTTTCTACAGAAGATGGGATTTTGTTCCTATAAAAGATGTGGAACCACAGGGAAGTCAGTAGACTGAGTTGAGGAGGGAGAGCATTCCCTGCATGGGGGATAGTCAAAGTACCCAGAGCCTAATGATAATCTTGTCTGTAGAACAGCCAGGAGGCCAGTGTCACTGGATCAAAGAGTAAGTGGTAGAGAATAAGGTGTAAGAAGACTGGAAAGATAGGAGGAAGCTAAGTTATAAAGGACTTTGGATGCCAAAGAGAGCATTCTGTATTTGATCATGAAGGTGATAGGGAACCACTGGAGTTCACTGAATAGGGGAGTGATGTGGTTAATGCTGGAAGAAAATCACTGTAGTAACTGAATGCCGGATGAATTGAAGTAGAGAAAGACTTGAGGTAGGCAGACCCATTAGTAAGCTATTGAAATAGGACAAGTGTGAGGTGATATGGGACTTTTTAACGGATAAGTTGCTGGACTTGGCATTAGGAAGATAGCTGCGTGACCCTGGATAAGTCATTTAATCATTGCGTGCCTCAGCTTCCTTAGCTGTAAAATGAGTATTATAATAATAGGACCTACCTCCCAGAGTTATTGTGGGGTCAAATGAGACAATATTTATAAAGTGCTTAGATCAGCGATTGACACATAGTAGGTGCTTAATACAGGCTTGGACCCCCACCAATGATAGTTTCAAAGGCAGAGAAATCTTAATAAATGAAGTGGAGGTAAGTTTGCCATTCATTTGCGTTACATTTTAATAACTGAAAATTAATACTTTTGTGAGAAAATTTTATAGAAATCAATAATAATAGCAATAAAATTAATCATGGGATTATGGATTTGTAAAGAACCTTCATAATCATTAAAAAAGAAAAACCATAGGAAAGTAATGGAAAAAGAAAAATATGTTTCAATCTGCATTCAGACTCCATGGTTCTTTCTCTAAATATGGATAGAATTTTCCATCATGAGTATTTTGGAATTGTCTTAGATCTTTGTATTGCTGAGAAGAGCTAAGTATATCAAAGCTGGTCATTGTACAGTGTTGCTATTACTATGTACAGTTTTCTCTTTGTTCTGCTCATTTCACTCAGCATCAGCTCATGTAATTTTTTCCAGGTTTTTCTGAAGTCTGCCTACTCATTATTTCTTATAACAGTAATATTCCATAACATTCATATACCACATTTGTTCAGCCATTCACAAATTGATGGTCATTTTCCCAATTTCCAATTCTTTGCCACCCTATAGAGTTGCTATAAATATTTTTGTACATGTAGGTTATTTCATTTTTTTATTATCTCTTTGGGATACAGACCTAGTAGTTGTATTATGCTAAATAAAAAGGCACGCACAGTTTTATAGCCCTTTAGGTATAATTCTAAATTGCTCTCCAAAATGGTTGCATCAGTTCACAACTCCACCAACAATGAGTCAGTGTTCTAATTTTTGCACAACTTCTGCAACATTTATCATTTTCCTTTTTTGTTATGTTAGCCAGTCTGCTAGGTGGTACCTCATAGTTGTGCTGATTTGCATTTCTCTAATCAATAGTGATTAGGATCTTTTAAAAAATAAAACAATATACAGCTTTAATTTCTTTATCTGAAAACTGCCTGTTCAACTCTATTTTTTACAGATAAGGAATCTGAAACTTAGAAAGCTTAAATGATTTGCTCAGATTTATAGTTAGCAAGTTTCTGAAACAGGATGTGAACCTAGGTTTTCTTCTGTGTTGAACAGTTTCATTCTTAGAGGATGAGAGAGCTCTTGCCTAACTCATCTACCAAGTTAATGTAGCAAAAGGTAATATAGATTGACAAACTAGTACTAATTATTTCTTCATAATTGATTTGTCTTAGGATTGCTTTACTTTATCACTAATCTTTTTCTTTTTTTTTCTCTGATCCTTACCAAATGATCTTTCATTGGACAGTGCATGTGGATTTATTTTTCTTTGGATTACAAATAACTTCCCACTTCAAGGTATCTCCCCTCTCTCCTTTTCAGAAAACAAAAACAATCATTTTTTTTCTTTTCTTTTTTCCAAAGTGCAAATTTTCCTTCTTGTTCTGGATTCTCCTGTTCTTCAGTATGCTGACACTCTCTGTCTCTGTCTCTCTCTATCCATCTCTCTCCTCTTCCTTCCCTTTCCCTCCTCACTTCTCTCTTGTCTTAGTCTATTCTCTCCTTCTCTCCTTTCTTTCCACAAAACAAAATGAAATAAAACATACCAAAATTATTTCTGAAACTTAAATAGAATGCCTAACTAGGTATCTGATTCTCCCTTATTGGAAATCTTTAGGCAGAGAGGATGTATGACCACTTATCAGGTATGCTATAGCAGGAATTCTTTTTTTGACTGGGGGTTGGACTTGATGATTGTTAAAGTCCCTTTGGACTCTAGAATTCTGTGATTCTGCTTAGAAGTTTTGTTTGACCCATAAGAGATCTGTCTTTAATTGTATCTATTCTCTGTACTGGCAGAAAGTCAAAAGCTGTGACTGGAAGGACATTTTGTCGTTAGTTAAATGATACCACGTCTTATTACATAACCATGCTTAAGAATCAAGTTCTAACCATTGATTGACCATGGAGTGCTAATCATAATGGAGAAATTGAAGGAGGTGTAAATCACAGGAAATGGTACATCTAACAAATAATCTATTGGGAAAAAATAACAATTTGTCTAACAGTAGAGCTTAAGTGAAGCACGGTATTATTAATTCAAGACAGGAAATCTTTATTTCATCTTAATCAGCATCATCAAATTCTTCCTGTTTTTTCTCTAAGTTGCTCCCTGATACTCCCTTGATGTCTTGATCTTTTATTGCCCCCATTTATTTTCTCCAGATTCCTAGATGTTAACATATTCATGACAATTCTTTTATTTTTTGTTAAAATATGTTCATAGGATCCCTGTGGTACATTTTTGGGGAAGAAGGATCTCTTTATTTGGGACTGTTCTAGTTCAGTCAACTCCAAATAGGATTTTAAATTAAACTGCATTTAATATTTTCAGGTTTTTTGGTACTATGTATTGGGAAATGTTGACAACATTCCCTGGACCATTTAATCAAAGTGTAGTTTTATATGATAAACATAATAAACACCTATATTTATAGGTACTTTTAGCAATTAAAAACAAGATTTAGTCATTTTATGGCCACATAGACTCTTTATCACATTTAGGACTTTGTATATTAACTGTTGTAAGCCACCCAATACCTTTCAGTAATCAAAGCACTTTTTGATTTATAATGTGTGAATGTGTGTATATATGTCTGTGTGTGTGGCTGTGGCTGTGTATACATAGATATACACACATACATATTCCTTCCTGTCCCAGTAATATTGTCTATAATTTTAAAATAAAATCATCATATTTTTATTGACATCTGTTTTAATCATATCCAGAACAAGAAGGATAAGAAAAGAGACAGACCTGTTGTTTCCAGTGGGCAGATGTTATGATACTAATGGATGATGGAAAGCATTGCTATTCAGCTCCTATTTTTATTTGGTCTTTTCCTTCAAAAAAGACTGTAACAATAATGCAATATTCACAACAACCACAATGGTTATGAATATTCTGGTATAGTTGTGAATCATAAAATGTAGCAGAATCCCCACATGGAGGGCAGAACCAAAACCTGTATTAAAGTACCAGAAAACTGAGTTCCAGAACCAGAAAGCCAAAGTAATTACAGTAGTCACAAAATTAATACACATGGTTAATGCAGTAAACACCCACGTTCCTAAGCCTTCACAATAGAACAGGCTCCCTCAAGCAGGGATCCTCCTTTCTCACTCAAGGTAGCTCCTCAGCCTGGTTCTTAGAAGTTCTTAACAGAAATTCCCAAATGAAAGGTTCCAGCAGAAGTTCCCAGAAGAAAGGTTTCTGCAAAAGTTGCAGCCTCTAGTTGCTCACTGAGAGAAATTCTACTATTCCCAGCTGAGGCCTTTCCTTATATATGCCTTAGCTCCTCCCTCTTCTACCACTTCCTCTTATATCAGCAACTTCCTCTACAGGTGTTAACTACTTCTGTGTTCATTAAATAGCTTAAACAAGGTGTTAACTTGAAACAAGGTGCTAAATACCTGCTTACTTGCCAGTACAAAGGGGCATAGAAAATCTTCAGATTCCATTAACATTACACAGACCTTTAAATTGAAAAGTATGGAACAATACTAGTTAAGAGAGAACTGAAGTAGTCAGTGTGGGTTCTGGATTATAGAAGTTAAAACACATTTCTTTCTCGTAAAAAATAGCAAATAATATGGGGTGTCCCGAAAGTTTTAAACTACTAAAGTTTTAATTTATTTGAAGTTTAAAACTGTACTAACACTTTTGGATACCCTGTATAAGTGGAAAGTTACTCTGTTGCTAATTGTAATTTATGTGCATAAATATGTATGCTATATACATCATATACATACATGTATGTATATATATTTAATAGGATTTGGAGACGTTTGTTGTACTATTCACAAATAAATAAGGTGACAATTATATAGTGTTGCTGTACTCTTTTTCCAATTTTAAAATAACCAATTCTTCCATGTTCAAGTTTGCCTTTTGCTTCTTGGCCCAAATACATATTCCTTAAGAGATAAGTGAGATTATCTGGCACTTTGATCTCTTTGAGGACTTGCAACATTTTGTTGTGATCCACCTGGTCAAAAGACTTAGTTTACTTGATGGAAGCAAAGTAGATTTTTTTTTCTAGAACTCCCTTGCTTTCTCCATAATTTAGACCATATATTGATGATTAGGTCTCTAGTTCTTCTGCCTCTTTTAATACCAGCCTACCCTTTTGGTAGGTCTCAGTTCACATGTTGCTGAAGCCTAGCTTACGGAATCTCAAGTATAACCTTGCTGATGTATGAAATGAGGAGAATTGTTTGGTAATTTGAGCATTCTTTGGCCCTACCCTTCTTTAGGACTGGGATGTAAACTGATCACTTCATAATTCAGTGGTTTCTATGGTGTTTTCCAGTTTTTCTGGCGTATTGAGTATAACACCTTAACAGCATTATATTTTAGGATTGTAAATAGCTTAGCTGAAATTCTGTCACCTCCACTTGCCTTATTGTTAGCAATGCTTCCTAAGGCCCACTTAACTTCATTCTCCAGCATGTCTGCCTGTAGAAGAGTAACTGCATTATCACGGTTATCGGTGATGTTAAAATCTTTCTTGTATAGTTCTTTCTATCTTCTTGCTACCTTTTCTTAATTTTTTTTCTAATTCTGTTAAATCCCTACCATTTTTCCTTTTATCATGTTAATTTTTACATAAAATATTCCCTTGAGATCTCTAATTTTCTTTTTTTTTAATTTTAATTTATTTTCTTGGTTACATCATTCATTTCCACAAGGTTTTGAGTTACAAATTTTCTCCCCTTTTT
>CM053594.1:219964496-219987188 GCA_028646575.1 Pseudocheirus occidentalis
TGTTCTAAATATTGTGGCCATTGTAGTGAAAACTGTGTGGCCATTCTAATGTTAAGCTGTTATGAACACTATATTGTGACTTTCTATGATAAGATGTAATATTGAGAATATTATATTGTGAATATTGTACTGAACCTTAATCTGTAATGGAATAAACAGAGTATTCACTATTACTGTTTAATCAGAATCTTAAAAGCTGTTCACAATAGCATTCTTTTGGGAATCTGCTGGTGCTTGGCTTTACAGGCTGGGAACACAAAGATAACCAGAAAGAAAGGCATTCTCTACTCTCCAAGACTTTACATTCTAATTTGGACTTTAGGGCGAGGAGGCCCACAGGGTCATGGGGAGGAAAATATAGATGTACACACACATTGAGATATTCCACTCCCCCCTTTTAATTGGTTCTGTGATTTCATCGATATATGGAGAACTCCCTTTACAACACTGATTATAATATAGTTCATACTCTCAATCTGAAATAAACAAAAAGCAAACAATACCACCACCACCACCCCTCGCCACGTAATGCCAAGCAAAGGCAACTTCCAAGGTTCAGATTACCAGCATAGCAAACCCCATTTATTCAGAAGAAAATTCACAGAACAGAGAAAGTCAAAACACAGTGTAACTCATTGATTTAGCAAGTAAGTTCTCAATTCAGTTGCAAAGTACCAAGGTCCAGGTATCCCACCCCTGGATCAGTAGTCAACTTAGCCCACTCCTGGGCAGTACATTCATTTAGTCTCTTCTCAAATGGAGAATAGTTTCCAATCATAAACAAAAGTACATTCATTTGGTCAATCACAGAGCACAAAAAGGCCAAATGTTTCCCACCCCTGGACACTACTGAATTACAATACCATCCATTAACACCAAGCACTTTCTCAAAAAGGGCAGGAGATCGGAAAGGTGATCCACCCTTAAATTACAACAAGGTTAAGATATCATCTCAGCATTGAAAACCCAAGGAAAGGCCCTTCTTTCATCTTCACTTGAGGCAAGCCCTCAGCAATCTCAGTTCTTGGGGAGACAAGGCTCAACAAAACTATAGCCAATGTCCTCATCAAGTTGCTCTCCACCTGTAGAACAGTCCCAGAACTCCTGAAAACATCTGTAAGGGCCTCTTCCAGGATTTCTGTAAACATACAACAGGAAAATATTCCTTTAGGGCTTCTAAACCAACAGCCATGTTCCAGGCAGGACCTCAACAACAGCAGCACTCTCCACCAGCATAACAACATCAAACAAAAACAAACAAGAAAAACCAAATACTGGCATTACAGCTATGCCTACTTCGTTCTTGGCAGCTCCAGGTGGCAGTCCTCAAAAGTCCTGGACAGCTCCAATGGCTCTCAGCAGTCTTTCTTTCAGCAACTCAGGCTCCACAATACTGGATAGTGCTCTCCCAAAAGTCCTTCTGGCATTCTCTCATCTTGGGCTTCTGTTCCAATTCATGGCTCCTCCCAGTTCAGCCCTCTCTCTCCACGTCAACAAGTCCATCCCAAAAGTGGGATTCACAAGCTCTGGGTTTTAACACTCAACCTCAAAACCAAGCCAATACAAGGAAGGCTGGGATAATTGTTTGTTTCCCAGTTGTGGTAGCTGTGACTCTATGGAGCCATGGAATTGGAAAGCAGAATTGCCTGCATGTGGACTTTGCCAAGGTGAGAGCAGGAATGGTGAACTGCCTGCATCAGGACTGGGGCAGAATGCAGGAGTTCGGAAATCAGCTATAGGACCCCACCCTGTTGGTTTTCTCAGGACTTGGAAACTGGGGCCAGATCAGTGCTAAGAGTTGGAGTGACAGGAGGAAGCCTGCAAGGGTGTTAGGTGGGGGAAGGACACCCTTCACCCCCAAGACAACTTTGTTTAGACATTTTTGTTTTGGATTACTGGTAATGAGTTGCTATGTTACATATCTTGCAAATGTGATATCTCTATTTTGTGGGGATTATGTTTTACTTAAAAGATGTTAATAATGCTAATTCAGACTTAAGTTGCTTATGTAATAGGCATGAAAAATCTTGGGGCCTAATGTTATGGGAATCTGAAGATCTTCCCTGCCCCTGGGCCCTTTAATAGGCATAAGTGGCTCTGAGAACCTTACCTGATGTGAAAGTATACTCTGTCCCCTAATAGGCTGAATGTGGTCACATGGAGCCTGTGGTGGGAGGCTTGTTCTTCAGGAATACTTGCGCCTTATTACTTTGTGATTGGGCAGTTGGTCAAGAGGGTTGTGACATTCTCTGATCCAGGAGAAGGTTATATATACTGCTGATGTGAGGTTTTGCTTTGGAGTTCACTTTGGAAAGAGTTGTGTGTTTTGGCAGGAGGAAAGTCTGGGAAGCCATTGAGCCCCCCCAGCTTTGAAAACCCAGATGTTGGTGCTTCCCTCTCTGGTAACTGACTAGGTATGGATGTGATGGTCAGACAGCTGGAAACCTGTCTGCTGGTCTGTTTCTTTACTTGTAACTTCTGCTTATATTCTGTATTCTCTGAAGTTCAGGATGTTGACTTTTCCCCCTGAACTAAGTAAATGATACATGTTTGATTGAATTGTTAACCCATTTTGAGTTGCTTTCCTTTAGAAAAGCAGATACAAGAACCTGTGATAGCAGCCATCCTGGGCATGCTAGGGTGCTTGCTGATACCACCCCCCCAAAAAAAAATTCTACCCATTTATAAGCACTTATTATATGCTAGATACTTTTCCAAACAGTTGAGATACAAAGGAAAAAGCAAAATGGTCCTTCCCCTCAGAGACCTTACTTCTAATAATTAGACAAATGTGCACATTGATAGGTATATAAGACATAGGGCATCCAGGTGGATAGAGTGCTGGGCCTGCAGTCCAGGAGACTCATCTTTTTGAGTTCAAATCTGGCCTCTGACACTAGCTGTGTGACCTTGAGCAAGTCCCATAACTCTCTTTGCCTCAGTTTCTCATCTGTAAAATGACTTGAAGGAAATAGCAAATCACTCCAGTATTTTGCCAAGAAAACCCCAAATGGGGTCTGACATAACTGAGCAACAATAACAATATGAGATTCATAAGAGGAGATGAGAGGTAACCTCAGAGGGGAAATTTCTAACTGGAGTAGGGGAGGGTGTTGGTGGTGGCTGAGTAAGACCTCCTGTGGAGATTGTAATTTGAACTAAGTCTTAAAGGATTGCAGGGATTCTTTTAGGTGGGGGCAGAGAATATTCCTGGTATGGAGATGGGAGATGGAATAATTTGCATGAGGAACAGCCAGTGAACCAGTATGACTGGATGGTAGAGTGCATGGAGGGGAATACTATATAAAAAGACTGTAATTATAAGGAAGAATGAAATTTAAAAATCAGACAACCTTATATTTGATTCCAGAAGCAATATCATATCACTGGGATTTGTTGAGTAGGGGAGTCACATGGTCAAACCTGTACTTAAGGAAAATCATTTTTGTAGATATGTGGAGGATAGATAGGTTAAAATGGGAAGAGCCTTGAGGCAGTGAAGCGAGTTAGAATACCATTGCAATAGATGGTGTGGCAGGTGACAAGGCCCTTCCTTGTGGATATTTTAGGAATGCCCTAGCAAAATTTAATAAATGAAAAACAGCTTAAAATTTTAGGAAAAATGATGAATTTGGAGGATAGAAGGAAAAGGTAAATTGACTCCTCTCTCCCCCCCCCCCATTTAGTGGATCTGAATATCTGGCTAGAGTTTAGAGCTAGACATATAGCCATACAGGTGATGAAAAAATGTGATATCTTAATTTCTCATAAATAATATTGAGAGGTTGGGCAAAATTTCTAAGTATTTTCCCAAAGTACTCCATGCTTTTGTTAAATTCTTATTCTGAATGATTGTTTCTGTGTTAATGAATGGAGATTTTTTTCATACAAAACTGTTGTGAGTGGGAAATGATGGATTAACCCTTGTAAATTTAGCACCTTGCCTTAGCTTTAATATTCACTCTAGTGCTGTAAAAACAATGAATAAAAAAAAGAAAGGCTTTGAACCAAACAAAACTATAAAAATTGAAATAATTTTCTTCTAAAAGAAACATTTTGTGTATACTAAAGAATTTTATGTTTTCCTAAAAAAATAAAAATAAAAAAAATGTATCTATAGCTAGGTTCTGTCTTCCAAATTCTCAGTGCCCCAGTCTCAGGTTCATTTCATTTTGCTCCCAGAACAAATTCAAATTCGCAGTATACTAGAGACAAGAATGTTTTTTTACCTTTAAATTTTCAGTCCAGTCCGTACAGCTGGAGAGCAGAAAAGATATTCACTGTGGCAAGTACATACTTGAGAATTCTTGTCCCATGTAGTTCACTTAGTGTAAAATCTAAGGAAGAATGTGATGAGTCTGTTGAACCATTAGTTAAATTGTAAATATTTTCTCTATATAGTAACTTTGAATAATTAACTCTGCTTAACACTCAATGATGTGTCGACTGACCCATATCAGACTGTTTATAATCCCTGACACAATTCATTTAACTTTAATGAATCAAAAATAAAATTAACAAAAAAGAACTAATAAATCCAGTATCAATAAAAATTTAAGATCCTTTGAATAAACTGCACATTTTAGCTCTCATTCATTATAATGAATTTTTATTTTCCTACTAAGGCAAACATTTTCCATTCATAAAACTTGGACATATTGCTATTAAGTTTACAAAGATAATATAAAGGACAATTTAAATTTAGTTGACTCACATTGGCAATTACCATTCCTTAGCTTTGTAATACAGAATACCAGTCAAGAGCCCTACCCAGGGTTCTGATAATTGTCTCTGCAGAGGTCTAAAGGTCAGTTTAAAGCACTTGAGTTTGAAAACTAGGCTATAGTATGTCCAATTTAACTTTTAAAATGTAAAGGGTTTGTTTACAAATTAACTTGAGTAGGATATTATCAGATTTACAAAATGAAATTCTTCTTGTTACTAAATATTGACTTTAATAAGCAAGAAGTTTTATCTTGAGTTGTAAATAGTTGTTTTTATCTTGCTCTTGAACTCTTCCCTCATTTTGCCCCTCTGCATAGCTATGCCAGTGATTCTCTGATTAATTTTTGAATGTGCATGAGAGAGAAATGAGTTACCTAATCTGAGGAAATAATTAACAAACCCACAGCACTCTCAAGTCATTTAAATCCTTTAAAAAAAAACACCATATTTCCTGGTTGTGACCACACTGTTCTTATTCAGATCCTCATTGATTTCATAATTAAAAATAAATCTATAAAATTTAATTCCAATTACTACACATTGATCACAGTTTGAATTTAAGAAAGTACTTTTCATGTTAACCTCACTTCCTGTTCTCTTTTTGCCTTTCTATTATATAGCCAAGATTCATTTAATAGAGATGGTGCTTCCATAGAGCTCTTACCTCTAGATATTTCTATTGCCAAAGGGAGGCAAGAATCCTTTCTAGGCTAAATGACAGCCATTGACTTGGTGCTTTTGTGGAAAACTAAATAGGGCTGAATAGGAAATCCGGTAGAAGGAATGCAGGAAAGATGTTTTGGCAGCCAGGAATGTGCTTCTTTGGACCAGGAAAAAAGAGTAAATTACCTTAGAGCTTTCAGGACAATTCTTTTCTAGTCTAATAAACAAAATAGAAGTAATTTTAGTACTTATAAATAATTTTAAATCTTAATCCTATAAAACATCTGTTCAAAAAATGGAAAGGAGTTTCTTAGTGTATTGTTAATGTAGGTAATTATTTATTTTTAAATTTTGACCAGCATCTTTTTTCCATGTTTGTATGTTGTTATGTACCCTGATCACTAGGATTAGCAAATTCTGCTTCCTTCCTCCTCCTCCTTTTTGTACTAAGGTATTTCTCCTTAAGAAAAAGAGTCACTGTTTACATTCACTCTGAGTCAGAAGGAACTGAAAAATAAACTTTAAGTGGTGCTTGGGCAGAGACCTGTTGTCTAGTCCATGAGATCCAGAATGAATTGGGTTTAAGGCTTGGTCTTGGAGAAAGAAATCTAGTCAGTAAACCCCAAGTTAACTAGGTAGCTTTTGGCCATCAAAATTTACCTTCCTTTGAGCAGAACACCTTCAGGTATGGGGAGTGGGGGGGAGGGAGAGAGAGAGAGAGAGAGAGAGAGAGAGAGAGAGAGAGAGAGAGAGAGAGAGAGAGAGAGAGAGAGCATGAGGTGAGTTGCTGAACTGCAACTGGACAGTTGGGTCCCCATTCAGACATCTCAGAGTACTCAACAGGTTGTGATTTGGCCTTTGTTCTGGAAAAGAGCCATGGCATCACAGAGATGATGACATGATTTGCAATTGAGTTTGATTTGAGTGAGGGAGGGCTGTACAAAGCATAAAAGGACCAAGGTCTCTCACTGCATCCTGAGCCATCTCCATTGTTGCCCTGATGTCAGAGTCCTCTTTGAGAACAAAGGACAAACCACAATTCCTCCTTATACTTTAATATTCTTTACATTTAAAAAACAAATCTTATTTTTTAAAATTTATGGAGCAATGAATGAATGTACCCCTGGAACTCTATTTTTTTCTTCTTTAATTTTCATTATATCCATTGAAGACATTAAGGTTCTGAAGGGACAAATGTTCATTGTCCCCTCATTAGAATATTAGCACTACATAATCATTGTACTCCTAATTGCTCAGATAAAATTAGTCTTGTGTTTGATTAACTTTTGTTCATTTTTAGTTTACATCATTGATTTCCACAAGATTTTGTGTTACAAATTTTCTCACTGTCTTTTCGCTACCCGCCCCCCCCCCAACAGCAATCCTACTGTATAGCCACCTTCCCCAATCTGCTCTCTCCTATATCTGCCCCCATCACCCCTCTGACTTTCTGGTAGAGCAAGATGGATCTCCTTACCCCAGTGCCTGTATATCTTATTTCCCAGTTGCATGTAAATAATAATAATATGTATGTGTGTATACACACACACTCTCACACACACACACTTTAACATATGGTTTTTAGAACTTTAAATTCTAGATTCTTTCCCTTCCTCCCTTGTCACCCACCCCCACTGGAAAGACAAGCAATTCAATACAGGCCATACATGAGTAGTTACACAGAACATCTCCACAATGGACATATTGTGTAACACTAATGATATTTCCCTCCTTTCTATCCTGCCCTCCCCTTGTTCTATTCTCTACATTGTCCCTGTCTCTTTACAGAAGTGTGTGCTTCTAACAACCATCCCCCCAAACCTTCCCTCCGTTCTTTCATCCCCCCTCTCATCCCTTTCCGGCTAGTCTCCTCTAGGGTAAGGTATCCAATTTAGAGTGTATGTCATTCCTTCCCTAAGCCAGATTCAATTTGAGTAAGGTTGACCCTTTCCCTTTTGCCTTCCTGTTCTTCCCCTCCATTGTAACAGTTATTCCTTGCCTCTTCTATATGAGATGATTAACTCCATTCTGTCTCTCCTTGTCTCCTCTCATTCTATTCCTCTCCCACCTCTTAATTTCACCTTTTAAGATATCATCCCTTCCTGTTCAATAGATGCTGTGCCTTCTGTCTATGTACACACACACACACACACACACACACACATACACACACTCACATATGTATTTATATGCATATATACCCTCCTATATAGACATATGTGTATGTATACACATATATACACAATACATACATATGTATCTATTTGTGTATATATACATATACACATATATATGCACATATATATATACACACATATATGCATATACACACTCAAATTTATATTCCCTTCACCTATCCTCATACTGAGAAAAGTTTCATAAATTACAATTCTCATTTTCCATGTTGGCATGTAAATAGTTCAACTTTCATAAATTCCTTATGGTTTCTTTTCCCTGTTTACCTTTTCATGCTTCTTGTGTTTGAATGCCAAATTTTCTAATCAGTTCTGGTTTTTTCCTCAAGAATGCTTGGAAGTCCTCCATCTGATTGAATGACCATATGTTCCTCTGGAACATTATACTCAGTTTTGCTGGGTAGGTGATTCTTGGTTTTAAACCTAGCTCCCTTGATCTCCGAAATATCATATTCCAGGCCCTTTGATCTCTTAATGTAGAAGCTGCTAGATACTGTGTTATCCTGATTGTGTTTCCACAGTATTCAAATTGTTTCTTCTTGGCGGCCTGTAATATTTGCTACTTAATCTGGGTACTCCGGAATGTGGCTATAACATTCCTAGGAGTTTTCTTTTTGGGATCTTTTTCAAGAAGTGATTGGTGAATTCTTCTAAGTTCTATTTTGCCCTCTGGTTCTAAAATATCTGGGCAATTTTCCTTCAGAATTTCTTGAAGGATGATTTCTAGGTTCTTTTTTTGATCATGGCTTTCAAGTAGTCCAATAATTTTTAAATTGTCTCTCCTGGATCTATTTTCCAGGTCAGTGGTTTTTTTCAAGGAGATATTTTACATTGCCTTCTCTTTTTTCATTTGTTTGGATCTGTTTAATAGTATCTTGATTTCTCATAAAGTCATTTGCTTCCATTTGTTCCACTCTAATTTTGAAGGAATTATTCTCTTCAGAAAGATTTTGAGATTGTTTTTCCATCTGGCAAATTTTACTTTTTAAGGCAATTTTATCCTCATTGGCTTTTTGGACCTCTTTTGCCATTTGAGTTCATCTATTTTTAAGGTGTTATTTTCTTCAGTCAGGTTGTTGACTTTCTTCTCATGATTTTCTTGAATCATTCTCATTTCTCTTCCCAATTTTTCCTCCATTTCTCTTATTTGGTTTCAAAATCCTTCTTACGGTCTTCTGTGGCTTGTAACCAGTCTGCGTTTTTCTTGGAAGCTTTTGGTGCAGGAGTTCTGACTGTGTTTTCTTCCTCCCGTTCCATTCTTTGATCCTTTTTGTCCCCAAAAAGAAATCTAAAGTTGGATTGCTGTGCTTCCTTTGCTTCCTTTGCCTGCTCATGTTGCCAGTCAGTTACTTGACTTTGGGGCTCAGTTGAACTCTGCTTTCAGAGGGGAGAGCTTTGCCCCAAATAGCTGAGGTTTTTACTACTGCTGGAGCTATTAGGAGGAAGCCATCTCTGCAGCCCCCTCCACCTTTGGCTTACTGAAAAAGCACCCCAGGACCACCACTGAAGACTAAGATTCGATCCAGGTAGCTCAAGGCAAGAGCACTTAGCCTCTAAATGATCACTTGGTCCCCCTGAAATCTGCAGGCCAGGATCTCTGAAGCAGCCATGTGGAGGTGGCTGCAGGACCACCACTTCAGACTGCTTCTAACTCTGGAGGCAGTTCAAATTTATTTGAGTTCCACTGACATTTTCCCTTTGTCCTTGGTTCTTATGTGTTGGTAATTGTGGAAACCACCACATCTGCCCATGATCAACTCTCCTGAAAGCTCCAGCCAGGGCTTCTGCTAGACGGCCTGGGGCTAAAACCACATGGGGCTGGGCTCTGCTCCCAGCACACTGTGATGAGCCCTTTCTGTCTGTCTGCCAGGCTGCCTTCAGCAGGAGCCTTGTTTCTCTGTCATTTTACAAGTTCTGGAGCTCTAAAATTTGTTTAGATTAATATTTTATAGGTATTTGAGGTGGTTATGGTGGGAGCTGCAAAGTTCTCCTGCTTCTACACCACCATCTTGACTCCACCCCTCTAGCCTTGTTTTTGAATGAAAAAGCATTTATTGAGCACTTACTAAGTGCAATGTACAATGATGAGTACTAGGCATAAAAATAGAGAAGCAAACCAGTCCATGTTCTCAAGGAATTCACATTGTAAAGGTGATGGCAACATGTAAATGATATTTTAGCTCGAAGTCTTACAGAGGTGTACCGCAGGTACAGTAACAAAGTAGATGGCAATGTATATTTAATGCAATTTCTAATCATAAAATCATACCTATTTCTGATACTATGTGACTAATAAATAATAAGGGACAAATAAGACTTTGGTAGCAAGAATTAATAAGCGCAATGTATGCTCAGTCCTGTGATAAGTGCTGAGGAAACAAAGACTGTAGTCCCTGCTTTCACAAAGCTTTCATTCTAATTGGAGAGACAATATGTTCGTATATAAGCATGCACATAACATAGCAAAGTGAATAAATAATAGTTTTGGAAGGGAGTGTACTATCACCTGGGGTGGAATAGAATTAGGAAAAGTTTCATGTAGAAGGTAACTCTTGAACTGAGACTTTAGATCTTTTGTTAAAAAAATATGGAATAAACAAGCATTTTTTATAACAGTACAATAAAAACATTGTGCATGAAACTGCATATCTATTATGCACAACTCACTATTCCTTTCATATATACAATAAAATTATCATGTAAATTTCATTTTTTTCTTCTCTCCCCGTCCCCTGCCCTAGAGATGATTACTATTAGACATAAAGAGATGTATGTGGATAAAATTATATATATTAAAATTACCTTTCTAAATTTCTCTAGATTATTGATTTTGTATTTCAAGGCTTCCACTTAGTCCTGGTCTTTCCATCTGAAATACTCTAAAGCTCTCTATTTTTTTAAAGATCCATTCCCCCTCTCTAGAATTATATTTGCCTTTGCAGGATAAGTTATTCTCAGTTGTAGATTTATATAGCTTGTTTTTGGGAAAAAATGTATTTCAAGATCTTTTCTCTTTTTTAGGAGAAGCTTCAAGATTCTATGAATCCTCACTGTAGTTCCTTATCACATGAACTCCTTTCTTGACTCTTGACTTTTAAAAAAAATTAATATAGTATCCCTTTATTACAGCTATGCATTTCTAGGACTTTTTGTTTTAGTGTTCCTTTCAGAAAGTGTACTTTGCCCTCTGGTTCTGATAGATAGGAGAAGTTTATATTTATAATCATTTGAATATGATTTCAAAACTTTTTTTATAACAATTTTAAGGGAATCAAATAATTCATAAATTATTTCTTCTTGATCTCTTTATGACAAAATTGATGTTTATTTTAGAGCTTATATTTTCTTCTATCTTTCTTTCTTTTGCTTTTTGGAGGGCAAGTGGGGTTAAGTGACTTGCCCAAGGTCACATGGCTAGTAAGTGTGTCAATATCTGAGGTCAAATTTGAACTCAGATCTTCTTGACTCCAGGGCCAGTGCTCTATTCACTGTGCCACCTAGCTTCCCCCTTCTTCTATTTTTCAATATTTAGATATTACTTTAATATTTTTGATGTGAAGTCATTGATTTCTGTTTGTTCTATTCTAATTTTCAAGGATTACATTTAATTAGTAAGTTTTACCATTGTTTCCCTATTACTCTCCCTTCCAGTTTTTCCCTTAGGATTTCCTTAAGTCACTTGTTTCATTTCTTCTAGGAAATGACTTATTCCTTCTGAAAAAATCCTCTCCCCTTACCTTTTAATGCCTGATTCTAGTTGTTGTGGAGTTGTTTGCAATACTTGTTGATATCATATATACATATATGTGTAACTGTGTGTGTATATGTGTATATATATACATATGTGTTTAGATATGTATATATGTATGTGCGTATGTATATAAATCAGTATGTATGTGTATGTGTATGTATGTATGTATGTATACACCCCCCAAAAAAGGCTTGGTCAGTGACTCTAGCCTCCTTGATGTTTCTGAACTAGGCATTCCATCTCCTGAGTTTAGACATTTTTACTCGCTGCTCTGCAAGCCCAGAAGCTCTTCTTCCTCATTTACACTTGCTACTTTCTCAATTTTCCTTCAAGTCCCTGATAATATACCATTTTCTTTAAAAACCTTTCCTTAGTCTCTCTTCATGTTAATGCTTAATGAGAGGTACAACATGAAAGTAATTAAAAACAACAAATAATATAAAGGATAAAATGTGGCTACTCTCAGTTCAAAGGCACTGAGATCAAGGAGGACTGGGAAGGGCTTCTTGTAGAAGGTAAATCTTTGACTGAGATTAGAAGGAAGCCAGGAAAGACAAGAGATGAGGAGCAACTACTCCAGGCATGGAGGAAACTCAGTAACAATGCTTGGAGTCTGGAGATGGCTTGAGCATCTAGTTCAAAGAAAAGCAAAATTGCATGGATTGGCTAGGTGGCACAGTGAATAGAGCACTGGCCCCGGAGTCAAGAGAACCTGAGTTCAAATGCTGCCACAGACACTTAACACAAAACTAGCCGTGTGACCTTGTGCAAGTCATTTAACCTCAACTGCCCTGCTTCCCCCCTCTAAAAAGAAAAATTAAAATTAAAAAGCAAAATTGTGAAGGCTCATGTCATTGGGCACATTTATGCAATGATATTTAAGATGTAAAACAACCAAAAGGCTAGGAAGGTTACAGGTTATGATGGACTTTGAAAGTCTGAGGATTTTATAATTGAGCCTGGAGGTAATAAAGGGCAATTAGAATTTATTGAATAGGAAGGGTGATATGGCCTGAACTGTATTTAAAGAAAATCTATTTAATAGCTGAGTGCTCGATAGATTTGCATGGGGAGAGACTATGTAGGGACATCAACTTGAAGACTATTGCGGCAGTCTAGATTGTGAAATGATCAGGGTCTGCACCTGAGTGATTGCACTGTCAGAGGAGACAAAGGGGCTCACAAGAGAGACACTATGAAGAAAACATTTTAAAAAGAAATTTGGCATCTTTAATTTTTAATTGATGATGGTTAGACTAGGATTAGTACCATGTCTAGATTTTAGATTAAAAAAAAACAACAATATTTAGCATGTCATTTCATCAATTTTTTCCTTTGTAAAAAAAAAAAAAGTGTCAAAACATTCAAGAAAAACTTCCTGTGCTTTTCCCTTTAATCTAAATATATTTTACCTCTTAAGCTGTTTTTTGCATTATTCTCAATCACTAATAGCATACCTCTCAAATATTCATCAAGAAATGAAATTCCTGAGAATGGAATTCAATCAGCTTTCATGCTTGGCATTTACTACAAAATTCTACAGGATACAGTCTTGTCTGACTGAAATGCTTCAGCTTGTGAATTCTGCATGTATTTCCAGAAATTAAAATGTCTGTTCTTAACTGATCATTTTTCCAACTACCAAATATTAATAGGCTGCCATATAGAATGGCTTTGAGAATGACTAGAACCAGCTTGTAACCTCCATGGAAACAACAGGAGGAGTAAACATGTACTGGACTTGAGTTTATTGTTGTAGGAAAAATGTTCAGTCTGACATCAGTGATAAAAAGGTGCACAATGAAGGATAATTCTGGGCATTTTAAAAAATTTTCTTTGTGGTGTGGGAACAATGAATTCTAGCAAGAATAGCTTCTTGCTCACAAGCTCAATGCAATTCTAATGTGAATTGCTCTGATGGCAAAGTCACACTGTTCATTTTCTGACTGAACAGACACAGTTCAGGCATGTTCATAATGGTGCTGTGGTGGTGACAGCTGTAAAGATAACAAGCCTTCCCTCAAAAAGCCCTGAGTGGGCAATGAGAGCTTCCAGAGCTGCAGGAACAAAGTTAACATGAAATCTCACATGCTTTTTTCCTCATCCAAAGTGGAGACCAAACTGTCAATGTGAGATGCTCAAAAACAGAGCCTTTCTTGCTGTGTACCACCAGCCCTCCTAAAGAGAAGAAGGGGAGATACAATGGTATCGCCTTCATCTTCTGTCTACAACTGTAGTATTTTGGCAGAATAGATTGTTCACTGAATTTGAGAATGTCTGCTTGGTCTTACCCATATAAGGATTTAACTTTTTTTTTATGCTCTGTATAAATGTTCTATTTACTGAACATTAGTATAAGCATACTTTAAATTAGGGTATTAAAGGAGCTAGTTATATAATTACTAAAATCACTTTTTGTCAAGTTTGAGCTTATGTTAATCTTTTGGAAAAACTAAATATTTTATCATTTTATAATTTATTATTAAGTAAACTATCGAATTGTGTTTTCAGTATGATTCCATTGCAAAAAACATGGTACTTTGTTGTTGTCTACATATTTAAATCAGATTTGTTGTGATTTAAAATTTTCACTCAACTATACTTTTAACAGGCTGTGAAGATAATATTTGCAAAGAATGATCTAATCATGTTAACAGTTTTGACTGTTCATTCAGTATCAAGGTTTGAATAATTTAAAGTGTTTTCAAACCTAAGTTTTATATAGAGAAGACAAGAAGGAAGGGAGAACCTTTGAAATACTGTTACTCCATGTTTTGCTTCTGGTACATTACTAGATGCACAGTGTCCAGATGTGTACCTCTTGAAACAGTGGTTTTTCAAGTGAACTTGTAGTCCAGTACTTGTTTGTATAAATATTTTAAAATGGACTCTCTATGTTCACTTTATGCATTAAAGTATTATGGTTTTGTCCTAGCAACTAGCCAACAGATTTCCTCCAGAGGTGACTGCAATTCAGATTTATTGTTGTATTTTTTTTTTTTTGGACCAGAGAGATCATTTATTTAGGGAACTCCTAGTGAGGAAACTCCCTCTGAGAATGTAGATCCACAACTACTTAGCAATTTACTGTGTTGGAGAGCTGCCTAGGGCACTAAGAGATTAGGTGACACACCCATTTTCAGGCAGCTAGTATGTGCCAGAGGCAGTACTTGATTGAACCAGTAATATATTTAAATATCAGGTGAAAATAGTTTTATACTCAGATTATTTCCTTATAAGTATTTTAAAGAAGATGAGTGGCCATTCTTCTTGATTCCCTATCACTTTTTCTTTAGGCATGCTTCTAAACTTTTATTCCTTTCTTCCATTCCTTACCTACTATATCTCAAGATACCTTAGAGCAGATTATTTAAATCCCTATTTTATAGAGAAGATTGAGGTCCTGCCATATGAGCTCCCTCACTGAACCTTCCATTCCTCAAAATATCTTGGTTTCTCTTACCTTTCTATTCCCACTTCCCTACAAAAGAGGTATTCACAGACAACAGCAAACCTGATCCTCCTACCTGTGTCAAAGTGTTGTAACTAGGGTGGGGCAACTGGGGTTTGTCTTAAGTTTGTCATTTAGAGGGCTATGGCCACATCACCCTCTGGAGTATTTCCTCCTTTGTCTGACAGTGACTGTGTGGAATTGTTGATGCCTGTTTCCTGGAAATTATTCTACTTCCTTCAGCAACTTAGAAACTTTTTTAATATGCTAGATATACTTCCTCCCTTTCAACAGTAGCAACCCAGGTGAATATGCTCCTTAGCACACTATTGCTATTTGCCCTGAAGTAAAACACACACACACACACACACACTGAGCATAGGGTAGGAGAGAAGGAGAGGGAGAACAGAACAACACATACATAATAAAAACGTAGTTGTAGCTTTGCCATTTGATTCTGTTCCATTTTGTGTTCTCTAGAGAGACAAAACAGGTTTTAATAAACTACCTTGATACATAAAGCCATGAAAGGTGAGAAGAGGTGATACTTGGAGAAGAGAAGGCTCAGAAATAGAAATGATAATAGAATAACAGAATCTCAGAGACTGAAGAGCTCTCAGAAGTATTCTAGTATAACCTAGTTCTAACAAGAATTTCTCCCTACAATATAACTGACCCAGGGTCATTCTGATATCAAACCACAAGAAGAGAAACTTTAATTTCTTCTTTCTCTTACTTTACATTACAGTCAGAAGAATGAGTGAATGGATGAAAATAAATGAATAAACATCAAAGAATAAATGAATGAAAAAAAAAACTTACTAAGCACTTAACTTTGCCTGACTCTGTACTAAATACTAAGGATAGAAATGCAAAAATTGAGGTTGTCGCTGTCCCCAGAACTTAACATTCTGAAAACTGGAGACTGGTCAGTTCTTTTTTTAAATGAGATACCTTATGTTTTCTTCTATGTTTTTCATTCTCTTGATTTTTTTTTACTATTTCTTATTTGGTGGAGTCATTCATTTCTTTGTTGGTTCATTTTAATTTTCAAAGCATCTATTGATTGGGTAAACTTTTTTAAAACCTCTTTTGCTAAGCTGTTAATTCACTTTTTCTAGTCTTTTTTATACTCTCATTCCTTTTCCAATTCTTCCCTCTAACACTCTCATCATTTAATATATTAAATCATTTAAACTCATGCTTCATTTCTTCTAGGAATTCTAGTTGAACTTGCACCCAAACTGTGTGTTGTTGTTTGTTTTTGTTTTTTCCATGATACTCATTTGAAGAATTTTTGGAGTCATTCTCTTTTTTTGAGTTTCTGTATTAGGCATCCCTGTGGCCACATTGGTTTCTTTGTGATGAGATTCTTTTGTTTATATTTTTCCATTTTTATTTCCTAATTTCAGACTTTGTTTCCAGGCTCTGTTTACTTCTAGAAGGAATGTCAGTGCCTTGCTTAGGGTTTGATATTCTCTTGGGTCTTGCTGTCCCTTTCTCTGTATATCTAGTGTTCTATTCTTCCAGTATTTTAGTAGTGGCACATTCTGGGGATACACAAACTATTAGTGCACACAAAGTGTTCAGGCTAATGTCTGATTGGTGCTTCATTGCCTAAGTTTCACAAATTCCTGACCAGGGTTTGGGTCTGAGCAACAGAACTAGGAGCTTGTCCCTGGTTAGTGCTGTAGTAGACTGTTGCTCAAATCAATCACCACCACCAAGTTCAGAGAGACAGAACTTAGGTATCTTTGTCTTCCCAAGTCAGTGACTTGGTTCTTTAGCTGCTATGGACTAAGGTCTAGATTGGAGACTCCACTCCACTGTCACAGTCCTGCTTGCTTCTGTTCCTACTCCTTGCCTAATATCCAGTCTCAGATCCATGATCGTTGCTTTTCTTTATCTTTACTGCTTGGCAAAAGTCCCCTCCTTACTCAACACTAGATATTTCACCCAGTTCTGGGGTATATGTAACAGAGATACCTGTTCCTTCTCCCTGCACAGTATCAAACTTCTTTTTTTTTTTTTTTTTTTGGTTTTGGGTTTTGGGTTTAGGCATTTTCTTGTCCCAGTTCATAGTCCTAGGCCCTTGTTCAGTTTTTACACTGGAATTTTCTGCTCAGAATGGATCAAGCCCTCCTGGCTAGACTTAGTCCATAGGGTCTGCAGAACTTTATCTTTCTCCCTCTGCACACTTGGACTAGCAAAATTACTCACCAATTTTTCTTTGTATTTCCTAATTAGGACTTGATCAGGTGAGTTTTCTAGTTTTTCATGGAGTAGTTGCAGGAAAAACTGGACTCTCCTTCCCCTACTCTATCTTGGTTGGTTCTCGAATTACTTGTTTTTCAGCCTGAAATTATGTATTAGTCAATTTCTCATATTTCTTTTACTAATTTACATCAATTGCTCAATCTTTTTAAGGACAACCTTTGTGTTGTTTCTTGTGATGATGGCCTTGTTTCGAATTGTTGTCATCCTTCTCTGGGATGCACTCTGGATTTTTTCCATCATGTTCCAGACATCTCTCTGTCCTTAAAGCTCTTTCCATCTCTGCAATTTATGCACTGGAACTACCCTCCACTCCTGTGTCTTCTCCCTCAATTGAACAAGAATGCTTAGGCTAGCCATTTCTTCATTCTTTTCCAGATTGCACTCTGGACTTCATTTATCATTCTCCCCATCCACCTACCACCCCCTTTTTCTGCTTTGTTTTTTATGTGTCATCTGCATTTATTATAGAATGAAAGCTTTTTGATTAACAGATACTATCTTTTTTTATTATTTTGCTTTTAGTTGTATTCCTAGCAATTCTCAGAAGCCTGGAACATAGTAAACACTTAACAAATGTTTGTTGATCGACTGAGTGATCTTAAACATCTCAGTTTGTAAAAATATATTCACATGATTCAATAGCTTATTTGAACATTTTTATTTTTCAAAATATTGTTGGTTGAATTCATGTCAGTGTTGTCCATGAAGCGATTTTTGATTCAACTCTTGGCTAGGATTCAGCTGGAGGGAAACCATTTTCAATTTTGTTCAATGAATCTACCTTTCCTGTGCCAGTCCCTCTACTGACCTCCAATCTCACATTTCCTATTCCTTTTCAGAATTCCGGAACTGTGTTCAGTAGACAACTTGAACTCATTATGCCCAAAATGGAAAACATTATCTGTCTCCCAAACCCTTCCTGTCTCTTACCTTACCAGTTACTGTGGAGAGCAGCCTCACCTTCTTAGTGCCTCATACTCATGATCTAGGAGTTATGTTGAATTTCTGACTCTCTCTCACCCCTCGCCCCATATCCAACTTGTTGCTAAGCTCTGTTGATTTTACCTTTGCAACTATTTTCATGATGCCTCCTTCTCTCCTTTGACATTGCCACCACTCTGCTACCATCCCCTCAAGCCTTGACTACTGCCTTAGCTTGTTGGTGAGTCTACCTGCCTCATGTCTTGCCCCACTACAGTTCCATCTTTCATTCAGCCACTAAAATTCAGGTCTAATTATGTCCCTCTTCTATTCAATAAATTCCATTGGCTTCTTATTGCCTTCAAGAACATTTTTAAAAATCCTTTTTGGCAGTCTTCTTCTTAAGTCATTTCAGTCATGTTGTGAGCCCATTTGGAATGAATCTTCAGGTCTAGCAATCTATATATTGTGCCACCTAGTTGTCCCATTTCGTATTCAAAACCCTTCATAAACTAATCCTATCCTACCTTTCCATTATCCTTACATCTTACTTCCTATTTCCCACTTCAGTGACACTGACCTTGTAGTTGTTCCACAAACAATACATTCCATGTCTTGACTCCTGGCATTGTCTGTTGATGTCCCCTGTCTGAAATGCTTTCCCTCCCCCACTTCAACTGCTGAGATCCCTGGCTTCTTTTAAGTCTCAACTAAAATTCTGTTTTCTACAAGGAGTCTTGAGGATCTTAATTCTGGTGTCTTCCCTCTGTTACTTATTTCTTTTTTATCCTGTAAACAGCTTGCTTTGTATATATGTGATTGCTTCTCCCCCCCCCCCCCCATTAAGTCATAAGCTCCTTGAGGGCATGGATAGTTTTTTGCTCTTTTTTTTTTTTTTTTGGTCGCCAAGTGCTGGCAGTAGCACTGTGTCTCACACACAATAAGCACTTAATACATGTTTATTGATTGATTTAGGAGAGGTGATAATGGATTTTTAATTAATTAGAACCATAATGAGCTTACTATTTTCCTGAAAAATAGAATATATTATGAATTTTTCTTTATACTATTGTATTAATGGTATGCTTTAAATAGTAGAAATCTCTGCATGTGTATATCAGATACTCCAGTATTTTCACTATTTGGGGATCTGCTTTATATATTTATGGTATATCCCTAAGACACAGCACACAACTGAATCAAAACTTCTTAGTTAACAATAAAGGCAGAGCTAACATTAATTAATAGTTCTTTAGAGATCATTAATTAATGATTACCAAATTGACAACTATTCTTTATATGCCTAGGACTTTTTGCCACATCGTTTGTGTTCTTAAGTATTATACCTTGTGTTTTTGTTTGTTTTTGGTTTTTCATTGTGTATGATATGAAGATGTGAGTGATTTGCATAGGGGTGTGTGTGTGTGTGTGTGTGTGTGTGTGTGTGTGTGTGTGTGTATAAAAATATATATGTGGCCTTTATTTGGAACTTGTGTCTGTAACATTAGATATATAATGTTTTCAGGTAAGAAAGTAGGATTAACCTTAGGTCTGAGAGGAAGCTAGCAAATCGCCTTCTTAGCAATTCATGCAACCCTGTGAAGCATTTGATGTAACAATTATGGCTATTATCTGGCACATCCATTTTCTGGTTTGGCAATGAAGCAACAGTTTCAGTCACTTCTCTTCATATTATTTTTTTGTTGTTCATTTTATGAGCCTTTTGGAAGGGGGAAGGCAGGGCAATAGGGGTTAGGTGACTCGCCCGAGGTCACATGGCTAATAAGTGTTGAGTGTCTGAGGCCGGATTTGAACTCAGGTCCTCCTGACTCCAGGGCTCACGCTCTATTCACTTCACCACCTAGCTACCTCTTTAACTTGTATTTTTGTTGTGTTGAACTGGACACAATCACATAATGATCAGAAATTTTCTGTGTCCTGTGTTTTTAGGGGCCATTTCTTATTTGCTTCTCAGAAGTTATATGTAATAGTGGAGTGCTATTAAATTGTTTATATTTTATACATTCATATAATAAATGCTGAAAATATTGTTATATGTCTTTTAAAAAGTATGTTGGGGAATAACGCCGAAGTTATTTATTCATTATGTCATTAAGATACTTTCCAAAGTTCAATCCTACGTATCTGTTTGTAATAGCAATGTTCTTTATTACTAGGAATAATTAGACATTTTAGTTGTGTTCTCTAAGGATACTAAAATGAAATATTTTTGGTAGTGGGGTATTTGTAGTTCCTAGGAAAAGTTATTCCTTTCCCTGTGTGCTCAATTATTTATAATTTAGCCACATATGAATACCACAGATTGTAGTGCAATTTTGTAATTCAGCAATATATGACTGAATTCTGGTGGATAACATATTTTGTAGTGTGGACATTGACTGTTTTGTTATTTATAGAATGTAGCATTGAGTTATTCTAAATAAAGACTTTTTCTACTCTTTATGGACTGCTTAGAATTCAATATTTCCTCTTCTTACTTTGTCCCCCCCCCCAAAAAAACCTTTAGATCCTCTGTTATTTGGCAAGGATTTAGTAGCTCAAGGAAATCAATGCAGACTTCTGTACATGAACAGTTTTTTTTTTTCCTTTTGCAGAGTCTTGAATGAAAGCTTTAACCATCTCATGGGTATCTTTATCTTTAACCTAGTCCGTGTGGGAAGGTGTAATGATTAGTTTCTTTATGAATTGTTTGCCAGCTAATTTCTAATGACAGGCATTGTGGAAGAGGGATATTTGGATGAAGATGCGTCTGCAGATGTGACACCAACTCTATGTTTGCTCTTTTATTTGTATACACGTTTCCAGAATAAGTTCTAGGGTGCCGTACGAACACCATGATGCTAGTGTCATAATATGGATTTACCAAGATATCAGACGTGTATTTGTCCGTGCCATGGATGCATTGTTGAATCTCCTGGATAGCTCTGTCGCTTCAGCGATGGATCACAGACCTGAAGCTAAGATAGTGCAGTATAGTAGGACTGTGAATGAACTAGAGATAAAATGATAGAATATGAGAGTGCCAGGGAGCCCAGAGGCTTATCTAACCGGAATTGCTGCCTGCTTAATGCCAGAAGATTCTTTACAATATCCCAGTTACTTTTTAGGAGCTGCTGGGTGGTGCAGTGGCTAGAATGCTGGGTCTAGAGTAAGACTCATTTTAAGTTCAAATCTCAGACACTTCCCAGCTGTGTGACTCTGGGCAAGTCACTTAACCCTGTTTGCCTCAATTTCCTCATCTGTAAAAGGAGCTGGAGAAGGAAATGGCAAACCACTAAAGCATCTTCCCCAAGAAAACCCCACTTGAGTCACATAGAGTCCGAGAGGACTGAAATGACTCAACAGAAATGTCAACTAATTGTTATCCAGACTCTTGTGTGGAGTCCTCCAGTCATGATTCATTCAGCGCTGTAGAAAGAGGCCCATTTAATTTTCTCTGACAGCTTTATTGTTAAGAGATTTCTCTCCTATACTGAACCAGAAGTTGCTTCCCTATAACCTAAATTAGTTCTGCCTTACTCCTTACCGGGGCCAACCCCTCTGCCTGCACAAGGGAGTCAGTTCCATTGACTCCTACAGTGCATTGCCCCATTCCATCACTTTATCTTCCATCTCCTCCTGTTTAGTGGCTCCTTCCATACTTTCTACAGACATACTCTTGTACAAACATTCACTTGTTATTCCATCCCTGCTAAACTATTATCCTGTATCTCTTCTGCCCTTCATGGTCAAACTTCTTGAAAACGTTATTTACAAAAGGTGCTTGTGCTTTTTCTCCTCTCACTCAACTCCTTTCAGTCTGGCTTAAAACCTCATCATTCCACCAAAACTTCTTTCTTCCAAATGACCAGTGATCTCTAAATGGCTAAATCCAGTGTCCCTTTAGCAATCCTTATTGCCTTTGCCCAGGTGGTCAGCTTCTCTTTGATACTCTCTTCTCTCTAGCTTTTCAGGACTCCATTTTCTCTTGACTCTCTTTTTATCTATCTATCAGATTGCTCCTTTTCAGTCTCCTTTGCAGGATCCACACTCAGATCATGCTTCTAATAATAGGTGTATCATAGGCTTCTGTCCTAGACCCTCTTCTCTTCTCTCTTTATACTCCTTTACTTGGTGATCTCATTCAGCCTAATGGATTTACTTAGTGTTTTCATGCTGAGGATACTCAAATTTACCCCAAGTCATACATTTCCCACTGCCTATCAGACATATCATACTGAATGGCCAGTAGATAGTTTAAATTTAACATGCCCAAAACAAAGCTAACTAGCTTTTCTTCTTCCCCCTTCTTCACCCAACCCTAACTTTTCTATTACTCTTCAGGGCCACACACCCTCCCATTCCCTCAGGCTCACAACTGGCATCCTCAACTTTTCTCTATCTCTCACCTTCTATATCCAGTCTGTTCCCAACATCTGTCAGTTTCCCATTTTCAACAACTTCCAAATATGCCCCCCTCTTTCCTCTAACGTTTGGTGCAGATCCCCATCACTGCAGGCCTGGACCATTTCAATAGGCTACCTCAGATTTCTCCTCCAATCCAGTCTATCCTCCTAGTCAGCCATCAAAATGATTTTCCTAAATTGTGAAGCTGACTGTGTCACCCTCCTGCTTGTTTAACTTCAGTGGCTGCCTATCACTACCAGGATAAAATACAAAATCCTCTGCTATTCAAAACTGTTTCATAA
>CM053594.1:219987688-220003115 GCA_028646575.1 Pseudocheirus occidentalis
GATTTAGCTGGTAAAAATTAAAGGAATGTAGAGTTTGGAATATAATATTGAATATGACATAAACACGCAAATAAAAATAACTTACCCAGGAAAACTGAGCATAACCTTACAAGTGAAATAATAAGCCTTTTATGAAATAAAAGAATTCCAAGAATTTCTAATGAAAAGGCCAGAGCTAAATAGAAACTAAAATACAAGCATAGGAGTTTAAAAAAAAAAAGGAGAAAAAGTCAATGAAATGAGAAATAACTAAAAAAAAAAACCAACAACAACAACTAGAAACCAACAAATTTTAAACTCTAGTAAACACTAAAAAAAATAGAAAATCTCAAAATCAAAGAGGAGATGAACAAAATTGAAAGCAAAAATTGAATTAATAAAACTAGGAGCTGCGTTAAAAGATTAAAATAAACTATTATATAAAGATTTTAAAATAGTAAAATAAGAAGTCATTCTAAATTTCTTCTATTGTGCAAGTATGGTCTTGACATCTTAGGAGGCAAAATCAGAACAGAGAAAAAGAAAGCCAGACCAATATCCTTAATGAATATTGATGTAAAACATTTGTAGCTTTATTTATTAAAACAATATGTCTCATTTATATTTTAAAACATCCCAAATAAATCAAAAGAGACAAGTATAGGTGAGAAATAATTCCGATAAGCTGTAGTAATGTCTGTGGATACAAATGTTTTAGTATTTATATACTAAGGAGAAGAAAAGAAATTCCTTATCAAAATTAAAACTGCTATCTCCACTGCATCTGAGACACTAAGCATAATTTGCAGGATCTAACTGAGATCATACGGCTAAATCCAATGATGACTCAAAAGCAAATAGACCAGAATTTGGAAGCCATTTTGCTCTGAAGTCTGCAGGTTACTTGGAGATTGACCCCCTGAGTAATCTCCAAATAACTGAAAGTACTTGATAGGACTGACCATGGATGAATCTGCTTGTGCTCTACTTTTACCTAGAGGAGTAAGGCTTGATAATCTCCATGTCATCAACAAGAATCAGTGGTTCTCGACTTTCCTAATGCTGCAATCCTTTAATACTTGTATGTGGGTGTATCTGCATGTGGGCGGACCCACCTGGAGATAGGTAGAGGAGGTTTCTCAGTTCCTAAGACCATTGGAAATATGTGTTTTCTGATGGTCTTAGGTGACTCCTGTGAAAGGGTTACTTGACCCCCCAAAGGGATCATGACCCACAGGTTGAGAACTGCTGAAAAATAGTGCTGAGTATTTGTTTCTACCATTCCACTAGATTGACCAGCCCCATGTCCTGGCACACCTGCTCAAAATTAATTAATTAATTAATTATTAGTGTCCTTCCATCAAGCCATTGGGTGGGGTCCAAAGTCTCCAAGAATTTGGTCATTTGATATCTGGCCCCTGATCGGTCATTACAAAATTTCTAGCTCCTGTGAATTTTCACTCTTGATGAATTTCAAATTGTTTGCCATAGGTAGATGCACAACCTCTGTTTCTGTTGTATAATTTTCCTATACCATCTCTTTGATGAACCAATAAAATTTGGTGCTGATGTAGTAACTACATTGAGTAAACTCTTCAAAGTTCTTACAAATCTTTGTGGCAGACATCACCTATGAACTAGAACAATAGTCCACATTCTGTTCTCCAGGAATAAAGTGGGAGGCTGCCTAGAATCAGAGGACATTATAGAATCTATGCAGTATGTCATTGTATCTCTATTTCTGGCTAAGATTCAATATAAAAAAAATTTCAATAAAACAAAGAGGCTATAGCAAAGCATATTACAAATATTATATGCCCTTAGGTTTGGCATGCCAGAAATTTGATGTTGTTTCACTATTAGGAAAATAATATAATTTTGGAAACATTTTTAAAAACTCCTTTTTAATACAACTGAAAAAATTAAGAAATAATATTTCTGGGGTGGCTAGGTGGCACAATGAATAAAGCACTGGCCCTGGAGTCAGGAGGATGTGAGTTCAAATATGACCTCAGACACTTAACACAAAAACTAGGCATGTGACCTTGGGCAAGTCACTTAACCCTAACTGCCTTCCAAAAAAGCAAAAAAAAAAAATTTAAAAAAAAAGAAATAACATTTCTCTTGTCTAAAAGCCCTCTTCAGGGCTTATTCCCACTCCCATTCTCATCCCCTTAAAAAGATGAGTCAAAGGTCCAAGATAAGCACCTTCCTTAAGGAAATCATTAAGGATATAAACTGAAATTTCAAAAAGAGCATGTCTTACTAATATCCTTGCCTTCTCCATACCTTGAAGCAATGGTACTATGACCCACCCTTCTCCATTCAAAATGGATTTTCTATATTGATCATAAAAAGGATACTCTTTTCAAATCCTGAGGGTGAATGCTTAAGAAAGAAATAGAATAGTGACTATTGTTCTGGAATGTTAACCAAAAATGTCTTGACATAATATGACATTTTCCTTTTTGAAGTCTTCTATAAATGTCACCTTGACTTGGAGTAAAGAGATGCCTGAAGGCATAGGTAGATTATGTTAGTTTAGATATTTCTCTTTCTATGCTAGAAATAGATTGGATTTAGAACAACATTAAATTAGATAAGATTTTTCTCTGGTGCACGTATGCCTAAAATGCAGAATACAGCATTGATATTTTTCTTCTATATAATATGCCATGGTAACATTAAGAACAATAAAAATCAAATGATTATATAAAAATATTCAGGAAAGGCTTTTTGACAAGATATATCACCAATTTAATTAGAAAACAAGAATAAATATAGCCTTCCTTAATATGATAAGTAGTTTCTAGCTAAGTCAAAAGTCAGAATTAATCTGAATGGTGATAAATAAGAAGCATTTCCCATAAGATTTGGGGTAAAGCAAGGATGTCCACCCTCACTACTGCAATTTGATATAATGTTAGAAATTCTATCTATAGCAATAAAACAAGAAAAAAAAGAAACTGAGGGGATACGCATAGGCAAGGAGAAAATACATTCATTACTGTAGGTGATATGGCAACTTATTTCAACAACTCCAAAGAGTCAACTGAAGTCAATTAAAAAAATAACTTGAGGCCAAACAAAAGATAGAGAACATCATAAAATGCAAAATGGATAATTTTGATTACATTAAATTGAAATGTGTTTGCACAAAGTCATTGCAACCAAGATTAGAGAGGAAGCAGAAAGTTGGGAGTTTTTACAACCAGTGTCTTGATAAAGTCCTCATTTATAAAATGTATGAAGAACTGAGTCAAATTTATAAGAATACAAGTCATTCTTCAATTGATAAGTGACCAAAGGATATGAACAGGTAATTTTCAGAGGTATCTATACCATAGTTATCTATAGTCATGTGAAAAAGGTCTAAATCATTATTTATTAGATAAATGCAAATCAAAACAATTCTGAGGTACAACATCAAACCTGTCAGACTGACTAATATGACAAAACAGGAAAATGATAAATGTTGGAGAAGATGTGGGAAAATTGGAATACTAACACATTGTTGGTGGAGTTATAAAATGATCTAAACATTCTGGAGAACAATTCAGAACTATACCCAAAGGGTTATAAAACTGTGCATATTCTTTGACCCAGCAATACTACTTCTAGGTATGAATCTGAAAGAAATCATAAAAATGGGGAAAAAACCCACATGTACAAAAATATTTACAGCAGTTCTTTTTGTTATGGTAAAAAATTAGAAATTGAGGGGACGCCCATCAGTTGGGGAATGACTGAACAAGTTATGGTGTATGGACATGACTAAATATTGTTATTCCATAAGAAACAATGAGCAGACAGACTTGAGAAAAACCTGGAAAGACTTACATGAACTGATGCTAAGGGAAGTGAGCAGAACCAGGAGAACATTGTGCATAGTAACAGCAACATTGTGCAAAGACTAACTTCAATAGACTTAGCTCTTCTCAGCAATGCAAGGATCTAAGATAACTCCAAAAGACCCATAATGAAAAATGCTATATACATTTGCAGAAAGAACTATGGAGTCCTAAACTAGATCAAAGCATACTATTTGCTCTCTTTTTTTTTGTTTGTTTCTTCTTTCTTGTGATTTAGTTCTAATTCTTCTTTACAGCATGATTAATGTGAAAATATGTTTAATATAAATGTATATAGAGAGACTATATGATATTGCATGCTGTCTTGGAAACAGTGAAGAGGAGCGGGGGGATAAAATTTACAACTCAAAATCTCATAGAAGCAAATGTTCAAACTAATAATTAATTCAAATAAAAAATAATAACGAGCAAAACCAGCACATAAAACCAATACAGACAAATCAAAATGTTCTATATACTATCAACAAAACTTAGCAGAACAAGAGAGAAAAAGAAATTCCATATAGAATAACTGCAAAATATATAAATTATTGAAAGTCTCCTTACCAAACACACATAGTAAGTGTATGCATATAATACACAACATTCTTTATAAAAATAAAGACAAACCTAAATAACTGGAGAAATATTTGCTCAATGGAAAGCAAAGCCAATATAATGAAAATGACAATATCATTTAAATTAATTTACTTATTCAGTGCTATACCTACTAATCAAACTAGAAAATTCAAATAAAAAAAAACAAAAAATTCATACAGAAGAGCAAAAAGTCAAAAATCTCAGAGGAAATAATCAAAAAAGTGGTAAGGAAGGGATCTTAGCAGTACCATAAAGCAAACTATCCTGCAAAACAATAATAATCAAAACAATTTACTATTAGTTAAGAAATAGAATGGTCAATCACTGGAACAGCTTCATATTCATGTAATTCTTTAAGATTTGCAAAGTGTTTTACATTATCATCTTATTTGGATTGCATGACAATATTGTGAGATAGATGCTATTATTATCCCCATTTTACAGATGAAGATATAAAGGCTCTGAGAAATTAAGTGAATTGGTTGGGGTTACATGGCTAGTAAGTGGCACTGCTCATTCTTTCTTGAATGACCCCTCAAGAGGTGAAAGGGCATTCTTCCTATACTCAATATCTTAATTATTAAATGGAAAAAGAGCACACTGTCCTTATGCAATCCACAGTACTAATCATTTATAACATAATGGAAACTACTGGTCTTGGCTAAACACAAATTAAATTTTACCTTCTAGCCTTGACCTTTGTTCTTTACCTACTCTCATAAAAGAACAACTCTGGAAAAGGGATTAATATCTCTAGTTGAACTAAAAAAAAAGAGCTTTTAAATATTTATACATACTACCATGTTAAAAAAAATAGCCTTGCTTCTCATCATTTTATGGTCTAACTTCTTTATTTTTGTTGAGACAGAAGAGATATTCAAATACCATACCCGATAATTACTAACCATGACCCTTTACTTCACTTAAACACTTTTGACCTCAGTTTCCCCATCCATCATATGGGACTAACCAATTCCAATAAGTACCTACCTCAAAGGATTATTGGGCAGATAAAATGAAATGGTTTGCAAACTCAAAGGGACAATAAATATAAATGTGTTTCTTCCTTTATCCTTGTTTTCCTTTGGATCCTTTCTTTCCTTTTCTCACTGGCTTCCAGATATATTTGAGAAAGCCTTTGAATAAATAATGTTCTAAAAAGAATGATCCCAGGAGACTCATAAAGCCCTTTAGATTAAAAAAAAACAATCCTTTTTAATGGTCAAATAATTTCATAACATCTCATCAAAACACTAAAAAAATTAAATAAAATGCTTTATTTTTATGATAGTGAATGGGGGAGGGGGTAAGCTCAACTGATTTTTTTTCCACTGAGTTGGATAATTCTTCACTGATTTTTTTCAGTTGTTTGGCTACATTTTTGATGCCACTGTATATCTTTATTTCCCCCATATCCTGTTATTTCTTTATATAGTTTGTTGTTTGGACACAGCTTCAGGACAGGACAGATATTAAAACTGCATAGGATCTCCTAAGATCTGAGACTGAATATCTTATTTAGATTAGGTAGTTTCTTTGTGGATCTGGAAAAAAAAATATGGAGAACGTATGTGTGTTTGTATAACCCTGAGTGTCTGGTGTATGTATTTCAGGTTCCAAGGATCATTTTATAAAGGTCTAATACAAAACCGTAAGACTTCTTCAGTCTCCTATCAGCCCATCCCACATATATAATCTCATGACTCTTGAAAGAAAACTTGTTTTTTTTTTCTGAAATTCTACATTTCTGATAAACTTGATGTAACCCACCAATAATTGCAGGATGCATTTGATGTTGTTGTTATTTTGTCAATGTACGTTGTTGTTCTAATGGCCCAACTTGGTTGCAGACATTTTAAAAGCAGATCATTCAAATTTGATAGTTTCTGTAGTTTTTCAAACATCAGATCCCCAGATAGAATAATTTTGGAGGGGTTGGATCTGTTATCAGTTGAGGCTACAAGCCAAGGTCCATGAGAAAGCACTAATCAGATAGTGTCATGTTAGTACTGCTCCTCTCCCCTGTTATTTTAATCTATCTTATGCTAATGGTAAAATTGTCTGACTCTTTTGATGATAACAGACCAAGACTACTTGAGTCATTACATCTGGCACATCTTTTCCTCATCCATTCTAGTTGCCAGAGCCTTTTCTGATTTGTCAAAGAGGAGAGCTGATTACTGTCCCTTTTTTCTTTTTTTAGTCCTTTGTCCTACTGACATCTTGTCTGCCTGATTCATAGTTATAGCCGAGCGTTATGGTTTTCATGAGAGGGAGTAGATGAGAAAGAGAGATGGAATAAAAAAAGGGAAGGAAGGAGGCCAGAAGGGAGGAAGGAAAAAGAAAGAAGGAAGAAGAAAAGGAGGAAGGAAAGAAGGAAGGAAGGAAGGAAGGAAGGAAGGAAGGAAGGAAGGAAGGAAGGAAGGAAGGAAGGAAGGAAGGAAGGAAGGAAGGAAGGAAGGAAGGAAAAAACTTTTCTTTAGGAATCTGCCCTTTCTCTGTTTTATCTCTGAGCTCTTCTGTGAAATGAATGTATAGACCACTAGGCCTAACATAGCATTAACTTTCAGTCCTGCAAATCCTTTATAGTTTATGCTGTTCTTTCCAGGAATGACCCTGATTCTATAAGGTTTTATCTCTCCCTTTGGCTTATGCAAAGGACTCTGGAACTTGTCCTTGAAAGAGTACATCCCATCAGTCAACAAACATTCCTTCTCTATTTCTCAAAATACAAAGTCCTACATTTCACCCACCGTTCTACAGTATGTCATGCTACAGAAATGGCTATTGAGTTCGTTTCCTGTTTGGCTTCTCATTGTCTTCATTTATATAAGCCATGGAGGAAGTACTTAACTTTCCATAAATATGAGAAAGCATGATCTATGTATAATTTAGACAGTTCTTTTATTGAAATTCCTGCTCTCCATCACCCTCTCCTTTCTCACATTCACCTCCACCTCTTTATGACATGCCACAGTGAAAAACAAGATTTGTAACAGGAGCACTTGAGTTCAAATTCTGGTCCAGCTATTCATTAGCTGTATAAATTTTGAGCAAGTCACTTAACCTCTCTTGGCTTTAGTTTTCTTATCTATAAAACTAGGGAGTTTAAACTAGATGGTTTTCACTTATGATAAAAAGTCTTGTACAACTCTAAATCTCACGAGCCCAGTAGATCTATAGCTTAGACTGATTCTTTCAGATTTTCAGACACCCCTGGCCCCAAGTGTCTATTTTTACAAATAAGTCTTTGAATAATTAATTTTGTCATTTTACAAACATGATGATGACCAGTCAGTACAGGATAAAGCAAATTATGTTCAACTCAGTTATCCTTTTTTGTTCTAAGTTTAGCCTGTTCAAAAAAGCTTTCTCCTTCAAAATGATATATCAGAGCTAAAATTATACTTTCTAGAGGAAACCTTTCCAAAGCCTTCTTAATTCTAGTGCCTTCCCTCTATTGATTTTTTCCTATACATCCTGTACATAGCTTGTTTATAGAAATTTGTTTTCGTGTTGTTTCCTCCTTGAGGGAAGAGACTGTCTTTGGCTGGCCTTTGGAACCCCATGGCTTGGACAGTGCCTGGCATATTGCAGGTGCCTAATAAATAGTTACTGACTGACTGACAGCAATTGTATTCATTTTCTTTGCAGCTGTTCATCTCAACAATTAAGGTTAGTTGACTTTAGAAGACTGTTTTTTAACAAATATCACTAATAAAGATGGTTGTCATGAGTGCTGCCTGAACAATTCCATTTTCTTGAGTTCTTCATGTTGGCAATTAATTTGGAGTTAACCAGTTTCTATTTTCTACATGAAAGGGGAAAATGTGTGTAGCATTCTTCAGGTCAGGGGTGGTGAACCTGCAGCCTTGCGGCCACATGTCCCCAAGTGCAGCCCTTTGACTTCTTCACAGGAAGCTTGTATTTAGTAAAGTGGCTGTACTTGAGTACCCCTGGAGGGCCACATGTGACCTTGAAGCCCCAGGTTTACCACCCCTCCTTTAGGCTATTCCAATAGAAAGATATCTAGGGAGAGAAATGGAGCAAGGCAGAGGTAAATGAAATGAATAATAATAGTGAATGATCTCCCACAGTAATATTGGATAATGGAAGATTATTTCTGGAATAAACCTGGGAGAGCATAGAGTAGAGCATGACCAATGAGAAAACTGAGGCCAGTGGAGATTAAGTGATTTCCCGAATTTCACAGAGTTAGCTAGCAAACAATTCCAGACCAGAGCTCACTTCTGGTTCCCATCTTCTCCCCTCTCCCCCCCCCCCCAACTGCTCCACAGGAAGCACAATTTAAAAACGAACAAAAATCCCAGTCTCAGTTTCATCTACATAAAGGGTTCCTAAGTTGGTATTTGTGAACTTATATGTGTGTATGTATGTATACAGAGAGAGAGGGACAGAAAGACAGACAGAGGCAGAGACAGAGACAGACAGAGAGACAGAGACTCAAGGGGACTAAGCAGCATTTGGAATATGTCCTGATCACCTAATGTCATGAAAGCATCCCTAAGGAGATTTATCTGTGCATGCTCAGGTCTCCCAAAATGGAAGATCCCTTTTTCCCCTATTTAAAACTGGTGATAATGAGTCCTGTGCTCACTTACCAGCTCATGCTCTTTCCTGATGTATCCAGAGAGTGAAGATCACAGTTCTTTCAAAGGGCAAGCAGCATAAATTGAATGGATGAGAGGGAAAGACCTCCTACCCCTGTTCTTTTTCTTTTACCCCAGCTTCTAGAAATAGGCTGGAGGGGAGGTAGGGGTGATGTTTCTTTATGTTCTGTGTTCTTTAGTCTCAGTTTCTAAGCCCAGATAACAGTCCCCATTAAACAAGGAGTTCAAGCCATGGCAACCTTGGAACCAGGATTCCAGGCTTGTGTGGGGAAATCAGGGTACCCAGGACTCGAGTCCAAAGCAGATTTTGGACTTGGAACTGGGAATGGGTTTTATAGGAACTGAACTAAACTATGAACTAAACTCCCCAGAGACTGAGGTAGTATAAGGAGGAAGATGAGGGAGAAGGATTATATTTCCTACATATGGGAGTAAGTTCTTATATTGTGATTATACTGTTGAGTAAATGTTTACTTATAAAATGTTTACTTATAAAATTTACTAATAAATGTTTACTTATAAAAACTAATCTGAATGTTAGTGGATAAATGAAAGTAAAACCAAGGGACTTTCCAACATTTGAGGTAACACTGTTGGTAGGTACTGGAACAGCTTGCAGAGAGCCTAGATACCCCAGTGCCCTTAAGGGTACTAGAGAACCCTAGTAATATAACCTACCTGACCTTCTAGGCAGTGAGGGCCAGGGTAAGTCATATTAGATATAGGTTAGATAAGACAGATGGATCGATAGATAGCTATATTACATTATAATTGGTTTCCTTTGTACTACTATATATTAATTTTATGCATTTAAAAACATTATTCTAGGGGGCAGCTAGGTAGCACAATGAATAGAGCACCAGCCCTGGAGTCAGGAGGACATGAGTTCAAATACAGCCTCAAACACTTAACATAAAAAACTAGCCGTGTGACTTTGGGCAAGTCACTTAACCCAAATTGCCTTACCTTTCCCTCTCTAAAAAAAAAGCAAAAAAAACCCCACATTATTCTGAGATAAATTTAATGGGGTTCAGCAGACTGCCAAAAGGATCTATTACACAGAAAGGGTTAAGGATCTCTGGTCTAGATACTTCCAAATCAAAAGTGCTTTCTGATCTTGGTAGCAAACACTAAGAAAATCATTTTGGAACTGAATTAGCTGTTAGGGGAAAAAAACAAAAACCTTTATGTGTTGCCCACAACATCACTCAAATATGTCTTAATAGGGAATGTCCTAGGCAGAGGTTTAAATTGTTAATTCTAGAGGTGATATCTGGGGACAAGGAACTAAGGAATCACATTACTGAGTCTGTGGAATGCATTTAGGAAGCAAATATAAGACTATCCTTAAAAGCTACTGTTTGTAATGATGATAGGCTAATTATATATGTATTGTCATTATCTGTTCTTTTCATTGGGAAATGACATACTCCCTGATATACTCCTGCCTTTTATATGGAGTTCTGCTGCATAACCCCTAGTCTTCCTTGTTTTTCTTTGCATGGCCTAAAGATGCCATATTTACATTTTACAATCCTATCATTTCAGAGAGAAAATGTAAGGAAAATACAACTCTGGTTTTTCTGGAAATTTTAAATTGCACTCCATGTGCTTAAGACTGGTGAAATATTGGATTACCTATAATGATTTCAGAGATAAAAATTATGAGGGGAAATTAATTATTTAAGACAGTCTAAAGAGATACAATTGAATAAAGGAGAATTTAAGTTAAACATCAGGTTTAATTTTCTGAGCAAGTATAACTCAGATCAGGAATATTCTTACATGAGGTTATAGAAGCTTCTTCAGATGAGACATTAAAAATGAGACATCTTTCCCAGTTTAATTTTAAATGGGGGCAAGCTATATTAGAAAGACAAGGAGTAAATGATCCACTATGTTTTTAAAGTGTTAATATTTATGAAACCATAATCAGAAAGTTCAAAAGATTCTCCTCCTCTCCTACCCTCCCCACTTTCCCCCCATAATCAAAGGTATGATTTCACACCAAAGGGTATCTGAGGTTTTGCAAGGTTTAAAAAAGGGATAGTTGTGCCATATTTTTTCTTTTTGGAGGGTGGAAGGAAGGGCAATTGGGATTAAGTGACGTACCCAAGGTCACACAGCTAGGAAGTGTTGTGTCTGAGGCCAGATTTGAACACAGGTTCTCCTGACTCCAGGGCCAGTGCCACTTAGCCGCCCCTTAGCTGTGGCATCTTGAGCAAGAGATGTAGAAGGGACATAAATTGGAATAAAGGGGCTAGAGATCTAAAGCAATCAGGAAGACCTGGGTTCACATACTTTGTATGACCTATTCTGTGTGACCATAAGCAAATCATTAATTTCTCTGAGTGTCTAGTTCCCTCATCTGAAAGATGAGAATAATATCTGTAGTACTTACAAGACAGGACTATTGTAAGGCTTAAATAAGAAAGTATATATAAAATGCCACATAAATATCTATTTTTATTACTTAATTTTATGCTGATTTTTATATGCATATTAATACTTTTATGCAAACAAATTATTACAGTCTTCATTTAAAAATGCAATACTAGGCTATTATTGTGACATTCTCAATATCCAAAGATCACACAACTAATATCTCATTACTTAAACATAAACTAGTAGTTATTCTGGGTTTGGGGTTTGGGGTTCTAGTAACGGAAATAGATTTTCCTTATCTACTATCATATTTTGAATATTTTAACAAAACAACAATAACAATAAAACAAGAATCAGTCATTCAATCTATCAATAAGTATTTATTAAGTTCCTATGCCAATTACTCTTCTGGAAATATAAAGGAAAAAATTAAATAATCCTTGCCCTCAAGGAGCTTATATTCTATCACAATCTCAAATAAATTATTAGTGAACAATTACAAATGGAAACACATTATCTGGGACTTAACAGCATCAGAAAATTAGATATTTGAATACTAAATAGATCAAAATGATCTTATCATTCCCTAATGGAGTACTCTTTGTACTTTGCTTTGTCTTAAAGTGTACATCTTTGCCACAAACCTTTTAAAGTGTGATCTTCAATTATTTTGATTAGTTGAAAGGAAGTCTAGAACTATAAGCAGCTGAAAAAGAATACTTAAGCTTATGTGATACATTAGTATTTCTCATTTCTGCTTGTAAATATTTAGTTACGTCAATATTTAGAGAAGAGAGAAAATGAGCTTTATGTACTAGTTGCACAGCCATGTCTAGTGCACAGTCAGACCTTGACTATTCACATTTAATCATTTTACACATTGTCACATTATCTTATTAAAATAAACAGAATCTTTCAAATCCAGCCTCAGACACTTAACACGAAAAACTAGCCGTGTGACCTTGGGCAAGTCACTTAACCCCAACCTGCCCTCCAAAAAGCAAAAAAATAAAAAAATAAAAAAAATAAAAAGAATAAAATAAACAAAATCTGGTAAAAAAAAAAAAGAGAGAGAAAGCCTTTTAGACTAAAATATTTAAGGTGAGAATCAGAAATCTAGGTGAGACACATGTCACTATCTATCGCCTGGTGTTTTGCCTCAGGGTGAGAGATGTTGCCCATTCCTACCATCTAATAGGGAAATAGAAGAACAGGTGAAATGAATGGAGGATGGGGAGGAAGAAAAAGTTGCTTTCTTACTTAACGACAAACTTTACAGTCCAGTTTTGATTTTCAGTTTAAAATATAACAGCGTCTGGAGCATTGAAGAGTGCCTCTGATGGCATCTGCATACATTCAAACCTAGCTATAAAAGTGTTTCAGAATCCAATGATCAAATAATGTTTACAACAAGAATAAAAGATGGAGGTAAAAACTGATGTATGTAGAAATAAGTAATAAATTGGTATTATGAAAAGAACACTGGGTTAAGAACCTAAAACCTAGATTATAATCCTGGTTATGCTATGTGGTACCTGTGTGAGCTATTGCAAAGCCTTTAAACTATCCGGGCCTCAGTTTTCTCATCTGTAAGATCAAGAAAGTTGAACAAGATGACACCTAGAACTTCCTTCTAATTCTAGATCTGTGAGTATATTTGCTTCTAGATGTGACAATTAGTAAATATGTGTGTGCATGTATATAATATGTAAATTGTACACACACAAACATACACACACACACACACACACACACACACACACACACACACACCAGACCTGGTCCTCTCTCTCTCTCTCAGTTCCAGGTAGGTTACCTCCACCTTTCAATATTCCAGGTTACACTGAAGGGTTGGATGTAGTTCTCTCTACTTCTATCAGCTCAAACCCCTGCTACCTATGTTCCTTCTGTTGTTGGAAGCACGTAGCACTTCCATTTAACCACTTAACATCATTTAGCTTTTATAATAGGATATTTACTTCAATAATATGGGGTAGAAAAATATATAAACATTTCACCAAAAATCATGGGGACATACTCTCACCTTGGTCACAGAGAGTGGAGTAGGGATGGGAGAAAAGTAGACTCAGCTTACCACATATGTGTGTATATGCATAAAATGTGTATTTCTGTGCAAGTATATGAATATGTATGCATACATACTGACATATCAGTAAAGTCATTGATCTCCTCAAGTTCATGTCTAGATGTAGCACGACTGCCAGATGAGTCCTTGTCTCACATTTCACTGGCCAATGTCCAGAAGGTAACTCCAAAAGGTGGATCCTTGATCCCTGGGGCATCAATGATTCAGTGATTCTGAAACCCAGATTCTGGAAACCAAAAAGTCCTCAAGATCCCAAGGTTGGAGGCTCCACTACCTTCACCTAAAATAGAAAAGAACAAACACAGAGCACAAGGACCATTTCTTGTGACCACATGACCTGAGATGGGAGAAGATGACAAGGTCTTTCTTTTCACAACATTATTTCTTATACAATGTCACATGAGTGAAGAATTTAAACCACCAAAGCAACTGCTGAGAGAATGCTCAGAAAGCTAGTCCAAAGTTGATTCAGCCTTTTTAACACACCCCCCATGCGGACTTGTCAATTGAAAAAAAACTCATGCCATCCATACGACTAGCAGACCAGACTCAGTTACAAAATATCTATACATGTTAAAAAGTCTATCTATTCCATGTCATCATGGCTCTCCCAAAAGCAGGCTTCCCGGATGCTCTACGTGGGGAAGCTGCATCAGCTCAGTAAGTTTGTGGGGTCAATACATGCACCAGATCCAGGTTATACAGAAATTCATGTTTTTATACAATCTACCCATCATTTCTGATTGTCCATGTAACTGCTACTCTCTACATAGGGCACTATACAGATCATTAAAGTGAGTTTGTTGTGTCACCTTAGGAAAGTCACAATCTCTTTGAACCACTTTCCAAATCTAAAAAATGAACAAATTGACCTAAATGGCCTTAATATCTCCATCTGCTTATTGTTCTTTTTGTATTTAAATGGTTCCTTTGGTTTCTAAAGGTTTGTCACTCAATGACTCACCATCATCCTCATATTTAGGAGATGGTTAGAGAGATTTAAACATAAAGTCTGTTATGAATGAGAATGAAGTCAATTCATCCAATTGGATACAATCTTTATTGAGGACATATTATATGATTAATATAGAAATCAACATAAACTAGCTTAGTTTTAGTAATGCTGTATTCTAACCATCTGAGTCTGTTTATCATTTATTATCCTGTTTAGGGATTTCTTTTTTTTTTTTTGAGAGGGGAAGGCAAGGCAGTTGGTGTTAACTTGCTCAAGGTCAATTGGTGTTAACTTGCACCACCAGCAAGCATCAAGTGTCTGAGACTGGATTTGAACTCTGATGCTTCTGACTCCAGGACCAGTATTCTATTCATTGTGCTACTTAGTTATCTAAGGGATTTATTACACATCATACATGCATGCATGCACACATATCCATGTGTATGTGTGTATGTGTACATATATGTGTGTGTATATATGTATGTGTGTGTGTGTGTTAGCTAGTTCTAATTTTGCTGGAGGGTTTATTCCCCTGATAGAAATGTAACCAAATTTTGGTAGACCCCATGCAAAGTCGTGTTATTTTTTTTTTATTTTATTTTCTTGGTTATATCATTTGTTTCCACAAGGTTTTGAGTTACAAATTTTCTCCCCTTTTTGCCCCTACCCCCCAGCCCAGAACATTGTTCCCACTGTAAGCCCCTTCCCACAATCTGTTCCCTTTTATGCCCTCCTCCAAAACCCCTCTAGCTTTCTAGCAGGGCAGGGAGAAGCTCCCTGCCCCCATCCCTGTATGTATTATTTCCCAGTTGCATTTGATTGTATAGCTTTAAATACTAGATTCTTGCAATTCCTCCCTTGTCACCCACTCCCACTGGGAGGAGCAGCAATTCAATACAGGCTGTACCTGTGTAATTAC
>CM053594.1:220003615-220062846 GCA_028646575.1 Pseudocheirus occidentalis
CTGGCCTTCTCCCAAGTCAACAGGGAGTGTCTCAGCCAATAGCATTCTTCCACTCAACAGGGGAATTCACACCTTTTCACCAATGGACAGAGTTCTGGGAATTCACACCTTTTCACCAATGGACAGAGTTCTATACTTAGCCCTAAGTATCTGATCAAGCAAATTGATTACCATTACATCTTCTTAACTCTTTATATTTTCCATGTACTTTTGGATCCAGGGACATTGGTTTCTTTGCTGTTTCATGAAAAGGACACTCCAGTGTCTTGGCTCCCAATATTTTCTCTGGCTGTCCCCCATGACTAGACTGCCCTCCCTCCTCCTCTGTGAAAACTGGCTTCCTTTAGTTGCTTAGTCCTTCAACTGTTCAGTCATTTTCAATCATGTCTGACTCTTTGTACCCCTATTTGTGGTTTTCTTGGCAAAGATATTTGAGTGGTGTGAGACTTCCTTCTCCAGTTCATTTTACAGATGAGGAAAAACTGAAGTAAAGAGGGTTAAATGGGTTGCCCAGGATCACACAACTAGTAAGTATCTGAGGAGAGATTTTAACTCAGGAAAATTAGTCTTCCTGACTCCAGATCTGGCATTTTATCCCCTGCATCCCTCTAGGTGACTTCTTTAAGTTACAACTAAAATTCCATCTTGTACAGGAAGCTTATTCCAACCCCTCTTAATTCTAGGGTCTTTATTTTTTTATTATTCCCTATTTATCTTGTATAACTTATACATATTTGTTTACTTGTACATTTGTTGTAGATTATGTGTTTCCTCCTTAGTTTGTAATCAACTTGAGGGCAGAGGCTGTCTTTTGCCTCTTTTTATATCCCTAGTGCTTAGCATAATTCCTGGAAAATGTAGATACTTAATAGGTATTTACTAAATGACTGACTTTTGCATTCTGGAGTCACGAAACAAATCTGCTATATTTTCCATATGGTAGCTTTTCAAATATTTATATGGTCATAGGAATTTAAAGTTAGAAAGAATATTCTTAGATATTATCTAATTTAACATTTTATGGATGAGAGATCTGAAAGACAGATTAAGTGACGTGATCAAGAATGTAGGCCTGTGGGAGTCAAGCTTCACACACAGACTTGTCCCCTACAAATTCATGGCTCTTTCTGTTGTATCACATTGCTGATGTCGTGGCTTCTTCCATCATCATGTCTTCTTGACAGAGAAGATTTTGAGTCCTCTCAATATCTTATAGACCTTATTCAGAAAACATTACAGTTGATGAGAGAGCAAACATGTCTATTATCAGCCAGGTACAAATCATCAAATAGAGAAAGAGTGATATCTGAGTCTTGTTTTACCCAGTAGCAATATGGGAATAATAATAACAGCCGCATTTAGTACATTGTGAGGAGCAACAGTATTTTATATACACACGTATATATCATGCATAAGAATATGTGTATGTCAGTAAAACAATTCTTGAAGGTCTGTATGTTAAGTATAAATATTCCATCTTGTATTCCTCAGCATATGCTTCATTTTGTAATATCCCTCATAAAAATGAAGCTGAGAGGGATGCATAACAGGAGTTTGATAAAGAATAATAACATTTCTTGATTACGAAGTTGTATATTCCTTTTTGTGTATTAATATAATCTTTCCTTTTAGATAATGAGTCCATGTGTTATATAATTGGCTCACATAGGGCATGTAGATGAATGGTAGTCCTGTAAGCCCAGCTCATCTCTATAAAATTGTTCTGGTCCCTCCTCCACCAGTTAGTAGGTCATGCATTTCAGTTGGGGACAGGGAGGGAGGTCTTTTGATGGAGAACATAGTGAGAAACACATTGTACTTGAAGAAATTCATGTTGTCTCTTAAGTCGGAGCATCTTTCCATTCTAAATTCTCAGAAATAATGTTTTAAAATATTTCATTCTTGAATTTTACCATCAAATTTATTTAGGCTCACTTAATTTTTTATCAGCTTTTATTTCCTACCTCCCAAGGCTTTTGTGAGGAAAGCACTACAAAGTAATATAGATGTTGATGATGATGATGATGATGATGATGATGATATATAATAATTTCTGCAGTAAAGAGGCAGTCGTAAATCAAAGGATCCTAAATATTCTAGGTATCTCTTATGGCTAAACAACGTATAAAATCATAACTTTTGAGCTGGAAGTTATATCAAGAGGCTAACCAGTCCAGTAAACCAATTTAAAAGATGAACAAGCTAAGACCCAGGGAGATAACATTATTTTCCCATGGTCATGTTTTCTAAGCTATTAGAGCTCAGAATAGAACTCAGGTCTCTTGAGCTGAAACCCAGCATTCTTCTCACTGTAGTTTCAGAAGGATAAGAATAGATAACAAAATGTAGACTTTCCCCCCTGTCATTCTAGGTGCTGAATTTTTTTGAGAACTTTAGAGAAAAGTTAAGGGAAACTTCTTCTGTCTGCAACTAAGAAAACGCAACTCTTCTAATCATACTGGGTTGTTTTAACCTTGAGATATTTTTGTTTTGTAACTAAACCTATAAAGTCACTTCTAATAATGTATTTTATATATATTAATTCTCTTGAAGTGTACTCTTTGGAAGGACAAGTGTCCTTACTGAAACTCATTCTATCTTATGAAACTAATCATGTTTGTCTAGATCTGTTCGGCACAATTATTTGATTTGGGTGAATATTTAAAACATCTTGACAATGATGAAGGAGAGTTTCTACCTTCATATTTTGCAAATAATGTGCTGTCTTATGTCTTGTTTGGTTTTCTTTGGATTCATATTGCTCAGTTATAAATGCTATTACATTTATTTTATTTGAAACATATTGTCTTATAAAATTATCGAATGTCAAGAATATAAAATTGAATTTGCTTGAACAATTTATCAGCATTTGATGTGAAACATCCATCATACCAAATTAATAGTCAACCAAACTCCTGCTTTTATTGACCCTTTGAACCTCTAAAATTATACCATGTGACATGAAGATATACATAGCAGTTTGCCTTTGGCATTCAGAGGTAACATTGAAATTTTATTATCCAATGTAGTAGAAAGTATAGAACAAAACCTAGCGGGAACTCTTCTTACCAGCTTGGTCACATATATAGGTGAGCTCCCGTTTGGATTAAAACACACATACACACATACAAACATCTCTTTTTTGTTACTTTAATTTTATTTGACTCAGAGTTGATAGTCATTGCAAAGTATTTGCTCAAACTGATCATCTCTGAATGTTACACATCAACATCTAAGTATCATTAGGTATTTGGCTGACATTGTCCTCTGTAGAAGCATTGCTGGCCCAAACCACAAGTTATTTCTTTTGCTGTGTTTTCTATATTAAGCCATGTGAGTATTCAGCTAGCACCAGCTGTCATAAATGATCTAACCAGCAGCATCACTGAATTGCAGTGCCTATAATGCCCATTGTAAAAGGCCCTATAGGAAATGCAAATATACTATCACATTCTAACCTGCTCCTCATGCCTATTTTTTCCCCCAGACCAATATAATCTGATTCCAGTTAATAATTTAGTCCCAATCACCATCTTATCTTCTGAAAAGGAGAGTCTGATTTGAATCACAAGGCAACTGACCTTGAGAGGAGATTTAATATATACAGTATACTCTCGAGACTTCATGTATCACCTCTTGGTCCCTATGCATAATTTCTCTTGATCTCATGAAAAAATCAACTGGGCTGATACTTCTTCCGATCTTTCTCTCTGTTATTTGTTGTAATTATGTCCTGATGGTTTTTATTCTCTTAAGCTTAAAATGAAACTTTTCAAGTGGGCACTTCAATTTTTCAAAAAGAATTTTTTAAAACTAAATATGGGATTGTAGATTAGGAAGCGAGTGGGACATTTCAAGTCATCTAGGGTAGATCTTCATGTTTCCATGGGAGGGACCTGAAAGAGACTGGCCTGGTAAAGATGTAGAACTGGCACTTACAAAAACAGCAGTAACAATCACAAAAGTTTTCACCTGTTATTATCTAAGAAGAACATCATTTTATAAAGAAGCAATAATTTGAATTGGAATCACTAATTAAGTATGTTGAAAAATTTCAAATACAAAAGACCTCTTTGCTATTGTTTCATTCTATAATTTTTATTTATAAATGGAGAAATAAGTTTGTTCAAATAAGTTGAACAAAATATGGGTTTGAAGGTAATTTATGTTTTAGCATGGGTTATTCAGTGACATAAAGGAGTTCTAAAAAACTCAAGCTTTATTTAAATTTATCTCATCTAGGTTAAATACATTTTATCTCACACTTTTACATGGGAAAATGCTGTGTGTGTTAACAAATAAAATTAAACAGGGCATGTTGGTGCACATCTATTATCCCTTTTACTGAAAAGGACTAAATTTAATTGGATGTCCACACTAAATCTGGAACAAATATAACGTCCACCCCCAATAGCCATTCCCTGTGAAAGGGACAAAGGTTGCCTAAGGAGGGACAAAGATCCAGAATAGAAACAGTTAACAGTAGTATCTGACCATGGAGGGAGGAGCAAAGGAAATAGAGAGAGAAAGATGAGGAGAGAAGGGTCAAGCGGAAAAGGAATGATACATGAATTTCTAGGTCCAAATACTTTAAGAATCACTACATCCTCAATGTAACCAATACTCTCAATTTTTAGATGGAAAAGTATGGATCCTATAGCAAACAGGAATTATTCTATAATGCCAATTTTAGATATCCTAATGAATATCTAGCAGTATAAGTAATTAATATTTAGCACCAGACATACCATAAATTGAAGACTAGAATTTGTTGTTGCTCTTTTTATCTTAATGTCTAGATATTGATAAGAAAAAGAGACCCAGGCATTTTAATTTCAGGATAGTAATGGTGTTTGGGTAAGTGGAGACCTACGGAAGGGTCTTTGGAAAATTAATGGATACTTGGAAAAAGAGAAGACAGTTTTGATTTGGGATGAATGGGTGTCTTTATGAGGAGTAGAATTGTTCAGATCTCATTTACTTCTTATTATACACCCAAGTAGGCTGAGTGAATTTAGATTTTCATTCTTCACCATCTAGAGTTTTAACATTTAGGCTTGGGTCATACTTCACATTTGTTAAATGTAGAAAGTATGTAAATTAAAGGCATACATCTACCTTTGGGATTTGTTTTCCCTCAGTGGAATAAAAGTGGATGAAACCAGAGGCAAGCCTCCATGCATTTCAGAGTGATGACATTAAAAAAATGAATCTGAGAATTTTTTATATTATTTTTCCGTGAAAAGCCTTTTATGGAAATAACCTTGATTTTTATTAGCTTGTGTTCTATTTTAAATCACGCTCTGACGGAATGATTAAATCTAATATAAAGTATAGAGCAAGTTAACAGGCTTAATAGTCCTAAAGATAAGATAGGAATGTTTCTGTTATTATCTTGAACAGTCAATAATGAACTGAGTTGTTGTCTTCTTTAACTATCGTGCCATTTTCATCCCTTGCTGCATTACTCAAAATAATTTTAAAATAACATGATATTTTGTATGTCAGTTAACAAAATCATTTCTCCCAGAGGAGCATCTTTCAGGTTGGCTGGTTATTCCATTTGAAATCAACTGCTTGGCTGGAAGTAATATTTCCTTGCAGTTTGAGGCAGTTGGTTTGACAGACTCTAAAAACACATCTTCTCCTATAAATCATGAGGTCACAGTTAAGTTAAAAATGACATTTTTCTCACCACATGGAGGGTGTTTTGCAAAATGACCAGAGTAGATGGAGATTTAGGAATCTAGATCCTAATATATAAAATTAGGGATTTACATATACTTTATATGGTATAACTATGCTAGTAACCATAAGAGGTACTTTATAACCATTTTTTCTTTCAGAGAAGATACACTATAAAAGGAGACAATCTAGATTTCAAAATATCTTCATTAACACTTCAAAATTTTGTTCATTTCTTCTTAAAACACATATCACAGCAAAATAAAGGCAGTAATAATATCATATAGTGAATGACTTGTCCAGTAATATAATAATTTGTACCAGACATAAAATCAACTGAAGAAATTCCAGTCTTTGACAATTGTCCCCAATACCTTGAATGGATTTCCATATCTTAAGACATAGTCATTTGCAGAACATCGATGCCATGGCTCTCCCCACCTGATCCCCAAATTCCTGCTTTAAATCATGTTTGAAAATATATGAGATGCAGTATAGTATATAGTGCATAAGACACTGTACTTGAAGTCAGAAAGACCTGGGATCACATTCCCCTTTAGAGACTTTTCATCATTGTGATTCTGTATAAGTCACAGTTTCCTCTTCTGTAAACTCAGAGGGTTAGAATCAATCTGCAAAGTCCCTTTCCACTTCTAATCTGTACTTGTAGGAATTTAAGTATATTCAGAAAATATTGTGCACAAACATATGCGTATTTAAATATATATTTGTCTAGAACCCCCTCCTCAGACTACCCATGACTTGTACATTAGTTTTCAGTTCCTGGGATATGAGTGTCCATTATATTATCGTAAAGCTTCAATGTGGGTTATCATTCCTGACACTATAGTGTACAATTATCTAGAAGTCTCAATTAACTCAAATAAAAGCCTTTTAACAAAGTGGCAGAATAAGAAAGCCCACAAAATATCCTAATCTTTACAAAAATTGGGGTTGCATCCCCTCCCCAATATATATAGCATCAGTGGGAAGAATTGGCATACACAATTAATAACTAATATAAAGCCACATTTACAGAGCTAATATAATTATTTAAAGAGCTGTAAAGGCCTCAGAGGCAACCTCTTCTAATTCTCTTATTTTACAGGTGAGGAATTGAGGTTGAGAGAGAGAGAAGTGGTTTATCCAAGTCACTTAGACTCTCTAAAAAAAGATATTAAGTATTATATATATATTATATTATACATATATATTCCTTAAGGAAGCATTTGAATCCAGGTCCTCTAACTCCAGTGTTCTTTTTATGGTTCTATAACTATCTCAAACATGGCCAAAGCAATTCCTAGCAACTCTTAAGCTGTTTTTTTCTTATAAGTTCGTATAAGTTCTTTTTCTTCCCATTGTGCTCTTGTGATTATTCCCTCAGATCACATAGTCTTATACTTGCTAAGTTGCTCTACAACATGATGGCATTGTTGATAGGAACTGGAAAAGGAGAGGAAATCCTCTCTTAACCCCCCTGTTATGAAGCACGAGGGAAAACAGAGTGATCCCCTTGCAAGAGCTGTATTCTTCCTCAATTGTTGGCTCACTTCTTAATGGCCAACTGGAAAGAGTATTTTTGTACATTTGGGTGGCTTGCTTTTTAAAGGCCCAAAGGTGTATGGCTAATCTTTCAGTCATCAAATGTCCAATTGCCTTATAATTTTCTCACTTTTATTCAAAATCTTTTTCCTACCTGCTAATTGTGTAAAATACAACCATTCTTCTCCATTTCCTTTATACCTCTTTTAAATATACATACATATATGTGTTCGCATGTTTATGTGTGTACACATATTGTACATATAGTAAGGAATATAACAGGTGCCATAGGAATTGAAAAGGGTCAGTGTCTTACTTCACAAAAAAAGAGAATAGATGCTGCATACTACAGACCATCGACCTTAACTTGACTGTGATTTCTGGCAAATATATTGAACTCATTATTAACATGTTGGTTAGTGAACATTTCTAAAAGGAAACTGATCTTACAGTATCAGCCATAAGGATAGGTCATCCAAGAACAATCTAATTTCCTTTTTTTTTACAGTTACTAGAATAGCACATTACTGAAATGTTTCAGAGATAATATTCCCAATGTTTGTATCATTACTATGGAAATTATAGAGAGTTCTGGGCTAAATAGTGGTACAATTACATGGACTAAGAATTTGTTAGATATCCAGAACCAAGGGGTTGTCATTACATTTTTTACTATCAACTTTGAAGGAGTACCCTAGGGATCTGGGCTTGCCCCTGTAAGATGGCATGTTTTCTGACTTGCAGATGGCATAAAAATGTGTGAAATTTCTAACATGATGTATAACAGTGTTAGGATTCCTAAAAAAAAACCTCGTGATAGACATTGGAGTGGATTTGATAAGATGAAATTCAGTAGGACTGTCACATCTTACAATTAGGTTAAAAATCAATTTCATGAATGGAAAATTGGGGTGACATGTCTAAGTTCATCTGAAAGATTTAGGAATTTAAGCGAACTGTAATCTTAATATAAATAAATATGGGACCAAATACTAAATTAACAAAGAAAACATTTTGTCTAAGACTAGGAAGATGATACTCTACTTGACTACCATAGTTAAACCATATATGGAGCATTGTGTCTATTGGGCTCCAAAGTTTAGGAAGGGCATTGATTAGCTGAAGAATATTCAGAAGTGAAAAACCAGGGCACTGAAGGACTTAAAGGACATGCAAGTATAAGTTGAATGTTTAGCCAATGAAAAGGAAAGGTCTTAATCTATCTGGAGAAATTTTATGTTGAAGAGATAGAATAAATTCTTTTACCCCCTTGTCTGCCATGACTAACCTTAAGTGAAGCAACAGAAGTAGGCTGGATGTAAAGTGGGATGGGACTTGTTAATAATTGTATCAATAGTAAAATGAATGAGCTAGGTCAGAAGGTAGTGGAATCCTTCTTATATAGAGTCCTCAAAGAAAGATCCTGGATTGGATCATTCATCAGGAATATGGTAGAGAGAATTCATCAGGTATTGTGTAAACTAGATGCCCTCTATGGTCCTTTCTACTGCTGAAGCTTTATGATTCTATGATAGATATAATTGGACCTTTGTAATATATACAATTCACAAAACATGTTCCTCATAATGAACTAATACATGAGTATAAATCTTTAAAAATAAACCTGATGTGTGTGTGTGTGTGTGTGTGTGTGCGTGTGTGTGTATGGAAATAGTGAGCTAAAACCTTTGTGTTATTTAAACCTTTCAATTATACATTACGTAATACATACACATATATGTATACACATTATATGATACACACATATATATATATACACACATTTTAAAAATTTTCTGTCTTCAAAGAGCTTATATTCTACTTAGGATAATTTGATAGTTATTCAGGTAATTATAATATAAATAGAAATTTGATGAGTCAAAAGAAAAGTGCAAATTGCTCAAGGAAAATGGAAGCAAAATTTTCAGTTTTGAAATGGGTGGGGATTAAGAAAGTTTCATAGAGGAAAGAACACCTGAGCTGAGTCTTGAAGTGAGAGATTGATGATGATGATGATGATGATGATGATGATGATGATGATGATGATGATGATGATGATGATGATGAAGTGAATCATGGGTATATCTGAGAGATTACATGGACGCAAAAGATGGCAAGTTAGGTTGGCAGCATAACTAATATTTCTGTTTGCATTGTAGAATATATTTTTGAAAGTATTGCGAAACAAAGCTAGAAAGTTATGTTGGAGCTAGATTATGAAGGAACATACTTTCTAAGCGGCAGAGTTTTCATTTCATGCTGTCGGTACTAGGCAGCCACTGAGGATAGGAGTGGCATGTTACATATTGTGCCTTAGGAGAATCTTTTGGTAACTGTGGGAGGGAGATATTGAACAGAAAAAGAGATTGAAGTCATAGAGACCATATGGGAGGTAATTTTAATAATCTAGGTGAGAAGTGATGAGTTCCACAAGTAGGATGGTGACTATGTGAGCGGGAAGACAATTTGACGTGAGGCATACTTTAAATGGATAATCAGTAGGACTTAGCAGCTGATTCAGTTTGTGGAGTGAGGTAGAACTAGCCAAATACAACTCTCATTTGGAGCTTGAGGTGATAAGGAGAATGGTAAGCCTGTCAGAAGGAAGGGGAAAATTGAAGAAAGACCAATTTTAGGAAAAGAATGATTAAAACTTTGGGTATATTGAACCTAAATGAATGTTTATAATTAGAAAATACCAGGTGGTCTTTAGTTGTTATTGTTATTGTTGTTTTGTTCTGTATTAATTTGGCTTGGTTTGGGTTTTGGCTGAAATGTATTTACTGTTCTACAGGTAGGTTATGGAAAAATTTCTGACGTTTCTATATTGAATTATATTTTCATTTTTGAAGCTAATAAGGATGGAAAATAATTGTTAATTCTTAAAATGTTTTTGGAATTAAATGTAACCATTAGAACTTCCAGTCTGAAAACAGATATACACGTAAATGATAACTACTCTAAAGTAGTATCAACTAATTCTAAGACTTCATTGTAGTTTATCATCTTTATTTCTATAATTGGTTCTGATATCCTGATCATTGAATTTAAAAATCCCCAAGCAAGTGGCCCAGGGCATCTAAAGTGGCATGTGATGCCTGTTTTGCTTGCAGTCTTTTCTTAGTAATCCAAAGTTAACTGTAACTGAGTAACTTGTGTCCTGCAGTAGGACTTGTAAAACTGTAAGCTTTCTGCATACTGTATTCTACTCTTTCCTTTTCTCTTCTGGTATACAAAAATTTTCTGAAGTGAATCGTATTGAGTTTAGTGAGAGGAAGGAAAAATCAAATTAAAAGATGAAATATAAATTAAAATTAATATTAATTCAAGGGGAAAGATTAAATGTATATAAATCATTTTAATCTCCCCTAAAATGGATATAATATAATTCCTAAATAGTATAGGACATGCAGTGGGAAGAATACTGCTTTAAGATTTAGAATAAGTGAGTCTATTTCCAGATTTGCTGAATACTGGCTGTTTGCATTTGGAGAGGTCATTGGATTTTTCCAGGTTCAGGATTCTTCATCTAAAATAGGGAAGGGATTTAATTTCTCTCTTACGGGTTCCTTTCAGCCCCTAAAAAATTTCTTGGATTTCATTTGTGAAATTCTGAGGTCCATGTAACTTCAGCACTGTGTTTTTATACCTAAACATCACAGAAAAGAACCTGAAACTATTGCTATTGTGACCTGTTACACCATGTTCAACTTTTCTGGATTGCCTTCTGTTTTATAGATTAAGGACAATGAAATTCATTAAAATGCCAAGCTAAAACAGGATTTAAAAAAATCTCTTCGTATCTGGCAGACTACTCTTTTTTTTTAAGTTGTATGGCTTTGAATTGAATTTTACTGGTTTAAAAAAGTCTTATGGCTTTCAAATGATTTGAATTATGAATTTGAATTGAAAGGTGGCTACCATAATTAAGGTTGTGCTATTAAAATAATAATTTTTAGTGGAACAATGTGCAGTATTTTCATTAGACCCTATAACATGAAGCAACTTAAGAAAGACAATTGAAATGCCAACTAATCTAAAAAATTAGTAAAATATTTGTTAAAATTTTCCTCATTTTGATGGACATAGGCTCCTTGAAGTCAAGGACTGTTGTTTGCATCCCCATTGGCTAAAAGACAAAACCATGTTCACCTTTGGCAATTAAAATCTACATTAATTTGAATTGGATTGAACAAAAATATAATCTATTATTATTAATCCTGTGCTTTTAGTTTTTATATACACTGAATTAGAGATGGTCCTAAAATTATCCATTGTTCTTCTGCACTTCATTTTATAAATATGAAACAGTTAAAACTTTTAATTTCCATGAAAAATATAATTCATTTTTATCATAATAGAATTAGAGCTGTTCAGGGTTATATCTATCTAGGCCAACCCTCTCAGTTTGCATATGTAAACCAAGGTACGTGGACTTTAAGTAACTTGTTCTAGGTGATTCCAGTACTAACATGGCAAGATTCAAATCCAATGCACTTTATACTCTTCTATGTTCCTTTTCATGATGATGATCATGGCATGTAGATCAACACATAAAAAGATAGCATTTACAATACATAATTCGTTTCATTTAAAATGTCAAATCCTTTTCTAAAAGCCTAAAAACCATTATCCTCACTTTGTAGGTGGGTAAATTTGATCCTGGGCTTCACACCTGGCAAGAGAATCATGAAGTTCTAAGCTCAGCTTGCATCATAGACAGTTAACCTTATCCTATGGCCTTAATAATCCCTGAAAGTGTTTCTTAGAATTAAATATGGTATGAAGAAGACCATTTATAATTATTATCAAGTTTCAGCTACTCCTCTGGCACTAAAACCAATTAGGTTAATTTCAGAATTTTTAAAATATAATTTCAAATTGTAGTTTCAGATCGCACAGTTATTTTTTTTTCAACCTCTCTGTCAATGACATCAGTTATCTTTTGCTATAAATCAATTTAAGAAATCTTGCTGGTCCACTAAGTATTTCTGATAAGGGCTGTTGTTCCATGAAACATTCCAAGATTATCACAAGAAATTGCTTTCGTAGACCATAAAAGAAGGAAAAAAAAACCCAAGAAGATCATGCCTAGCAGAAACAGTTTACAGTTTTACAGCTCCTCCCATTGCAGCACATAAGTCACTAAGTTACAGTTAACTTTGAATGATCAATCACGGATTGCAAGCAAAACAGGCCTCTCACACTATCTGCCCTGGAGCTCCTGGGCCACTTGTTTGTGATTTTCCCAATTCAATGATGAGGGGATCAGAACCAATTCTGGACATGGATATAGCAAACTACAGTGAAGTCTTAGACCCAACTTACACTACTTTGGAGTTTGAAACTATGCAGATTCTCTACAATTCAAGCGGTGAGTTCTCATCTACTCATTGTTGTGTCTGTCATAAAAGAAGACGCTAACAGGAAGCTTTAAATTGGATGAAACAACTTGGTAGTGGCATTTTGTATTAGTGGAGAATGTGGGGACTGCGTTTATAGCAACAAATCAGCGTCTTTACATTTTGTTGCAAAATCAAAATTAAGAATATTAAGGCTAGGTTTATTTGAAAAAGAAAATTCTTAGTAAAGTAACTACAGTGCCCTGTCATAAGCTAGTAGGATGGGGATAGGGAGAGAAGTCTTTCAGCAGTTTTTTAGTTGACTGTGAGTTATAAGAACAAGTAATAATTATTGGTTATCACTGAATATGGGGGGGGGAACATTTGAAACTATTAGATATTCTAGAAATTTAGCTGATTGTCTAGTCCCAATAGATTATCATCCTTAGAAATCTTATTTGCTGATAATGAGAAAATACTATATACATAAATAGGTTATTTACTTTTTTCTATAGAAGAATAATAAGGAAGGGATTCAAATCTTTATCAGAATGACTCTTTACAAGCTAATATTTAGCCAAAAGAAGCTGTTGGTATTTTTCTAGTGTAACATTTTAACTTTAAATCAGATTGTAGTTACTAATGGTAAATGTCTTTGTATAATTTAGTTTGTCATTATCTTTTAAAAGGACAATGTGCTTTATAAAAAAACAATACTGTTGAGAAAGGTTTTAAAATTGTATTTCTGATAACAGTATTATTGCTTTTAATTAATGAGCTTGTCTAAAAATGATTGTGGGTATCTGTGGAATTCAAGATTGATGAAGGTGGACTTAACCAGGGCATTCATAGTATTTTAGCATACCTAAGGTTGTATAATTATAAATCTAATGCAATCGATAAATTTGTCGTCTAAGAATTGTGTGCTTTTAAACATGATTTTCTCAAGTAAATTTTTTTTTCTAAAATTCCTTTTCTTCACTGGGGAATCCTATTTTTTTTTTAAGCAAGGAAAATGATGTGTCTTAAATAAACTTGTACTGAAGTTCTTCCTTTAAATTTTGATTCCTTACTTACCAGTGAGACAGTACATGTAGTGATGGATAATGTGCACGATATAATCTACATTAGACTATTTAGTAAGAGCAACAATGAAAAAATTGTATCCAACTTCTGAAAGTTTTCATCTTTAAAGAAAATATGTATTGTCACAATAAATAACAGATATTTCCTAATAGTAAAATGCTTCATTTTAATATTCTCACAAGCCATATCATAAATCATCATCAGAATATTCCAGTTGATAAAAGAATAAGTTTTTATGGAATTGTGTATAAAATGATGTTTGGAAATGTCTGATTTCTAATGTTCTAAATTCTTTCATTTATTCCTTTATTGGCTCCCAAAGAAACTTTACATAAAAAAATTATTGCAAAAAATATAGTCTTATATGTTCATCAGGAGTTTTTTTTTTTTAATGATTTTAAGTATGCAGTATAGCACTGTGGGTTGAACAGTAGAGTGGGAGTTGAGAAACTTGGGTTCCAGTTCTAACTGTTTGTAACTTATTGTGTGACCTTAGAATAGTCACTGAACTAGTCTAGGCTTTGCTTTCACTTCATACAAAAACTTGGAAAGGAAAACTCCAAGGCCCTTCCCGGCTCCAAAACTGTGTGCTTTTCTAGTTTGTTGTTATCTACATATAAATAGCTCTGAATTCTTAGTATATTCCAATGAATATTTGGTTAAAAAGTGAAGAATATGTGAGATAAATTTACAAAAGAAATCAATACAAGCAATGCACTACCGTAAGAGTATGTCATTTTCTTCCCTACAAGACGGTTCTGCCACTGAACAAAACAGCATGAATGCTTCAGACAACGGGGTCAACAGTCTTTGTGCCATATGTGGAGATCGAGCAACGGGAAAGCACTATGGTGCCTCAAGTTGTGATGGGTGCAAAGGTTTCTTCAGACGGAGCATTCGAAAGAGTCATGTTTATTCCTGCAGGTATTCGAAGTGTCCCATTTTACAGAATTAACTTTAACACAGTAATATACTAGATGAGCTTCAGAGGTTCCTTGGTTTACATGAGAAACTCTTGTATAACAATGGGTCACATGTAGCTTGTGTACCCAAACACAATGGCTTTTTCTAATGTGAAGGTATATAATACTCTGGTAGTATATTAGTGTTCAGGAAAAATGCTAACTTTTAGCACTAAAAGATAAAATTAATCTCCTTTATCATACTTTTTCCTCAAGTAAATTGATGTTTTTCAAATTAGATTGTGGCTATAGGAAATAAAATTCATAGGCCAATTTTGGAAAATATTATGTAATTCTGAGACGTCATATTTTTCTTGTATGTGAGAAGTCTACTGTTGTATAAAGAATAATAAGACTCTTACCCCCTCCCCCCTATGGGTCTAGAATGCGTCCTTAATCTATCTAGGTCTTAGTGTGCTTTATAAAGCACGGGTAATAATATTTCTGGTACCTACCTCACAGGAATTTTGTGAGAAAAACAAAACTGCTGTGTTAATGTGAACTAGTAGTCATATTCTGTCTATTAAATTATCACATAGTGATAGAGTATGACCCTTCAGCTGTCTACTCAAACCAGGTCTTGTATGAATTTTGTATTTGTGTAGTATAAATATGTGACATTTAAAAAGAGGTGAGATATGAATAGGAAAAATGTGCAGTGTTTCCCTTGCTGTTGAAAGGCAAGTTCAAATTGACTATGCCCTCTTTTGGAACTAATCAAATGCTTTCAAAGAAATCAGTAGTTTCATTTCACTTCGATACTACCATGATATTTCTTTAGTCTCTTAAATCTCTTAATATCTAGTTCTCAAAAAAGAAATTTACTACGAGTTCTGCCACTGTATTACAAATATGTCATGACATTTAAAAATGAAACTTTTCTCACATATAAAATTTTCCTGCTTAATTAAAAATACTTTCAATTTAATTCTACCTTATATCTGGAAATCTAGATTTGAAGAACTGAAAAATTTTAGACCGATTACTTAATTTATCACAGAATCACCTTAAAACTAAAATTATCATAATATATGTGAACTATTATTCATTTTAGCCCCACCCCAAGTCATAACCAACTTTTCAGGAAGTTATCTTTTTTAGAAGTTGAACTATACCTCTTGGGACCATTGGGATTGAAGCAATTTTAGGCTTAGACATCATAAAGGGCAAAAGTGGCACACTCAATTAGCAGAAACTTACCTATTTTCTCTACAAAGGGCATCATGATTACTATAGTGAATTTCAGGAGTAAAGTCATTCCCAATTTGTAAAACCTTTTAACTCTTGCTGCCCATAGAATCAATCTTTTTTAATGACTTTTGAAATTGGACAGATTCTATACTTCCACTCACTTTGGGGTTTTAGGATTTTTTTTTTACGAGCAAGGGTTGTGAGACATAGAAAACATAGGAAAAATTTAAAGGTAAGTTAATGCTCATTTCAAATTTAATTCCTTAGCTTTTCACCTTAAACCCTAGTCCTCCCATAAATATTGTGGCACTTCCAGATTGACAAAATGATATTTTTTCTCTTTCTCTAGTCAGTATTATTGGTCACCTAGATTTTACTCACCTGAATTTCTTCATTTATGGATGTTTATTGACCTTATTAAAGGTATCGCCCAATTGAGTTAAATAGCTTTTTATCCCTGGCCTGAGACAAAACCATTCTTGAATTGCTTTACGGTACCATAACCACTCGGTCTCAAATCATATATATTTTAAGTGGAATAGAAATTTATTTGAGCTCTAGAATATAAGAATATTCACTTTTACACTCATGGGAAATAATTAATGAAGTCATAGAGGAAAAACAGTTATGAAGATGACCACTTCAGAATATTATGATTAAGAACATGTATCCTTTTATATTTAGATTATACTTCTTTAAAGTGGTTTTTATTTCTTTTGATTTGTCATTAATTGTAGAAATCAGATTAGAAGAATGAGAATAACATCTATATGTATATGTATACACACATATATTTATATACTACATTCTCAGAAATATTTTCAGTGAAGTTAAGTGATATATCCATCATCACATAGCTGACATAATGAGAATCAGAGGCAAAACTTGAAGAAGGAATGTGTTATTCCCAGTTTGCTGCTTGGTCTTCAACACTGCTCCTTTGCCATGTATGATGCTGGATCCCCTCTGTTTTATCAGTGTCATTGTGGGGAAAGCTTAAGGCTTTTAATGGCTCATGCTGGCTGTCATCATGTCTATATGACAGTAAATATATAAAGAATATGATGGTTGTAACTCATTATAATAAGTCCATGAAGGTTGAGTTATATTTTCCAGGTCTGGGATGATCATGGTATCCTATAGAAAGGTCAGAGTTAATAGGAATGGATAAGTCTTTTCATTGTATCCCATTTCATCACGCATCTATGAACACAGTGCTTAATATATATTAATATACTATATATAAATTTAATAAAATATTTAATAATGTGTATATATGTATATACTACACATGTGCATGTGTGTCTATATATGTATGTATAGAGACATATACACACAAAGTAGTCTTAATTTACTTCTCTTGCTACATAGAACTTAACAGAAGAATAAATAATTTATCATCTTTTTCTTAATGAAATAGGTTCAGTCGACAGTGTGTTGTTGACAAAGACAAGAGGAATCAGTGTAGATATTGTCGTTTAAAAAAGTGTTTTCGAGCAGGAATGAAGAAAGAAGGTAACGTTTCTTTTATCAGAATATGCCTAGCAACATAATCATCTCCCAAACAAGGTCTGAAATTTAGTGATAAGAAAAGAAAAGACAAAATAACTCTATCAGTAGGTTATATTGACTTTACCAACGTGCTTTAAAAAAAAATCAATCATCTATTGCTTTATTTTAAATAATAGTATCATATAGTTCACTTTAAGATTGAATAATACATTTAAAACGGCCTGTCTCATGTATTTTCCTACATTCTAAGTAAGTGTGAATAAGAATATATGTGTTAAATAAAGTCAGAGTATTTGTAAATCCATAACAAGAATGTTTTCTTTCTATCAGTTTCGCAGCATGCATACCACACACAAAAGCAAGGTCCTTACATAAAACACTTAACGAAAGAATTTCCACCCCAAAGTGATCAATTTGCCAAAGAAAATAATTATACGCCCATTTTTCTATTCTTGCAACTTTGTTTAAATTTCCCAGATTTCATTTAATTTTGTCAACACAATGCCACCCCCCCAAAAAGTAGAAAACTAAAGGCATATAGCCTTTAGTAATAATATTATTCTATGTGCAAATTTTTTAAAAGTTTTTCTAAAAAGTCATACTTACTAGTTTATGAAATTAACTTCACATTGGTTCCCAAAAAGTTAAAGCACTTGACTTTTTAATGTATATTTATATTATATATATATTTACATGTATATTATGAACATATGAAATGTAAATGGTTACATTTGTATTACAATAATCTGGAAATCATAGCCTTTACCTAGAATTATTATTTAAGTATTAATTCCAATGAGAAGGGTTTAAAAGTAGATATGCTTAACATTCTCTGTAGAGTCATATGAAAATTATTTTATGAAAACACAAAGTGCTAAGGAATTAATTCAGAAGATGGAAGAAGACTGAGTAGTCTTCCACAATAGATTTTTAAAAATTTTTGTCTAAAGATTACTCTTAAAGGAAACTCAGAATGTCATCATCCAAACTTCTTATTTAGACTTTTCCATAAATGTTTTCCTCAGCAAATTAAGAAGTATTTAAGGAGAAAAAAATAACTGGAATCTACTGGTAAATATTCTTTAGCAATGATAAAACTTTAGAGTCTTTCTAGCATAAAAGGTGGCCCCTTAAGAACCATGGGTTCCCTCCTTAGCTCATATAATTGATTATAACATATCATAGAATGCTGAGCTGTAAGGGATCTCAGTCATTATCTAATCTGAGCACCTTATTTTACCGATAAGGAGACTGTAACCCAGCTAAGTTAAGGAGCTAAGATTCCAATTCAAACCCTTGGATAGCTGAGGCAATGCTGTTTTTACAATGTTATGTTGAATAGTTAGTATTAGGAATGCTTCTTCTAAATTCTGCTATGTAAATAGGTTTATTTTTATTAAAATAATCCAATCAAATGACCTCATTCACTGAATACTAGATCTCCACAGTAAAGGATGGACTGTACACACACACACACACACACACACACACACACACACTCACACTCACACTCACGCACACCCTATCTCTCTCTGTATGTCTGTCTCTGTCTCTGTCTCTATCTCATCTACCATCTATCTGTCTGTAGTATACTTAGTCAATGTGCGTAACCCAAGTTTCCAAAATCACTCATCTAGATCATTCAAGAGAAACACTGCTTGGGGACTGAATAAAGTAGATGTGACTGTGTACAGCGCGCCTAGAAGATGCCGACTCATATATGGCCTAATATAATGATGATTCTTTCTTCTTCTTTGCCTAAATCTGGATAAGCAGTTATGGGAGATGTAACTTTATGTGATTTGTCTTCCCCTCTCCCCCAATGAATGAGGGAAGCTTGTTTTTCCTCGGGGGATCCAAGTGAGATTCTTTACCTTTCAAGAACTCGTTTTTTCTCGACCCTTCTAGAATTCAGAGGGAAAAAGCCACCTGCTTGAAACTTTTTCCTTCATTAATGTTTAGTAAACTGCTCAAGCATTCAGGTTCTCCCTAAGGAGAACCACAAGTCTGTAGTCTTAAAATAACCATAAGAATAGATTTAGTTTATTTCCTTTCTTGCTGCAGTGTTTTTCACTGGAAGAAAAGACATTTTAGAATTTCCGTAACTCATATCTTCTGTCATTGAATATGTTCTATTCTTTGACCTAGTCAGCATCACAGATAGTTCCCTTTCTCTAGTTATCTTATAGTTTTATTAACTTAGAAAGGAGTAGAAGGCAGACTATTCAGAATATAGCAGGGCAGAATTGGCCGATCCAACATTTTCAGCAGTGTATGGTAACATGAAACACCTTAAATCCCAGTGTTTCATTATCTCTAGAGACAAGGCTCTCTGTTTCTCCTTTTTTGGGGTGACAAATACTAGCTAAAAGAACATAAGTCATACCTTCCTGCTTTTCAGGGTTGCCTTTCTCAGGGCTCTCAACCATTTAGGTCTGGTAGCAATGTGGTATTGGGAAAAAGAGATCAACTTCTAGTCTGAAGATCTTGGTCCAAATTCATGCTCTGCTACTGACTAACTTTGTGACTTTGGATGAGTAAGTTAACTTCTGTGAGTCTCAGTTTCCTTTTCTGTGGGGATAATAAACTACCCAGCCCCTAATGTTCCTTTAGAATCAAATGAGATAACACAGACTTTGTAAACTTTACAATACGGCATAAGTGTAAACTATTATTCTTTCCAAATCCCATATACCTGCTACATATTTGCTTGCACATAAATTTCTGGTAATTAAGTCACATGCTTATTGTGTTCTAGCTGTGCAAAATGAACGAGACAGGATAAGCACAAGGAGAAACAACTTCGAAGGCAGCAACATTCCCTCTATCAATACATTGGCACAAGCTGAAGCTCTTTCTCGTCAGGTATGTGTTGGACACATGTCACCCTCATCCTGTTTGAAGGAGACAAGTATTTTATATTTTATCTCCTTGAAACTGTCTCCTTTGGGAGGTGGAGGAGTGGGACAGATAGAAGGTTGATGTGATGGAAGCTGAGGTTTCTTGGGGATTAAGATTTTTTATTCAAGGACAGATTGCCAAATTCAAAGGAATCATTCAATATAAACATATTTGGATTTATTTTGTCATCATGAACCTGGGGAAAACTTAGAGTTCTAAGGTCTAGCATTCTCTGAAGCCAGAGTGTAGGGGAGGGGAGGTGGAAGCTAGAAGGGATGAGCTAGGGCACAGTCCTAGGTGAGGACACTGGTTTTCCATCCTGGCTGTCTTTAGAAGGAGGAGAGAATAGAAATTCAGACTGACCAAAGAGTTTGGACATTTAGTCCTTCTTGGGTTATAATGTGCTAGTCTCTGAGAGCCTTGGCCATGATTTTGTATGAATTTTTCTTTATAAATTCTTTGGTCCTCTTTTAAGTGTTGAATCTTATTTGTTTGGTATTGAAGAGTGAAAATCAGCTGGGTTCTCTGCTGGTGATTATTATCCTGAGAGTGAGTGAGTGAGTTACTAATACTTAAAAAAATAGTTCCTGGGTGAATCAGTTGAAAGAAAGAAGGTTCTTTTTTGATGTCTCGTGAATTTGGGGAAAAGTTTCCCTGGGAGCCTTATAATTGTTGATTCGTGCTGCTTTGTTTGTGACTGAAAGAAATATGGGTAAAATGAAGCCATGTTTTTTATAAATATACATAGAATTTTCAACTTTGACTATCATCTCCTAGATTTATTTAGCTTGGTAATTCAGTAATATTCATTTCTAGCTTGGGTAGAATCAGAAATTTTAAAAGAGCTACATCCATTAGGAAACATATTTCTCAGAAATCTATGATAGGATCAATCTTGTCTTTCATTCTATGACTTGGGATATCTACAATGAAGCGTCTATCATGAGATACTTTTTATCCTCAGTTATAGATAAAAAAGTCACCACTGAACATATACAAGTATATTACATATAAAGTAATTATTTCCACAGGCTTAGAACTTCAAATCATAACTTGTGTGTGTGTGTGTGTGTTTATCCTGTGAGACACTGTAAGTTCTCAATAAATGATTATTTGAATGCATGGCAGTTCAGCAGAAGAGAGGGCCTTAGTATCAGGTACATTATCTTGCCAGGTAATCTTCAGGTCTTCCTATAGCAGTTCAAATAGAATTCAGTTTTCTGTCATGGAATTTGTAGAATATCCAGGTTTCATAGGCATAAAATAATGAAGTCATTACAATGGAATAAATACAAGGAGAATAAATGCAAAATAGTTAAATGTGAGATGGTTTGAGAGGAAGAAGAGTTTTGGAGAGCAGGGAAGGGTTCATTCAGAAAATGTTGCTTAATCTACTTCTTTAAGGATGAGAATTCTCTGGGGTCGAGGAAAGGAAGGAGAGAATATATTTCAGACATGGGGGATGCCATTGCAAAGAGATGGAGATGGAAGTGTGTGTGTGTGTGTGTGTGTGTGTGTGTGTGTGTGTGTGTGTGTGTGTGTGTAAAAATAGAGAGGGCACCTAGTTAGATGGATAACAGAATGTGAGAGTGGAATTAATTTACAATGAGGCTAGAAAGATAACTTGAGTAACTCATGAAAAACTAAATATGTAATTCTCAGCAAAATAGCTGAACTATGTGTGATGGAGTATCAAGTCACCTTATAAATGTACAAGACATAGCAGAGGATGTCACACAGAGTGATTCTCATTAATTATTTGTTGAATTGAATTTCCCTTTTCAACAACCTCATACAGGAAGACAAAGAACAAACTTTTACATAATTTCAAGGTATTTTTATTTTGATGATCATATTTTATTTATTTTGATGATCAGCATCATTGGCTTCTGTATAAATCAGCAATTAGCAAATGAAAATACTGAGTTTAAAAGTATTTTATATAACTGCTAAATGGAATATTCTTCTTCTTATTAGATTCCGGTCTCAAGCCCCAGTACAAATACTGACATAAATGTTAAGAAAATTGCAAGTATTGGTGATGTCTGTGAATCTATGAAGCAACAGCTGTTAGTCCTGGTGGAGTGGGCTAAATATATCCCTGCCTTCTGTGAGTTACCATTGGATGATCAGGTAAACATTAAGCCAATCGTGAAAACCACATGTGAATTGTTGGGTTAAAATATTTCTGTTCACTCAGTTGGATTGACAAGCAGCCTTTACTATTTCTGATGAGGTTTACAGTATTTTCCTAGAGCCAACAAACAGACATTTACTTTTTCCTGAGATCTAAGATAAAATGTATTATATGATTATTTGTTCACTTTAAATGAGTATTTCATGTTAGCGGGGTTTTAATAGGGGTTGGGGTGGAGGTGTGTGTACTCGTAAAGCAATTGTCAAGTAGAGCTGCTAGTAGTTGTTTCTAGGACCTAGAGGGATATTGGTTATTTTTTTCCCTAGTAAATCAAAGAATTACTTATTGGAGTTAAAACTTCTTAAAGGAATATCATAGAGTAAATACCACAATGTCTTTTTTTTAATGTACACTTTGGAAAGTTCTGAAATTTCTTGGGCAAATGAAATATTAGGTTGTTTTAGTCTCTAGAAGTAGTGAGCTTGGCAAATAAAGTTGGTTGACCTCTTGTCAGGAATGTTGTAGAGGAGATTCATGCTTCAGGTGAAGGTTGAACTATCTAACTTCTGAAGAAGCTTCTGATTTTGGGATAGTATTTACATAACTAGGATGGTGAGGCCTCAGAGCAGAATGGAAAGAACACTAGGTCAGTACCAGATTTCCAGTCTGAACCAGATGTGTGATTATGAGTTAATTAAATCATTTAACTTTTCTGTGACTTGGTTTCCCCATTTACAATGTACAAGCACTCAACCAGATTGTCTATTAACGATCACTTAACGGCCCTGACATCCTCTGACTCTATTCTGCAATATATTATAGATATTTTAGTTCTCAGTGAGGGAGAAGTGCGTAATGGAAGTAAAGGCCCTCAAAATGTTGATGTTCGATGTAGATCTGAAGCTATTAGGCTATGGTGATAGCTCAAATAGACTCATCAGCATGGTGCAAAACCCATTGCAGGATTTTGTCACAAAACATCATGAATGCCCAGTGTGTGGGCAGGATATGCTTATTTTGGGGTTTTTCTAGCAATTAGATGCACACATTGATGGAAATGATTTACTGACTTTTGCATGAGTCTTTTAAATATGTCATTATATTGACTTAAATTCCAGGGGAAGTTATCAAATTTGAAAATATCTTCCCTGTGTTATCCAATGTTTTTAAACTAAAGGTGATGGATTTATAAAATCTGTTGAGCAATTGAAGTGAAATATTTAGTTTCACATACATTTAAAAACCCTCCAAACCCTGTTTCTAATAAGTTAATCATTTCTTTTACATGATATAGCTGAAAAAAAAAACCAACTCTATGCCCTCCTCATTCTCCTGTACTTAATATCCTCAGGTAATATGTCACACCCTTTGCAAATGATCTTTATCTTTGTTGCCCAGAATTAAGGAAGTTAAAAAAAGGAAATCTAAAATCCTTTAAAATAACAGAAAGAGTAAATATATGTATACATACATACACACACACACACATATATGTTTAACTGAAACATACATTTGAATGGAAAATTTAACTTAAATTCTGAAGAGAGCTTCTCACCAAGTGGTGAGAACTAAAAAATGTGGAATGATTTTTAAAACGTTTTTCTTAACTACCTTCCTGGTATGAATCATGTTTATTGACCTGTCATAAAGATAGCTTTGTTCTATAGGTTTTTTTAGAGTTAGGATAGTGAAAATGCTGAGACATGCCAGTATCATAACCTAAACAACACAAAACATGAACAGGATTTTAACATTTATATGTAGTGTTTTTCTTTCATTGACATCCTTTGTGAGAAGCTGATGATTTCTGATCATCATTCTGACAAGAAAACAAAATATATGACTCACTCCTTTTCTTTAAAGAAGAAATGGAGCCACATCCTAAAAGTAGCTTCCATTAACTAATGTACAGACACTGCTTCCTTTATTAAATCGGCAGCATTTATTAGCCTGCCAGTTATGGTCATTGTTCCTTGTGCCTCACACAATAACTTAATACAGGGTGAGTGCTTAATAAATGTTTGCAGAATGGATAAAGATATGGATTAATGATGATGATATGGTTATAAAAGGTAGAAATTAAAAGATTATCATTTGGATATTGGTAGCCCCCAGGTCCTGGTTTTAAGGCCAGAATGCTAGGACATTTTGATTGATTATTCTAGTTAGTTAAAACAACTGATGGCTACCAGGGACACAGAAGTCTCTAAGTTAATAAATTTCTTACGGCATTGAATGTTTCATTTGTTACTTAGTATGATTGTGAAGGATTTAGATGGGGTATTAGATTGTTGGATTTGGATTCAAAAAGATCTGTGTTCAAATACTAATCAGACACTTTCTAGCTAAGTGACTGGGCAAGTAAATTACTTTCTTAGCTTGTTTCTTCATCTGTAAATGGGAATAAAAATAGCATCTAATGAATAGGACTTTTTTGAAGACCAGATTATCCATAAAATGCTTGATGAACTCTAAAGTACTGTACAAATACTAAATTATGATAATAATTAATAACTATAATATTTGTCTTTTTTTAAGGTTGCACTTTTAAGAGCACATGCAGGAGAGCATCTGCTGCTCGGTGCCACAAAGCGATCCATGATTTATAAAGACATCTTACTTTTGGGTAAGTATGTAGTGAGTGCCATCATGCATAAGACCTGGCACATTTACTTTCATGTGTTTGGAATTAAATAGATTTTTGTGGAATTAACAAATTAATTTCCATTTCCAGATATTTTGACTATGATTAATTTACTTATTGGTTTGAAGTCTTGAGAACAGAGATGATTACTCTGATACCGCAAACATTTTAAATAATATTAACACACACAATGAAGAATTTCAAATCTTAAGTTTTGTCTTTATTGCTGAATGGACAGTTCTGTTTGGTTAATGTCTTCTAAGGTCTTTTATGATCCTAAAAATGCAGTGGTTTTGCATATTCTCTAATTTTTGTGTTGAACAATTATAAGTGCTGTAGAATGGTTTTTGAAGGAGTATAGAATAGTGGAAAGAGTGCTGGATTTTAATTCAGAGGATACAAGTTCAAATATTTGCTCCAATATTTTTTAACTCTGGAAATACAGGCAGTTATCAAACCTCTCTGGACTTCAGTTTCTTTATCAGTAACATGAAGTATTTAGACTATATATGTACAAGGTTCCTTTCATTTCTAAATCTTTGAATTTATTATCCTAAAAGCATGTGTAAGGTGCATGTTCATCTCCATTTATAATGAACACAATGATCTCTATCGATCCAAAAGGGGAAAATATTCAGTCATACCATAGATGATCTGTCTTACAAGTTCATTTTTAAATAGAAAAGAGTAAGAAAAAGAATTAATATTTGCCATCCATCAGTAATCCATGCTTGAGAAATAAATAATTTTTGTCAACATTGTGAAAATAATTTCCTCAATGCTGCCTTAACCTATAAAGGATGCTCATCAGTAAAATTGTTGAAGAATTATCTAAGGATGATACACTTGTTTGCCCAATGTTCCCCCTGGAATTTATGCAATATCTGTAGTATGTTATTAGTTATTGTGGTTCAGTAGATGTTTTATCACCCGTTATGACTGAGGCACTAAATATAAGTGCATGCTTAGTGCCACAGAGGTGCTCTAGTTCCAGCTCATACCACATCATGAAACATGATTGTTAAATGTTTAGTGTGAGCACTTATATCACAAAAATTGACAAACATTACAGATCAGGGCTTGATTTATTTTTCTGCTCGTCTCACCTTAAGAAAGTGATTAAGAGAATGTATTAGCAGTACAGATTAAACTTTAAAAAGTGTGGTGTGCATTTTTGGAAAGACAGTTGTTAAACATAAAAATCAGTGTTGAACAAAATCAGTGTTGAATAAAATTCTGTTATCATGTGGCTAAATATATTATTGGAGTGGGGAGGAATTGTCACTAAACCTTTGTAAGGTGCCCTGGCATTTTTAGGTAAGTGACTTTTCACAGCAGACAGAAAAGGAGGTAAGTAACATCAATTTTGTGTGGGAACCTGAGCAATTAATACCACTACTAAGAATAACTAACATTTCTATAATGTTGTAAGGTTTATAAATCACTTTGTATATATCCTCTTATTAACATTCACTTCATATGACCTCCATTTCTTCACATTTCAGTAATAAATGATTACCTGATGTTAACAGTCCAATGTTACTACATAATTTAATTCATCGCTTGTAGTTACACAATGGGAGAATTAAAGGGAACAGACAGAATATTCAATTGACTTATGCTAAGGATCGTGTTAATCTTTGAAAGTTAAAACCATTTTCCTCTGCATTTGAGAATCATCATGCAATAGTGATTATTTGGAAGCATATCTAGCACCCAAACCAGTTTCAGTTCTTACTTTCCTTCAATGTAACCACTAAGGGCTCTTTAGCTTTTATATATTCTTCATTAATGAGTTAGAAACTTGAGAGATGACTGACAGAACTGAAAGTTAATCATTATGTTTTGCTTTCCTTTTCAAATTCTTAGCTCATTATTAGCTTGCTCACCACTGTTATCACCAGTGACTGAAACTATTCAAATACGTGTGATCACATTATAAATGTTATTTATCCATTACAAAGTCTTGAATTTTTTTTTACTTTAACTATTTTATTGAACTTTTTGTGTGTGTGTGTGTGTGTCTGCTAGTATTTGGTATTTGCTGAGATCTTCCAGAATTTAACCTTTTTAAGGGTACTTTGGATTTAGAAAAAATATATACTTGAAGATAATATATTGTTTCTAATATGTTGCCCCCCTCTAGGTAACAACTACATCATTCATCGCAACAGCTGTGAGGTGGAGATCAGTCGTGTGGCCAATCGTGTGCTAGATGAGCTAGTCCGCCCATTTCAGGAAATTCAGATTGATGACAATGAATATGCTTGTCTGAAGGCAATTGTATTTTTTGATCCAGGTTCGTTTTTAGAAGTGCTTATCAGAAGAAAGTCACAGTGAAAAAGTTTATTGAATTGACTTTACTGTGATATAATAATTTTTGTCATACTATACTTTGCTTCCCCTCAACTTAAATGTTAATGTCATATCATAATAGATTTAAAACTGGAAGGGACCTAACTAGGCATTAAGCTCAACCCTTTTATTATACAGATAAGAAGACTGAGGTTCAGTAAAGTCTTCTGATTTGGCCAAGGACCCTCAGCTACTGATTACCAGAAACAAGATTTTAACCTAGATCTTCCTGGTTCAAAGTTCAGCACCTTATCTATTCTGCCATCCTGACTTTCTTTCCTATAATTCCAATTTGGTAATTTCTTTTCTTTTTTCTTTTTTTTTTTTTAGATGCAAAAGGGTTAAGTGATCCAGTAAAAATAAAGAACATGCGATTCCAAGTCCAGATCAGTTTAGAGGACTACATCAATGATAGACAATATGATTCCAGGGGAAGGTTTGGAGAATTGCTTTTGCTTCTGCCTACATTGCAGAGCATCACCTGGCAAATGATTGAGCAAATACAATTTGTCAAACTGTTTGGGATGGTTAAAATTGACAATTTACTCCAGGAAATGTTACTAGGAGGTAAACATATGAATTTCTATGACACTCATTAGCACTCTATTAAGCACTTATAAATTAGTTTGCCCTCTTTATCTTTCAGCAATATTTATTTTACTCTTTAAAATCTCTTTGAGTGCTTTTTCTTCTGTTTTACAGGGATATGTACAATTTAATTGTCATATGTTTTGAAGAAAGCTTTGTGATTGTGTAGGGACAAAGATATTTGAAATATACTCATTTGAGTGCTAATTATGCAATCTTTGCTCTACATGGACTCTTTTCACAATAGACATACCCTTCAAAACATGGTCAATGTGATTAACTTTTTTTTTTTTACGCTACCACCAAGAATGTTAGTTTTTCTTTTGGATCTTTGTTCTGCTAATTCACAACATAAAAGACATTGAAATTGCAATGCCACATAATAAGTTATTATAAATATCTTTAAAACAATTTAGTGAGTAGCACGAATTATTAAGCAATCACTGAAAGGAAAAAAACCACGTTTTATCAGTGTATCTAATACAAAGACCATTTTTAAAAAGTATTTTGATCTACATTAAATTCACCATAAAAATTCCTTCCCCCTTTATCATTTTCTTCTTAACTTTATGTGATGTTTATGACATATCCTTATTCCAGAATGTAAAGGACTCCTGATATTAGGATTATCTCAAATGTTACTATCCAGAGACAAGTGGTTCTTAGAATCGCCTTAATGGCAAACAAGTTCTATAATGATTCCAAGAAGAAATACACAAGGCCTTTATTAATATAAAGCCTTATACAATACACTATTGATTTAAGCAGTGAACTGTGGAAGTGGGCATTGTACCTAAAACGTAGTGTTCCCATTAATTTATTATTAAATTCCCAAAAGGCAATTTTTAATAATAGCAATATTTGAGATACCAGTAAGAATATTTGGTCCAAAGTGAGCTTGCTCTTCAGAAATGTCACTAACGCTAGCATGTTCATTATATTTTTAGGTGTTTCAAACGATACTAACCATCTTCATCATCCTGTGCACCCTCATTTATCCCAGGATCCATTAACCGGGCAAACTATACTTATAAGTTCTATGTCAACTCCAGTGCATACAGAACAGATCTGTAAGTAATAAATGAACTTTCTATCATGATATCTCTTAATCTTTTGACCTGTTAATCCCCTGCATATGGTGAAAAAATCCCAGGCTAAGATTAAAAAAAGAAACAAACTTGTTTTCTGGTCTCTGTTTAAGGACATTGGCAGTGGATTATCCCGGAAGTCAGGGAACCTCCATAATCTGCATTTGCCTATTATAAAATGACAATGAGGCAACCTTCCCTGTTCTAACCGATGTGTTTATTGTGAGAAGAAAATATAAGATAATATGAAAATACTTTGAAGCTTAAAGCATTTCCTCAATACAATGATTCATTATTGCATATTTTTATCTGTTCTAAACACATTATATCTATAGAATCCCCAGGAACCAATTGCATTACATTAATCTGTTGATGGGATAGCAATCTTATAATTTTATGACAAATATCATAAGAAGTTACCCTTCAGAATCAGGGCAAAGATATGACTAATCCCAAATTCCTTAAAACATCCAACCTATGTCAAACTGCTTCAGTAAATGATTTTATTTTAATGTTTCCATTAATATAAGTACTATTACTTCTAAGCTCATAGTATTAAGTAGTCAATTTCAGGATAATTTAATCACAGTTCTTAAAAGAAAACAATTTTAGAAAGTATATGACATCAGTAGATCTTTAGAGTAACTTAGAAACATTAATTTTGTTTCATCTCTCTGAGGAAATATTAGTTTCTTCGTTTTGTGTCCAGAGCAACTGAGAAAGAGAATTTCTCTATCTAGTCGAAGGCCACACAGGAGTCTATGGCAATGATATTCCTGAATGATCTGCGTCATTCATAAACTTTGAAAACAAATAATGCCAACATACTTATAAGCATCAGAAATAGCAACTAACATCACAGGTTATCCTATGGTTAGCTAGAGAATCTATGTTTTCCCTATAATTTAAAAATATCTGTCTTCTACTGTCTGAAAACTAGATCTGATATTCTAAATAACATTTAAGTCTCACTACTCTTCCTTTCTTTTTTTTTCTTACAAACTAATATTTAATTAGAAGATCACTTTATATCACACATGTTCACCTGTAGCCTTCTTTGGTTTTGTTCATTTGACAACTTAAGAAACTGATTAACTTAAAACATTTTATACATATACATGTTTTCCAGGATTCCATTAGACATTATATTGCTCTCAAAGTCATAAATGCATAGATAACAGCCAGAATGCAAAATAAAGCCTCTAACATACTATCTGTAGTTTTTAAACAGCCATTGATGGCAAACTTAAAAATAATAGGGAATTCATTTACTAAGGTTAACAAAGAAGTCAGACTTTGTTAAAGAATGAGTGCCTTCTATTTTTTTTATGTTTTGGTAGCACATAATAGCAAATTATTAACTGATTTTACTACTTCTGTCTTTGGCAAGCATCAAACTACATTTTTTTTCCAGAATATAAATTCATTTCTTAGTATCTAGAGTTTAAAGAGACTTATGGGATCATCAAGCATGACCTACTCATTTTACAGATGTGGGTAGAAAAGCAGAAAGGACTTACCCACAGTCATACCTAATTAGGAATAAGGGAGCAGAGGCAGGTTCTGTCACTCCAGAGCCCGTGTTCTCTCCCCTGTGCCAAGTTCTGTTCTCTGTTAAGTAGTGGCCTAGTCAGGTTGACAGAATCTATACTTTCTGTCTCCTATCATTAGTAACAATAAATGACTAGGAGGAATTCATTGTAAGTTACAATGATTTAGTTTTATAGTAAAGTCTCTCTTAATTCATCCTTAACATCATTTTCACATGATGGGAAAATCAGTTTTAGATCATTATAAAAGAGACACAGATACTTTTATTCCAGAAAGAAAAGGCAAGAAACAGGAATTCTTTTAAATGCTTTAATAAATGCATATGAATCATTCGGGGCTTAGCTGAATGTTTTTCATACAAAAATGGCTTACTGGGGCCTGAAAACCTGTGAGGTCTAGTAGAATGACACAGACCTGAGATAAAATCTGGCCTCACACACTAGCAGTATAACCCTGGGCGAAGCACTTAACCCTAGTTACCCCAGTTTCCTGTTCTGTAAAATGAGCTGGAGAAGGAAAGGTAAAACCACTGCAGTATCTTTGCCAAGAAAACCTCAAATAGGGTTGCAAATAGTGGGATAGGACTAATATGACCAAAAAAGTAGTAGAACACAGAGTCTTTTAGTTAAGAGAGCTAGGTTTAAATTCTGCCCCAGATACTCAACAGTTGTGTGACTAGTTGAGCCATTTAAACTCTCAGAGGCTCAGTTTCCTCATCTGTAAAATCAGAGTAATAAAACTTGTACTACTAAACTAGTGGGTTGTGAGGAATTACTTTGCAAATTTAAAGCATCATAGAAATATGACTTAATATAATTATTAACCTTTTTGTAGGCCGATCATTTCCCATTTGCCTTGCCAGCTTATTAAACAAACATGCTTCATGTCTGGACTATTAAAAATTCTGAATAATTAGAATCTAAATGAATAAAAATTTATTATATGAATTTTTTAATTAATGCAAAGATGGTAGATAGTTTAAGATTATAAGCTTCTATGATTTCACAGTTGTTCACGTGACAAGATTTTTTACATGAAGTACCCAGAGAATTAAATGAATATGTCATAAAGAAAGTGAATGTTAAGATTCATAATATGACTTTTATTTTGACTTGATAACTTTTTTTAGCAATTGATCCCTAAAACTTTAATAGAAGCAAAAGACAAATAGCTTTCATGTTTCAAATTTCTAGATTATGCAAAATATTTTCAGGTACTTTTACAACGTAAAACACTCATATTGAGCTAGTCCTGGACAATGTACAATGTTATGCTATGTCCTCAAAATGTTATCAATTTCCCCAATTAGCTTTCTTAAACAAATTTCTATTTTTTTTGACAGCAACTCCTGAAACTCCACTACCTTCCCCACCACAAGGCTCTGGACAAGAACAGTATAAAATGCCCACAAACCAGGCTTCAGTCATTTCACATCAGTCTATCCCCAAACAAAAGCAATTGTGATAATATTAATACTTGTTGTATTTTAATTTTTTAATATGCACTGCCTGAATGTGAATAATAAATGATATTAGAAATATCTCAAAATAGTGATTAAGGCTAACCCTTGGCCAAAGGATTATGGTGCTGTTTTAAGAGGGTTTCCTATTATCTTATCTATTTTTTTTAAAACCTTTGAAAGCTTTAAGACAGAAAGTAATAATGAAACTCTGAGTTTGGATGTAATGTTTTAACTTGCTTTTGGTTGTGTATATTTTCTTACTGGGCTTGCATAATTTTGGGACTAGTTAAATCTGATATACCATTTGCAGATACCTTCTTAATATTCTTTTAAATCTGTAAATAATTTCTTCATAGAAACAAGATGCAGAACTAAGTGTACTTTTTTGCTGTGAATAGTCGACTAGAAACTCTCAGTTAAAACATGAGCCAAGGCTTAATAAATTATAAACTTGTAGATTAGTAAATAAAGCAGTTATTGTATAATGAAAGTACTTTCATTTTAAAAATATAACTTGTAGGCATTGTTTGACCTTGAAGCATATTTTTGACTCAACAGTTCCATGTATTTGATCCAGAAACATCTTCTGCTAGCTTTAACTTGTTTGGAGCATTCAAAAGGCATAATTCAGTCACCTAAAAAAGTTCAAAGAAGCATGAGAACATGAAATACTTGAGCTACACTGTAGATGTATATATGTGTGCACATATGTGTGTATGTGTGTTCACTGATAAATGAATGAGCCATTGCATTATTTGTATTTTTAACACTTTTTTTAAAGCATACTTCTCTGCTCTCTAGGGAAAACATGCTTAAATTTCTAAGGAAACCAAAGGAAGAAATATGTGCAGTGATTTGGATAAATTTTAATAGAGGACCCCATTCAGTAGATTTTCAAATGATACAGAGCCTAAGAGAACCCCATATCTGTCATACCAAGCATAATGCAGTTTCCAGAGGTAACTGACTGTGCTTTTCTCTTATATGAAAAATATATATATACTTGTCCTTTAATAATACATCAAAATGCTTCCATAATATATTAGTAATTATTAAGATTTAGTCATTATCATGAGTACAACAAAGAGTAAGAAGACATTATTGGGCTGACACAGAAAGTTTTCTACCTGTCAGTTTTCAAGCCCAGTCTGTTAGCATGAAGGTTACAGAAGAGACTCTGACCATTCCAAAGCTATCGTTCTCTAAATGACTTCATTAATATATTGGCTAACTCACTGGCTCTTCAAGTAGAATTAAGTTTTAGAAAGCAAAAACCTTAAAAGCTCAGAGTGATTTCATAGAAATCTACAAAATGCCTTTAAATGATATATGTCCTCCTTTGTGGATTGTTAAATATACCTGTAAGGGTAACAGGAAAAAAATTATCAGAATTTGTAACCTTTGGATATTTGTTTTTAGAGTGTTTCCTTTTTTGTATGTGTAAGGATTCTTTAATCTATGTAGATTGCTATGCCTTTTTTTAACTTTTGATTTTTTTATACTGTTCTCCTTTTTAAGACACATTAGAATGTGACTTAAGCATATAATATGGACATTTTTTTAGTATATTATATAAACATATCCAGAGAAATTCACCAAGCATCCATACTATTGAACTTACAAGATTGAGTTTTCACAACTCAGTCTCATCAGGGAATATATATGATAGAATATTTTTATATATTGAACTGCCAAAATGAAAAGTCATATGCATAGGCACGTTAAAAGTTTCAGGATGTTTTCAATTTATAAATAAACAGTTTTATCTATTTTATACAGTGTAAACTCTTTTCATATAATGAAAATGAATAATTTATTGTGAAATGTTGATTTATTTTGTAAATGTAAAATTATTTTTATAAATTACTTTGTTAAAAATCAAAAATGACTAAATTTGTTAAATGTTAAATTATGGTGAAATAAAAACTTTTCCCCCAAACTGTGATACCATGTTGTTTCACTAGAATAAAAACTAAAAGTGAAATGTCTCAAAGGGGTTATTTGTCAGCTAGTCTAAATGCTGTTATAACTATGCAAATATCTTTTTCATATATTCATATATAGAAATTTGTATCATGATCTCTGATATTAGTTTTTGTCAGGTGTGAAGTAGATGAATTAGTAAATTCTAAATCACGCTATTGGAAATTTATGGAAATCACATACACCCATATGTTTTCAATAGTCCTTTTAAATTTCATTCTACAAAAGCCTATAACTTTGGCGTATATTGTAGAAGATTTCAACTTTTTGAATGAATAACCTATAAAGACTTTGCTTCTCTATGGTTGTAGCATCATGTGTTTAATTGTTTAATTGTGAGTGTTCTCTTCCCTACAGTAGTATTCTGCTGACCCCATTCTAATGATTTCTTTTACAATTAAAAAAAAAGTCTTTTCACATCTTTAGGCTTTGTTTCTTGTTAAGATGAAAGTGCTTATTCCTTTAGTTATTTTACTGATGCAAGATTCCTCCAAATCCATAGTATTAAATCTAGAAAGTGGTAAGAATGATGACGTGTCTCCTATTTTTTCTGTCAGTAACAGGTAATGGGAGAACGTATAATAAAACAAAACGAAAAGTGTTGACGTGGGAAATCTCATTGTTCAGTAATAACTGACTAAAAGTTAGTTATAACCATTGATTTCTAACATCTCAACCAGAGATCACAGTGCCAAGTACTATACTAGGTCTTAGAAATAAAAAAGTAAAGGCAAAATGGAACAGCTCCTGACCTCAAGAAGCATATATACATAAGCATTTCAGAAAGCACGGTCAAGTAGTTGGGATGACATTGCAGCCCTTTATGGAGATGTGATAATATGGTAGAAAGGGCATGGAATTTGGGATTGTGGCCTGACTATGCCTTTTTCCAGCCGTGCAAGTTATTCAATAGATCAGTAAACCTATTGAATCTATTTCTTTATCTGAAAACAACTCAACAGAAACAAATACAGACATATTGTCAGTAGTAATAGCCTACAGCAACAGTTCTCAACCTGAGGGTTATGTTCAATTTGTAACAATGAAAATACATCCTGCATATCATATATTTATGTTATGGATTCATAACAGTAGCAAAATTACAGTTATGAAGTAACAACAAAAATAATTTTATGGTTAGGGGTCACCACAACATGAGAAACTGTATTAAAGCATCACAGCATTAGGAAGGTTGAGAACCACTAGTCTAGAGGATCTTTGGTCTCATTATTGCCTTTAGTGATGCAAAGCATGAATCATTTATACTAGCAAATTTTGTAATACTTATTCATGTCTTCTGATGGATTCATTACAGGTGGTCCAACCAATATGATGATAATCTCACTTCTTTTTTTCTTTAAATTGGGAGGATACCAAAGGAATATACATGTGTGTGTCTATACACACATATACGTATATGTATGTATAATATATTTGCCCACTGTCATCCCATTTCTTGATTTTTTCTGCTCATATATTTCCTTGATGTTACCCTTTCCACTACTCCTTCATAACTCCTTGTTTGTAACGTGCTCTAGCCTGCTCACTCTACCTTGTTGCCCTTTTGGTGAAATGTAATTTCATTTCTTCAGAGACTAGTATTTTGTGATTACATAAAATATTGGAAGAATGTGGATATTAAAAACACAGACCATTTTCTAGGGAAGAAGCATGGAGTCATCAAAATAACTTTGCAATTTCTGAAGTTTATGAATTCATTTACATGCTTGGCCACATGCATCTTTATGCACATATGTGTATAATCACATGCACAGTGTGGATATATATGTATATATGCATGCAACATGCTTATGTATGTACACATGCATATATTTGCTATTTGACATATTGATTAGACTCTATTGTATCTATATTCATATATACAGATTGGTGATATACATATTGTATCAGCATATCTGCACACACGATACACTGTATTATGTATATCTCCATCTCTATATTTATACACTTTATATTGATGCCCATATGAACAGAATATGAGGATATACAAAAATATGTACATATATACCCACATGTATAAATATAAATATACACAAAGCTTAATGTGGTGAGTAGCTGGTACAAATTTGTGATAAGTATAACAAGATTGCTGTAGGGATTGTATTAACATTGAGGAGTCTATAGAAATCAAAATCTTGTTGGAATGGTCCTATAACATCAGTATGGATACTTGAACAATATGACTTCTTTGTCAGTGTACATCAAGACACTCAGTCAGAAGCTTTGGCTCTCGTCCCAGCTGCTTGTCTTATTCTCTGTGAGGCTGGGAAAATAATTTCACCTATGTGGGATTCATTCAGTAGCATCATCTGTGAAAGGGAATAGTTCATACAGCTTATTGCTAAGTTTATCTCTGTTGCTAAATTTATGAAATCCTATATTCCACAGAAAAGTAGGTGCCTCTTCAAGGATTCTGTCATGATCTACAATCATAATCACAGCATGCTAGTGATGTGAGATATCTAAGGGCTATATCAATATCCTTCATGTGCCATAAGAGGAAGCTGGAGACTAGGAACATAAAGTGACTTGCTCAAGATCACACCCCTAGTAAATATTTTTGTGTCATCTGTAAACATGCTGAATGTGTCATTTAAGCTATTATTCAAACTGTTCAATTCAACTACTGCTTGACCTACCAGAAAATCTTCCTTTGTTAGCAATTCCAACACCACCAAATGGCCTTTCCACTAGGTAATTAAGTGACTCAGCATAGGCTTTGAGGAAGAAAAAAAGTGATGGAAACTTGAGCAACAGTAGAAAGGCTGGAAGCTGTTGTTTTGTTCTAATAAGCACATCATGGGTTACTGATTTACTGTGGCACAAATTGATTAATGTAAGAAGATGAAACTCGATGTTCTGGTTCACCTTTCTCTTTTTTCACTGAGATTCCCAGCTATGGCAAAATAATTTTAGGCCTTCTAGTGTTTTTGTTTCATGAGTTCATCTTTTGTTGCTCCCATAACTTAATAAAGATTATAATAGATCTAAAAATGGAGTGTACTACCTTGGGAGGAAAGAGATTTATCCTCATTACAAACCTTCAAACATGGGCTGGATGACCATCTGTTAGGTAGCTAATAAAATTCTTTCTTAACCAGTTTAAAAGTTTTACCACATGGCCTTGGGTCTTTCATTGTGACTTTGTGAAAATTAGAACAAAGCACATAATCACAAAATTTTAGCACTGGAAGAAACCACAGTGATGCCTATTCTAGCTTATACCTGGACACAATCCCTACCGTAACATACAGCTAGTGGTTATCAAGCCACTAGCTAGAGACCTTTGGTAAGAGGGAATTATACATTTCTGGTACATTCAACTGGTCCTCATAATAACAAGGCCCTACACCATCTTGTCTTTTTCTGAATATCCTCAAGTATAATCAAGTGTCTCTGTAAATTGTGGTACCAAGAACTGATGATAGTCCTGATATAATCTGACCAAAGCAAATACATAGGAATGATAACGTTATTAGATGTAAGCCATTGGACCATGTAGAGCATGTCCAATCCTTGGAGTTGGTTCACACTGTTTCTTATCCTACCCTCTGTAGCCAGCTGGTCCTTCATTAACACTCCCTTCCCCCATTTTTTATTCTCTTCAGCATCCCGTTTCAGGAATACAACCAAAGAAACAGTGAGGAAAACACAACTGTGGCACTATAGTTTCCAGCTTCTTGTCCAGATGTTGTAGTGATTAGAATTACTTTCTTGATTCCTTCTGGCAGTTTCCTCCATGCCTATGTAAATCTCTGTGACACAGAAGGATGAATTGGCCTATCAAAGTAAGCAGAGGAAAAGATAACAAATCAAACCAAGCTTCTCAGATTCCACATCCATATCTAGGTCATGGGTTAGATGGAATTAAAGTCCATAGAAACAAAAAAAAAGGAGATAAAACTTTCCTTGCCATGGGGCATTTGGCAGTTAGTGAATCTTGAGTCTTAATCACTTATAGGCTTCATTTTAATTAGGTCAGTTTTGCATGAAAGCACCAAAGAAGTGAAATGATATTCTGACAGTCTTTCTAGCAAAGGCCAGAGCCAGCATTTGACCAGGGGTCTTCAACCAACTCAATAAATCAATGAGCCTTCCCAAAGTATCTACAGTGGACAAGGTATTGGGCTCTGCTGCAAGGAATGCAGATATGTGTGTGTGTATACATACATTCATAATGAGGATAACGAATGCCTTGTTTGATTAGTTCACTTTTTAAATGTGTTATTTTTGTTGTAATGAATATAACAAACATGAACAGACATTTTAAATTCAAAGAAGAAATTCGAATCCTTCAGTTTTCTTTTTAGATTCTTTCTAATTGTTTTTTATTCTTCAAGACAGGACAGACTCTCAGTATTTGAATCCCAAGAAACAAGTTCACTTACATCAAAATCTTGAATATTATCTTAAAAATTTACTTAGATGTAAGCCATTGGACCATGTAGACCATGCCCAATCCTTGAGATAGGCTCCAGAAAGGTAATATTTTTCTTTTTAGCTAATTGCCAGTACTAGGAGATCCTCCAGGAAAATATCAAAATATAGCTTACATGTAAAATGTGATAGGCTGACCCAAATGTGGGTTACATGGTCCCAAGTTCTCAATCAAACATTCTTGGTAAAAATGCCCAAGGGTGGAAGAGAGCCTTTTATTTCATTACACCAAAAATACAGAAGATGCAAAGAACTTTCAGAAGCTCATAAAAAGATACAGAGACAAATAAAACTTTCTACTATTCCATAAACTCCCCCTCAGAAAATAAATCACAGGTTGTTATTAAAACAATGCTTTGACATCCCTCCAAGTCTTTCCAACAATATTCTATAACCTCCCCCAAATCACCCAACATCTATACTTCTTTCTTTAGACTCCTGCCAAGAAGATATGTGTAATTTAAGTAGTTCTGCAGAAAGAGTTCCCTTCCTTTCAAATGTTTACTATTCCAATAATTCGTGATAATAGTAGGAATGGTGATGTCAAGATCACCTTCTCTGGTTCCATGATAATTATCAGAGAGAAACTTATTAAGTACTTTCATTGTGTCAGGCATGTGTAAGGACTGGAACACTGACAGTAATTAAAACATCAAGAATGACAACAGAATGTTATTAAGAAATCAAAATAAATTAGAATATTATTGTTGAAAAATAGTACTAATTGGCAAACGTTATTTGAATCCTTAGATATTTCCACCATCTAAAATTTCATTAGCTTCAGTATTCCTTTTGTGAACACAAGACTACAATCCCTATATAACTTAATACCTTCTCAAAGGCATAGTTATAAAAAATGATTAACCAAGTTATCAATAAGTCCTATCTACTTTAATTCCTGCATATCTTTCCCCACTTTTCTCTATATAACTTAGTCTAATGATGAACCTTCCTATGGAATTATTCAGGAGACATCCCATCCATGTAACATCACTAAGGTCATTCTCAAAATCTTTCTAGCTAAAATAGTAAGCACTGAAACAATCTTGAATGATTACTTGGTTGAAAGTTCCAGAGCTTATTCTGCTGTCACAGCCTTTGACAAGTCATAGTAATTCCTATGGCACAGTGAAAAATCAGAAGAGGATTTGGGCTTATATATTAGTCTATTTTAATAAAAAAAAACTTTCATTTAACTTAGACCTTTTAAAATTGTACCTCTAAAGAGTGGAGGAATAAGAATTATGAAAGTAAATTGGTACTACTGCGTTATATTGAATTTAGAAGAATTTAGGTCCACTAATTAGAATTACAAAATATTATAAGTCATAATGTCACATTTTTTAAAAATGGTATCACATATTAATATAAAACGGATCACCAAGGTTAGGGATCACCAAGGTTATCTAGTCTGAACCCTATTCCTTTTTTATTTTACATAGGGGAAACTGAGGATAACAGAAATTAAGTAACTTTCAGAAGCACACAAATAAGAAGGATCAAAGGTAATACTGAAATCCAAGCCCGATGAGTCAAAAGCCAATACTCTTTCCACTAGGTCCCTAGTCCAATTCCCCTCAAGCAAACAATATTTATTGTGTCTGCTATGCATCAGGCACTGTGCTAAATTCTGGGGATACAAAAAAGAGGCAAAAGGTATCTTTGCCCTCAAAAGGCAAACAATATAATGGAGGAGACAACAAAAACAAATATGTACAAACAAACTATGCAGGAAAAGTAGGAAATAATTAAAAGAGGAAAGGAAATAGAATCAAGAGGGGCTAAGAAAGGCTAGTAATAGCAGGGACTCTATATTAAATTCCTGAATAATGATCATACAGCTTTTGTCTAAAGATCTCTAATTATGGGTCACTCATTAAATTTCAGAAGAGTTAGTGACCTTTGGGAGCATCTGTATTTATTATAAATTTGTATATTTGTTTTTCGTAAAGCCAAAATCATCTTCCAATAATTTTGTGAACTGATCCTAGTCCCTCCTTCCTGGGCTAAATTGAACAAGTATAATAATTATTCTGTACCATGGTTAGACTCATAGTCAGACATTATTTCTCTTTTTAGAATTTCTGAAACCTCACTTAGTAAACTACTGGAATTTTTTATATCTATTCAGATGTTTCTTCAGTAAAGTTCCAGGAAGACATAATGTGAAAAGGAACTGTGGATTTTCTCTTAAAAAGGGTTTAAGGTTTTCAATCAGTCAATTATCAAGCATTTATTATTATGTATTATTTTCTACTATGAATCAGGCACAGTGCTAAGCAATGAGGATATATGTACAAAGAATAAAACAGGTCCTACTCTTAAGGAACTTATATGTCCCTAAAGAACACAACAAATAAATTTAAAACAACAACAATGTGAATACCATTATGAAAGAAACAATACAAAATAATACCCCCTCTCAAACCCTGTTGTATAGAAAACAAATTGCCAGTTGAAAGAACTTATAAATCTATTTCAAGAGAAGGTGTGTATGGACAGAATTATACACAGAATAAGTAGTCTTTTTATAATTATTTTTAGTTTTCAACACTCACTTCCATAATATTTTGAGTTTTAAATTTTCTCCCCTTTTCTTCCCCCTTTTTTCCCCTCCCCAAGACAGCATGCAATCAGACATAGGATGTACTTATGCATTTATATTAAACATATTTTCACAGTAGTCATGGTATAAAAAAGAATTAGAACTAATGGGAGGAAACATGACAAAGAAGAAACAAAATGACAAAAGTAAAGGAGAACAAATAGTATGTTTCCATCCACATTCAGATTCCAAAGTTCTTTCTCTGGATGTGAAAAACATTTTCCACCAGGAGTCCTTTGGAATTGTCTTAGGTCCTTTCATTGCTGAGAACTAAGTCTATCAAAGTCAATCATCACACAATGTGGCTGTTACTATGTGTGATGTTCTGGTTCTACTCATTTCACTCGGTATCAGTTCATATAAGTCTTTCTCAGGTTTGTCTGAAATCTTTTTGATCATCGTTTCTTATAGCACAGTAGTATTCTATTACACTCATACACCACAACTTGTTCAGCCATTCCCCAATTGATAGATATCCCCTCAATTTCTAATTCTTAGCTACCACAAAAAAAGCTGTTATAAATATTTTTGTACAATGTGGGTCCTTTTATCATTTTTATGATCTCTTTGGATTATAGCCCTATACGTGGTATTGCTGGGTCAACGGGTATGTACAGTTTTATAGCCCTTTGGGCATAGTTCCAAATTGCTCTCCAGAATGGTTGGATCAGTTCATAACTCCACTAACAATATATTATTTTTTCCAATTTTCCCACATCTTCTCTAACATTTGTCATTTTCCTGTATTGTCCTGTTTGTCCATCTGATAGGTGTAATGTGGTAACTCAGAGTTGTTTTGATTTGCATTTTTCTAATGAATAATCATTTAGAGCATTTTTTTTAATATGACTATAGGGAGCTTAAATTTATTTCTAGTAGTCTTTTAGGACACATAACCAACACTATAGCAGTCTTCATGATCTCTCATACCTCTCCAAAATGGACATTAAGCAACAGAAAAAAAAATCAGCTGTCTTCCTGGTCTAGAGAGCACTTCTTAAATTGTGTTCCCATATGTGGTCAGGAAGAAACTGGCAATAGTAAAAAGACTTCTGAACATGAAAACACCAAAAATAAAAAATTTTTAAAAACACATAATGAATCTGAGGGGTTTCTGGTAGCTCTTGCCCATATTGCCTCGTGAAATTTCACTGCAGCCTTGGTTCCAAATACAAAGCCTGAGCAGTGGGGCATGCCCTCAGACCACGCAAAGTCAAAGATGCCTGAAATTTGAAAAGGGGTCAAGAGAGGAAAAAATGTAAGGTACCTTGGTCTAGAATAACAAAAACAACAACAAAAAACAAAAACAAAAAACCCCAAAGATGATAAAATCACGCTTAGAAAGAATGCCAAACCTGAAGGGATGATAAATTTCTCAAGCATTTCAGTCAACAGAAATGTAGAAAGGGTAGATGAATGCAGCAGCCATAGACAGCAACAACAACAAAGTGATAGTAAAAAAAGACTACTAAGAAACTTCCTTCTAAATATAATAATAGTGCAGAAGGCAGAAGGCAGGTGAAGGTGATGGATGAAAGGCAAGACTGGGGTAGAATAGATTGAACCTCAAGTGACCTAGCCTACAGGTGAAGCAATGTTGTTGTTTTGGGGAGACCAAATTACAAAATGTGAGAGTGCATGGAAAGGGAAAGGGGGAGAGGATAGTGGACAATGTGGTAGCATGCTGCTCAGGCCAAGGGCTAGTAATGGGGGGAGGTGACTCTTGTGGTCTCTCAGGAAGAGGAGAGTTCAGGAGAATGGAAGAATAGTCAGAAATAGGGACAGGGAATGGGAAAAATGCCTTTATTTAGGTGGTGGGAGGGGGTGCTACTGATGAATGGTGCTATGGGAAATGATGTGTTCTATGAGGGAGATGGGAATCTTTCACTGGATTTTGTCTGTGGGTGTTTAGTGCTAGAGATTGGTGGGTGGGTGAAATAGGAGCATTTGGAGGCATTTGAGATCTAGGGGAGTGGGAAGTGGTAAAAACTGATTAGAGGGGATACCCCAAGAATGGCTACCTCAGAAGTTGCGATTTCATGATGAATGCATAGAATCAAAATGGACTAGATAGAGGGGCCATGAACCAGAGATTGAAGGCCTAGAGTAGACAGGAAGAGAAGATAATGAAAATGAGTGAAGGACCTCTCTAGGAAATGGCATAGAAAATCTAATTTTCAAAATTGATGAAGAGGACAAATTAAAGGTGATGAGAGCAAGGGAGATTATACTCGACTAAAATAAAGTAGGGAAAAGGAGAATAATCAAATAACCAGATGAAAGCAGGAAAGAAAAAGGAATTAACAAGAAATAAGAAAATGAGCATTTACAGATGCCCTACTATGAATATAATGACTATATAATACTTAAGTACAAGGTAGTTGGCGAAGGAGGGCAACTGGTAGTTGAATCATTCTTCATGTATAGTGTAATACTTACGCTGCATTTTTTTTTAGGAAAGGGAGGATTCTATGAGGTAGAGGTGATGAGGAAAGGCACTCTAATCATAGGGACCAATGCAAAAGCATGGTGACAAGAGTACAATGAGAGGAATGTTAAAAAGACGATTTTGACTGAAGTTTAAAGTTCTAGAAGGGGAGTATTTTATAATGAGATTGTAAATAGTGGGTGGGGTAAGGTTATGAAGGCTTTCTTTATTTGAGATGCAATAGGTAGCCACCAGAATTGATTAAGTGAGTCACATGATCAGAATTGAGCTTAAGGTAAATCACTTTGTCAGATAAATAGAGGATGAAATGGAATAAGCAGAGAACTTGAGGTGGGGAGACTAATTTGGGGGCCATTCATTACAATAATCTAGGTGAGAGGTGATTGGGCCTGAGGTGACAGGTCTGTGAGGAGAAAGTGTTGGATGACAGAAATGTTGTGGAGGTGGAAATGACAAGATTAAAAAAATGACTGGATATATGGAGTGAGGAAAAATGGGGCATAAAGATAAGTCTGGGTTAAGAACTGACAAAAAGAAGGGTTATGCTTTTGACAGAAATAGAGAAATTCAGAGCCTATGAGGGTCTGAGAGGGAAGGTAATGAGTCCTGCTCTGAACATGTTGGGTTTGAAATGTATCAAATAGAACAGATGTTTTGTAATAGTTGAGGAAGCAAAACATGCGATATCTGTAAAAATAGTGGATAAGACTCAGTCATAATTACCACATTAATCATTTACAAGGAGATAAATATTGTGAACATACTTGAAATATTTATTTTATTTAGTAGATTAATTCTCTCTCTTGTTTATCTTCTTGACATTGTTGACTTGGTAAGAAAATAATTTCTTCACAGATAATATGAAGACAAGCTTCAAATCAGTTTAATTGCAATTGTCAACATTATGAATTAGTAAAGACTAGATGAATGAAGCTTTATGGCATAAAATTACGCACATACACTCCTGTCTCTGACATAGGTTATCTATGTAATCATGGGCATATGACTGAAACCCTTAGGACCCTAGGAAACTTCTTAATATTACAAATAACAAATGAAATGTTGATCTGTATCAATGAAAGGAATTTCCAAACAGATGAAATCACAGATCCCCAGGCCAAAAAACTAAAATAACATAATATATACTAAGACTTCTTTTGGGGTTCATAAACTGTCTTTTAAAATATTTTAATAATAGTATTTTAATATAATTTTTGTTATCATATATATTTTACATATTTAAAAATATTATTCTGAGTTCATGTGCTTTACCCTACTGCCAAAATAATGTATGACCAAAAAGCTAATAACTTGTGATGTATGTATGTATATATGTGTGTATGTATATATATACATATATATATATATATATATATAGTATGATATAGTATATCCTTAGTCATCTAGCCTATAAAATATGTATGAATACATTAATGTTGCAAATGTAGGCTGTATTGCCTATCTTGAGCAAAAATTAATTAGCAAATAGAAATAAATCATTTTATTTGTTAAATAGTGAATGTGTGTTTATTTTTCCTCGTTTGACAATTTAAGCCACATGTATTATGGATATCTTTTTTTCTGCACTAAAATTTTTCCCAGCATGGCTCTTCATCCCTCTTCTATGGAGTTATCCTATAAAGCATTATTTTAAAGAAAAGAAAAAATAATACAACTGGTTAATACATGAGAAAAGTCTAAAAATATGTGCAAAGTAGTACACATATAGATACTCTACCTTTGCAAAAGGGTAGAATGGGAGTATATTCTCTTCCTTTTTTTTTGGAATCAGGCATAGTCATCATTTTGCAACACTCATATTTGAATATTTTTGTGTTCGTTTTTTAAATTTGCATTGCCATAGTCATTGTGTATATTATCTTCTTGATTCTGCTTTATTGCATTAGTGCATGTAAATCTTACTATGATAATTTTGTAGTCATCATATTTATCTTATAGAATCATCAAATTAAATAAAATATGGGTTCTACAGTTTTAGCAATTCCTCAATCAATGGACCTCTACTTTTTTCCAATTTTTTGCTATCACAAAAATGTCTATGTAAATATTTTTATTTGCATGGGAATTTCTTATTATCAAGATTCTCAATCAATTATAAGTATAGTTTTAGAATCCTGGGGTCAAAGAGTCTGGATATTTTAGTCACTTTATCCGTATAATACCAGATTCTTTTCCAAAATAAGTGTACTGGTTCAAAGCTCCAACAACAATATAATAATGCAGCCATCTTCCTATAATCCATCCAACAGTGACTGTTCAGATGTCATTTCTAAGAGTGTGCCAAGGCTGTTTTCATCGGCCTTTCTCTTATTATTAGAGATCTGGAGCATTCTTGTATGTGGTTGTAAATGGCTTGCCATTCCTTTGAGAACTGTTTGACCATATCCTTTGGCCATTTTAAAAACTTGTTTTCTATTAAGGAATAGCTTTTGCTTATGTACACATATCAAAATATGTACTTATGTGTATATATGTATGTATACATGTGTGTATATACACAAATACATACATACTGGGAAACACCTAATGGCCAAAATATACATATATATATATGTATACACACATATATGTATATATATATATATACATACAAATATCTAGTGAAGGGAATTGAGGCAAGATAAGAAGATAAGAAAGGTAAAAATATCAAGGAGAGAGCTCTGCCCTACTTCTACAAAGGAGAAGATATATGGATGGTGATAATGCCAAAGGCTATAGAGAGATCAAGAAGGAGGAGCATTTTTTTTAAAGGTCATTAGATCTGGCAGCAAAGAGATCATTTGAGAACTTTGGAGAGAGAAGTTTCAGTTGAATAACAAAGTAAAAAAATGACTACAGAGAAGAGGAGAAGAAATAGAGTTACTTATACATATATATTCTTTCAGTAAATTTAGCTACAAAGAAGAGAAGAGATATGGGATGATAGCTAGCAGGGCTGACTGGATCAGCAGAATGGTTTTAAGGATAGGAGATATGAGTAAGTTTGCAGGAAGCAGGGAAATCACCCTTAGATAGGGAAACACTGGAGATTTTGGAAAGAGTGGGAATGATAGGGGCAGGGGGAGGGTTAGTAATCTGCTGGAGAAGATAGGATGGAATGTGATAACTTGTGCATATAGTACAGTTTGCCTTGTCAAAGGAGGAGATAATGGGGGAAGGCATCTGAGTGATGTGAAATGTGGACATTTTGAAATATATTGCAACATATTAAAAGTTTATTATATGATCTATTTTGTAGAAATAATTTTCTGAATTGAAGTTTCATAAGTGAAAATCTTTTTATGCTAACTGCATTTTCCAATATTACATCTTACTTTTAAAATCAAGATCTAGAGTCCATTTCTTTCTTAGTTATTTTTCCAGATAATATCATATTGTCTTTTTGGTCACTTGGGAAATGTTTTAGAGAAATTTCTCTCTTTGAATAATATTCAGACCTTTTTCAAAAGGACTTTATGATGAGCCAGATTACCCAGCTAACAGATAATCTAATGAATGGGATGAACAAACTCAGTTTCCTTACCATTTATGAAAATCAGAAAAATCAATTTCTCTCCTTAAGTATCCCAGCTGTATCTCTAATATTATCAGATCACAAGTCTAATGTTAGAAAGGAACACAGAGGCCATCTGGTTCAACCCCATTCCTCATTTACAAGTAAGGAAAATGAGACCTAGCAAGGTTATGTGACTTTTCCAAGGTCCTATTGATGATAAGTAGCCAACTGGGGATTTAAACTTTCTTTGTCTGATTCCAAATCCAAAACACTGTATTATACCATATGAGGAAACAGTAAAGAATGTGACTTAGTAATAAAAGCTTATAAACATGTTGTACGTGCCTTGAAGTCAAATGTGTCAAACTTCACTGCCTAATGCTGCTTGAACCAGATTAACATGTAATTGGGAAACGTATAACAAAAAGAAATAAGTACAATAGTACATAGATAATACTAATTTTGGTTTTCACAGTTAATACTGGCCTCCAGAAATCTGTTTCTATTTGAGTTTGACACCATTTCTCTCCATAACATAGAATGATATGCTGAATCATTTATACACAATGGATTTTGTGTACAACACAATATTTCTAAAGAGTTTGATGTATAATTTTCCCACTATATAGAAGATGCACTACATGTGCATAGGGCATTGATACTAAACATTCTGACTCCAAATCATATCTTGATTAGCCTTGAGAGGTGTAGAATTGGTTATGAAAGATATAGCATAATAGAGAATATACCATTTAAACTAAATGTTATCCTGAAACTAAATATTTTAAGAACAAGAAAGTAGAAAAATTGTTTGGATTATATTAACCATCAAAGTAAAGATAATTTTGCCAAAATTTGTACATTTAGTATATGAAAGGTATAAATCAGTTTCTGGAAATATTTAGATTTGCCTAAAATATCATTTATGTTATGCAACTTGATTATATTTTGAATTTGTTGACTCAGCAGGATTTTAGAAAAGCCTACCTAGTGGAGTGAAAGCATGATAGTTAAGTTTCCATTTAGATAATTTTTGATACACTTAGCTACATTGGGATTTTCATTTTTTTTAATGAATTTCCTTTTCAAAAAATGAATCTTAAGGAAAGAACAGAGGATTATGCTTCAATCACATGGTCATGAAGTCTCAGCATGAAATGTTCTCTGTAAATTCAAGAAAAGGGTTTACACTTCTGAGAATTCAATATTATTTCCAATGTATGATGATCATTTAAGCAGGTGCTCACTGGAAAATTATGAGTTATATTTTGGATTTATTTTTCGAACTCACAAAAATTAAGTGCTAGATTGTAGCTTTTACATTTCTAAAACTTGGAAGACCAAGGTTTTAGTTCCATTTCCCTCAAGATTCTCAATGTACTTTATGATTAAGTATACCAGCTTATCTCTGTTGAATATTTGGAGAAATACTCCATATCATAATAAAAAAAGCAACTGATCCAAAGTCAAAAGAATTTTGCTGTAGTCCTAGGTCCACTACTTAAGGTAATATAATGTTGAAAAAGTTGCTTGAAGATCATATATATAATTGTCAACATGTCAGATTAATCATCTTCCCTATAAGTTAAAAAAAGAGATGAACCTTCAATAAATTAAAATCATTTAAATAATGTCTGAAAGCAAAAGTAACAACAATAACAAAACAATCACAACCACAGCAAAAGAGGAAAGTAAGGGATTTCACTTGGATACATTCTGAATTATCTAAACCTAAGAAAGGTAAATAAGCTAACTCATCTGTGTATTTATTTTTTCTTATTTATTTTTAGCTTTCAGTGTTCACTTTTATAAGATTTTGAGGTATAAATTTTCTTCCCTGCCTTCTCCCTACGAAGACAATAATCTGATACAGGCTATACATATATAATCATATTAAACATATTTCCACATTATTAATGTAAAGAAGAATCAGAACCAAAGGGAAAAACCACAAATAAAAAAAAAACAAAGCAGAGAAAGAAAATAGTATACTTCACTCTGCATTCACACTTCATGATTCTTTCTCTGGATGTGGATAGCATTTTCCATCTTCAGTCTTGGAATTGTATTAGATCACTGCATTGCTGAGAAGAGCTAAATCTATCAAAGTTGAACATCACACAATGTTGCTATTACTGTGTACAATGTTATCCTGGTTCTGCTCACTTTACTCTGCATCAGTTCATATAAATCTTTCCACATTTTTCTGAAATCTGCCTTCCCATAATTTCTCGTGGAACACTAGTATTCCATTACATTCATATACCACAGCTTGTTCAGCATTCCCTGACTGATGGGCATGCCCTCAATTTCCAGTTCTTTGCTACCACAAAAAAAGCTAATAAGAAAACTTATCAAGAAATAGACTCTTTTCTCTAATATTTTGAGATTATAACATCCAAAAAAGGAAATATCCAACATATTTCTACTAGCTGCTCAATCAACCAGATAAAAAAAGAGAAAAACATCATAGAAGGGGAAAAAAAAACCTCATACAGAATAATTCTTTAGAAGTAAAATATTGAAGATTCCCTCTCACTTTTCCAGTGCTAATCCACTCTATCAGTTAGGACCTGCCAGAACAAGTCATCTCATGACTTTTTGTTTTATCATCTATCTGTGGAAGTTTCCTTTCCATTCTCTCCATCCCACAGTTTGATGACTTGGTCTGAATCCATCTAATTCTGCTACAGGAGGAAAATGCAGATTTTCTATCACCATAAAGAAGACATGAAGTCAAACTGTGTGTGTGTGTGTGTGTGCGTGCACATGTTTGTAGGGGAGTAGGGGTATATAATTAGAAATCAAGCTTCAATCAATAATCTCACACATTTTACTCTTAGAAGGGAAGTACACCTATGTATGTAAAATATAGTCATTCACTAAAAGATATGGATCATAACAGTTAAAGGAGAAGAAATAATATGTCAGAATAGAAACTAAAGACATTATTTTGGGAATATGAAAGAAAAACCTGAGAGATAAAACATCTGAAATAGAAAAAGATAGATTTAAGGCTAGATTCCAAACAGATAAACTAATAATGAAATTCATATTGGTGGAAATAAGAATTAATATGAAATTTTCTATTAGGCTATAACACATTGATAAAATGTTATATGTTGAAGGAAAATGAAAAAAAATACCTAATGAAAAAGACAATTCTCTGATTTCTTTGGTTCTCAATAATAATATGAAGAAATTTCAAAATGGTTCAAAGGAAAAATACAACTTTTAGCACAAAGACTTGAAAATGGAAATTAAATATGATATTGGAGGTCTTAAAGCAAAAAATAATTTAAGACAAACAATAGTGTAGACAATTGTGAACACTCAGTGGAGAATCACTCTGTAGTTTTAAATGCCTTGAGAAAGAGAATATATTTGAGATGCAAAAACATGAGAAAGGAAGAAAATTTCAGAGAAGACAAAAACAAAAACTTTAAAAGAGCACTTGCATTAAATATAAGCCAAAGTGATTGACCTTTAAGACATGCTACTTAGAAAGGTCATTTTAAAAAAATTCTGAACATTATACTACAAGAGATAATATGAGAAAACTTCCCATAAATTTTGAATATGGACTTTGAAGTACTAATTGATTGAATTTGCATATTCATTCCAAAAAATCCCATATTTGAAACTTCAAATAATATAGTGGTTAAATTTTACAATTGCAGCTTTTAAAAAAGAATAATTTACAATTGGCCTGGTGGAAGTTATGAAGGAAAATCTATTCAGATAGCCCATGATTATTCTATAGTGAGATTTCAAAAGAAAGCTTAAAACAGGATAGTCCAATAAATAAAGCAGTATGCATTAAGCACCTACTATAGGATAGGTATTGGGTTAAGTCATGAAGAAACAAAGATAAAAATGAGATACCCTTTCCCATTAGTAATTTACATTCTATAGGGAGAGAAATCATATTAATTTATGTGATAGCAGTTTCCAGTGGTATGAATTTTATAGGTACAACAGAGTACTTATCCACTCCTTTTTCATTCCCTTGATTTCTGCCTTTAAAGAGAACAACAGGGCTTTTCTGGGGGACAAGGAGGGGCTGGTGGTTATAGTCTGTTGTTTCTCTGACAGATGGTGTTTCAGCTACCTGAGTAGCTTAGTCCCTTCCTCTCATTGTGTTTATGATCAAGGAGTATATATGAGATTAAAGTACATCTGTTTCAATAGAAGTCAAATATCTAATACATACATACATACACACACACATATATATGTCAATCCTAATATTATGGAATATTGTCAGTCAGTAATATGGCAACCCCAACATTATGGAAAATCCAAAATACCTCTCTTAGAATTTGTCTAGCCTTTTTCCAAAAGCCTCTTCTCAATTAATAACTCTAATTCATAGAACCTAATGATAGTATGATTTATTAACTGAATCAGGTGTCATAGAGATTACTAGGCCATGAGTCAAGAAACAGGAAGACAATCTAAGAAAACAATAGATCAGACAGAGTTGAGGAATAAGGGTCAGGAAACTAGCTAGAAAGTGTTAGGAGTCAATGAGTGTTGAAAATGAATCTCTTTCTGCAACTGTATTTTGAAGGTTGCATCCAGATTTATCTTTAGTATGTAAAGGGATAGGTCAGACTGTGGTCCACCAGAGTAAATAATTTAATTCAATCCAACAAGCATTTATCAATTAGTGTATAATTCTAGAAATTTTATGATATATTCTAGAATTTAAAAAAAGATTATGATGGAAAATAGAATCAGCTTTCAAGTAGCTCAAATTCTTCATTCATACAGAAAAGTAAATAAAATAAAATTTGAAGAGAGAGTATTAAGAAGAGGTGGGGAGATTTAACAAAGGCTTCCTGGAGAGAGAGATATCTGGATTTGGATAGAACCTCGCAGTCAAACTTGTCCAATCTACTCATTTTATAAATAGGGAAATGAAGACCTAGTCTGATGACTTGCCCCAGGTCACATAGGTGGTGTCAGAGGTGAGATATGAGCCCAGTTACTTTGATTTCAGGGCCAGGGTGCTTTCCATTGAAACAATTGCAGCTCTGTGGAAACTTGAAGGAAACTAAAGATTCTGAGACAATGGAAAGATATTGTATTCTAGACAAGTAGGATATTTTATACAAAAACAAGAAGACAGGAGACTGAATGATGAGGTTAAGAAACAGAAAACAGTTCAGTTGTGCTGGAAAATGAATCAAAATGCAGATTATAACCTATATATAACAGTAGATAGATCTTGAGACTTAACCTGAACTCAGAGAGAGGGGTTAAGTGATTTGTTCATGATAACATAGTTAATAAGTTACTAAGGCAGTATTTGATCTAGGCCTTCCTAACTCCAAATTCAACATTCTCTCCGCTAAACTAAACTGCTTCTTCCCAAAGAGAAGTAATGTGAAATAAAATGGCAGAGAGCTCAGTAGACAACTGATGCAGGGTGTCTGGAAGTTCTGGTTCTAGGAGGTTTTAGGCTAGTGTCTGGCCAGTGTCCATCATGGAGGTCGGCCAGCAGGCAGCAAAACTCTGACCTTGAGCTTATGGTTGGGAGGAGGACTGCATTCTATGGAAAGACTCTTTAGGTGTGGATCAACAAGGCAGAGCCTAAACCATGTAGGAACAGGACCAGAGAAAGAATCAAGGAGAGGTCCATAGTTTTTGAACCTGGAGTACAAAGGATGGACTTTTTTTGTTCAAAGGGTAATACACAAAAGTTCAGCTTAATATTGGGAGTGAGAGAAGCATTGGGATTGATCTGATGTTGAACTATCTGTTTTATTTCTCTGACCAAGAAAAATAATTGCTCAAAATCTGTGATAAATCTGAACGTACAGGGGCACATATGTACCTGTGTCATGAAAGGTTAAAAGCACAAAGAGGCAAGGAACCAAGGAGGTTCATTTACTTTTAATTCTACAGGGGCACTGGGTTTCCTTTTTTTAGAGGAAAGTAATGAAATGAAAAATAAACCCCCCATATGTACGGCATGTATGAGACGGCAAGAAAAGCCAACAGATAACTTTTGAACTAAAAAGAACATGTGAGAGAAGATGTACAAGGTGAAATGTAAGGGATGTTCCTGTACCCATTTTGTCCAAAATATGTACAATTCGAGAATATAGCATTCATCAGCTCATTAGGGGAACAGCCTGCAGAGGAGGCATTTTTCTACTGTGGGTTTTTAATGTGTCTGCCCACAGTAAAAGGGAATAATCTGAAACTATCTTCCTAGGGAAATGGTAGTCATCATGATCCAGAGTGTCACTGGATTTGCCCAGCTCCAGGTGCTAATTATTGCCCTCTCTCTAATTTACACTTATTGAAAACTCCTTTGAAGGAGTCTCCTCAAAGAATTGACTTTCTCACCTCGGTTAAAACCACTATTATAAGCTGAATAAGGTTACATATATGTCTTTCACAGGCGTCTTGCCCCATGGATCATTGTGTTGGCACCTAAGTTCATTGGGTTACATATGATGAGAGTTCATTTTACTGAGAAATAATATTTATCTATGAAAGCCGTAAATCACTGAAACATTTTTATACAGTTCAACAGGTCCTGGATTTTTAAGCCAGAATAAAAAAAGTCTGAGTGATTTTGTTTTGCTTTTTGGACTTGTTTCAACATTTATCTGAGGATGACAAAAGCTTCCATCATTGATGGATGGCATTTATATAGTGCTTTAAGGTTTTTGAAGCACTTTAAAAATGCTATTTCAGCTTCTCTTCCCAACAACCCTGGTAGGTAAGTGCTATTATTATCATTATTTTGCAAAGAGGAAACTGAGGTAGACAGAAGAAGTTAAGTGAATTGCCTGGAGTCACACAGCTAACAAGTGTCTGAATTTAGATTTAAACTATCTTCCTTGCCCCAGGTCTGCCACTCTCTTCATTGTGCTTCCTAGCTGCTCCTATTAATAGTTTGTTCTTGACCTGTGGGGTAAGTTTCTAGTAAGGAAACCATCTTTCAAACTCTGTATCGCTAACATTTAGCACAATGCCTTACACATAGTAACATACAAAAGTATTTTTATTAAATGCTTAATATACACCAGGAATTATGCTAAGTGCTGGGAATAAAAATACAAGTAGAAAGACAGTCCCAGCTCTCAAAGAATTTACCTTCTAATGGAAGAAGATAATACATAAAAGGCAACTGAAAAGGGGAGTGGTGAGAAAAAGTACCCAGTACAGAGGCATGGTAGAGAAATCTGGACTGCAGCCTGGGGAGGAATGAGGCATGATTTGCCTGGACACCCTTATTACATGGAGGCTATCTGAGGAGTCACTCAGTCAGAAAGAGAGGTCACTGGGCAGAGGGATCTTCAAATGCACGAAATCCATGCTTAGAATGAGGATTTAGGGTGAAGATGTGGGGCTTGTAGAGACCAACCAGAGTACATCCTGGAGAGGAATGAATAGTCTACATTTAATAAATGTTTGCTTATAAATTAATTGATTTCCAGTGTGATTCAAATTCTCATTACTGCACTTCCCTATTTATAAATCTCTAATATCTATGATCTTTCTGAAAAATATTGCATGAAAATGAAAGGCAAATTAGTTTTAAGTTTTTTCTCACCCTGTATTATCAGTACTATTTCTGATAATAATGTCTAAAAAGATTTCATATAGAATCTGGTATGCTGACATAATTTTGGTCTTTAATAATGTTCACCCTATAGCTTCCAATATACATTCTTCTTAAGTATATGTCAAGTAACAGGCTTAGCTTTGTGAGGAATTTGTCCTTTTTTAGTATTTATTTTTGTGTAAATAAAATGACTTTTTTGTCATGCAAATATCATGCCAACAAAGTAGTTGTGTCAGCTTGATTAAGTCAGGCTTCTAGCATTCCATCCAGTGGAAGTATAGATAGGAACATCTTAGAACTTAAAAATGAAAGCTAGGGGGAAGAAAAGATCCTGAAAATTAGTTTCACTTTGAATGCCACTGGCTTCTTATTTTAATTTTATGGTAATCAATACCACAAGGAATTTGGAAGTGTTAATGGACTTAGGTCTGATGTCTTGAGGTTGCATTATTATTCACTTTTTCTCTTCCTGATGCAAAATTATGTTTCTCTACTTAAAAAAAAACCACTTTAAAGAAGCATAATGCCCTCCAAATAGGATAACAGATCACTTTTCATCTCCTTTAGCTTAATCTCCCATGAGTAGTAGTTTACAGATTTTTTTTAAGTGTCAGAATCGATGGTAGCTGTACCATGAATCTTGGAGGTAAGAACATAAGCACTCCAACTAGAAAAGTCCCAGAGGCACTGAACACTCAACACAATAAAAATTGCCCATGAGTATAAAAGAAAAAGAAGCTGTACTTGTATGTGACAAAGAAAAGGTGCCAATGATGACCGGCACTTTCAAGTTTCTTGACAGTTGTACTGAAAAGGAGTAGAAGAGTAAAGAAAATAAGGAAACAGTGATAGCCAGGTTTGGAGAGAGACTAGAAACTTTGAACCATGACCTTGGTCCTTTTAGAGGCAACCAGTTCTCTTACAGCCAGGAAGTAAGAAAAGCCTCCTTAGTGGGATATTTTAAAAATATTATCTATTGAATGTTTGCATATCTGTGGCTGTTCTTCAGCTACCCCCAAAGACATTTATTGTTAGTATTCTCCTGTGCCCTCTTTTCCCCACTGTACTGTTCTATTGTTCTCTCTATAAATACCAGGGCTTTCATTTTCAGGTCCTCCTAGCATCTGCAGCAGGGAATGACAAGCAGATTTTGAGCTAACCACTCTATTTTACTCTTTTATTGATTCATAGCAAATACTTTTTGTGAGTAAAAAATAAGTTTATAAGTCACTGTTGAGGTTTACAATGTCCCTAAATGAATATCTGTGTGTGTGTATATATATATGTGTGTGTGTGTGTGTGTGTGTGTGTGTATTATACTCACATATATCACTCATATATATGAATACAGATAATCTCCTCAGCTATGCTTGTAGCTATAAGCCCTAAAGCTCTTGTTGGAATGAGGTAATTGTAAATCACTACTATTTTTCTACCTGTTGCTGAAAATTAACTTGAAATTCATTCTATCAGGACTTAACTTTCCCAACATAATTTTCTGCCTTGAGTCAAAGCATAGGTTTGGGAAATACCCTGACAGATCACATAAAGTGGGCCAGGGTGAGCTGAAGTAAACATGATGGGATCAAGAGCAGAAACAGTGAGGGTTTAGGAGTAATGGAGATACATATCCATCATATCTCAGTGGTCTCTGAAGATAGGGTTCTGAGTTACCTGATGAAGCAGCACAAATGTCTTCAGCAATGGGGAATTCATATCCTCAAAGCCACATGTGATCCTCTAGGTCCTCAAGTGTGGCCCTTTGACTGAACCCAAACTTCATGGAACAAATGCCCTTAATAAAAGGATTTGTTCTGTAAAACTTGAACTCTATCAAAAGGCCTCACAAGGACCTAGAAGGCCACATGTGGACTCTGGGTTGCAGATTCCCTATCCTTGGCTAAGCATCAGCATATAAGCAATGTTCCCTATAAAGTCAGTCTCAAATCCAGAAGTGAATGGTTTCCCTTCTCTTATGCTAAAATTAAAGTTGTCACTTGGATTCTATAAACACTATTTTATATAATATATATTAGTGTCAGTATTTTGAGTCATTCTGTGATTTCTGGTTGTGTCATTGATTGAAAGAGATGAACATTTTCAAATTTTTCTGCCAGAAAAATTTAGAATCAGTAAGTGTTGCAATCAATAGAGTGCGAGATCTGGAGTCAGAAAGACATGAATTCAAATCTGGTCTCAAAAACTTGTTAGCTATATAACCATGGGCAAGTCGTTTAACCTCTTTTTGCCTCAGTTTCCTCAACTGTAGAATGACTATATTTGTACCTACCTCACAGATAATATTTGTAAAGTGCTTAACACAGTGCTTGGTACATAATAGGTACATAATAAATGGTTATTCCCGTTATTTTGCCCTCCTGAAAAGGGCCAATAATGACAATCCTATAATACATAGAATCACAGATTTCCAAACAAAATTACTTGCACCTCTTATTTATATATACATGTCTAGAGATTATTCAATACCTGTGTCTCTTAGTGATCCTTCAATTGGAAGGGAACTCAATGCTTATCTATTCCAACAACGGTTGGAATGAAAGAAACAAATGAATAAAAAAGAATTCATGAAGTGCTTATTATGTGCTAGGATGTGCTAATCACTGGGGGCACAGATGCAAGCAACTCATATTGTTGGCTCCCTTACGGAACTCTTATAAACTTACAGGACAGCAGTTCTCAACCTGTGGGTCGCGACCCCTTTGGGGTTTAAAGACCCTTTCACAGGGGTCACAGGGGGCGCCTAAGACCATTGAAAAACACATATTTCCAATGGTCTTAGGAACTGAGACACTGCTCCTCTATCTGTCTCTAGGCGGGTCTGCCCACATGCAGACATGCCCACATACAACTATTCAAGGGAGGCAGCATTAGGAAGGTTGAGAACCACTGTTATAGGAGAAAAACTGGTCATCTCAGTCACCCATATAGACGCCTCAGTCTTTGCCCCAGAGACCTGCACCAGCCTGGGATCTTAGAAACCTTTTTTTCAGCCTCTGACTGGACTTTTTCCATTACTCTTAATACCATCTCATGGGCCAGACTCTGCCACCCCAGTCTCATCAGTGAGGCACTTCCACTTCCTTCTGACCTGACTTCTCTAGGACACACCTATGCCCTTGAGGGAGGCTTCAGAGGGTCTTATAGAACACAATATCACCCTTGACACAAGGTGGGAACTTTAGGGATGAATCAAAAGACTGATCCTCTGCCCCTGAAACAGATCTCTCTAATCACTGAAACTTGTTCTATGGTTAGTATATTCATATCTCCTCATATTTTCTCGATTTCTGAAATTCTAAACCTCTGACCCCTAGTAAAACCCCTGTGCCCCGTGTCTCCCATGATTGTGTGCTCACTCACTCCCATCCTATTCACCTTCAATCTTCTACTCTAGATATGACTGATCTTTGCTCTGTGCTCTCTGGAATGTCTAGCTAAGACTTTTGTTTTCAGTTTTCTCTTTCTCAGTCCTATGCTTAGGCTCAATGAGACCCAGTTGTTTTGTTTTTCTGATAATGCTGCATAATCTGGTGTCATCCAATTTATCAAATACTCTTTACAATTTTACTTACACCCCTGCCTCACTGGTCATAATAGTAGAACTGAAATACTCTATGATCACTTAAGATTATCCCACCCCAAGATGATTGCCAAAGATGGCGGCGTAGAAGCAGCAAGGATCCACAGCTCCCACCCAGCCACCCAAAATACACATAAGTATGACCCTAAACAAAATCTAGGACTCTCAGACTCACAAAAATACAGAAAACACATCTCTCGCTGAAGGCAGCTAGGCAGCAGGGGTTCATCGCGGTAGGCAGGGAGCCGAGGCCAGCCCAGCCCCAAACCAAAACTGCAGCCAGGCCTCAGGGCAGTCTGGGAGGAGCCAAGCCAAGCCATAGCAAGTCTACAAGAGAGAAGATTGACCTCACCTCCAGCTACTCCACATCTAGTAAGGCATTAAAAACAAGGATTAGAGAAAGTTAGCTCAGTAGGAGGGGCTCATCCCGCAGGCTGTCAGGCCAGGAGCCGAGACCAGCCCAGCCAGAAAAATGAAACCGGGACCAGGCCCCAGAGTGGTGGGGTGAGTGGAGCCTCCCAAGCCACAGCATGAGTCTACTTCAGAGAAGATCTATTGCACCTGAAGGAATCTTCACATCTAGCAAGCCAGAATTACAGAAGGTCAGTGAAAGTGAAACTTTGAAACTTAATTTGGGGGAGGAAAAACAGTTTGGCCAATCTGCCCCCAGGCAAGGGAGCAGCGGGGGAAGGGGAGGAACTACTGTAACCAGCGGCTGCCCCCACTGGGCTGCTTCAGAGTCCCTGGTCTGTGGACCCCGCAGAGGGGCTAAATCCATTGATTTGCCAGAATGAAAAAGAATCAAAAGCATTCTGAAGACAAAAGGATCGAAGTATGGAATGGGAGGAAGACAACCCAGTCAGAACTCCCACACCAAATGCTTCTAAGACACTTGAAGAATGCCTAGAAACGATACATCAACTGAAAAAGGACTTTGAAAACCAAATAAGAGCAGTGGAGGAAAAATTGGGAAGAGAAATG
>CM053594.1:220063346-220090409 GCA_028646575.1 Pseudocheirus occidentalis
GTGTTCACTAATACTGTGTAATCCGAATCTTAAAAGCTCCTCACAGTAGCATTCTCTCAGAAATCTACTGCTGATTGGCATTACAGGGGGAAAGCTGTGTTCCAATTCGCTGGGGTTTTCCCCACTGCTGGAGCTATTAGGGGGGTGTTGCATCCCCCCCCAGCTTTGGCTTGCTGAAAACACACCTCAGCACCACTACCCAAGACCACAATCTGGATCCAGGCTGCTCAAGCCAAGAGCACTTGGCCCTGATCAATGGACTCAGCACCCCTGCAGAGTCTGCAGGCCAGGGGCTCTGAAACAGCCCATTGGGGGTTGGTTCCAGCAGTTCCCCTCTCCCACTGCTTCCTTGCCCCAGGGGCAGATTGGCTGAACTGTTTTTCCTTCCCCAAATTAAGTTTCAGAGTTTCACTTTCACTTTCACTGACCGTCTCTAATCCTGGTTTGGTGGATGTGAAGATGCCCTCAGGTGCAGTAGATATTCTCTGAAGTAGACTCAAGCTGTGGCTTGTGAGGCTCGGCTCCTCTTGACCACCCTGGGGCCTGGCCTGGCCGTGTCTGCAGTTTTGGGCCAGGCTGCTCTCAGCTCCCCACCTGCAGACCTGCTGGATGAGCCCCTCCCACCGAGCTGCCCCTCTCCAGTCCCCGTTTCTCAAGCCTTGGTAGATGTGGAGGTTCTGGAGGCTGTAGATCCTCTCTTCTGAAGACTGGCTGTGGTGTGGCTCAGCTTGGCTCAGCTCGGCTCCTTCCCACCACCCTGGACCTGGCTGCGGTCTTGGCTTCAGACTGGGCCTGCCTTGGCTCCTGGCCTGCTGCAATGAGCACCTGCTGCCAAGCTGCCTTCAGCGAGAGATGTTTTTTCCGTATTTTTGTGAGTCTGAGAGTCCTAGACTTTTTCTGGGGTCATATTTTATGGGTGTTTAGGGTGGCGGTGTGGGAGCTGCCGGACCTTGCTCCTTCTACACCGCCATCTTGGGCTGGTTCCTCTTTATTCTTTTGTAGCATGTATTCTCAATCTATCCTTTTTATTCCTACTTTCTCCTTAGACTAGCAGATCAGGACTTGGCTGGGCAGCTCCTCCTAGTGTTCTATACCAGGGATATCAAACTAGAAACAGACTACTCACGTATACAAAAGGATATCTTCAGGCACATATTGACTTAGAAAGCCACCTATTAGCATAATGCATTTTATTGTATTTTTATTTATTTTGTCATACATTCCCCAATTTTATTTTAATCTTTCTGTAGTACTCAGGGGTATTGGTGGTCCCAGGAGGCCTCTTGGTCATGTGTTTGATGCCTCTGTTACAGGTTACCCTGAGGGGTTGAGGTTGTCTTTCTATTGTTAAGTAATTCAGCAACACTAACTATGGCGTTTCCCCAATAATTATTCACATCAGTTAGTTAGCCAGACTTAAGTAGTTTCTAGAAATATTTATTAAGGCACTATATGCAATATTTAAAAAGTTAGACACACATGGATTCTGAGTAATTAGTCATTTTATTAATAATGCTTGCATTTCATCAATAAAAGAGGTCAGCGGAGTGCTTTCTTGAATGCCAAAGATCCTTCTTTGTGGTGGACTCACAGTTTATATGCCCTTGGAAGAGTGGGTGTTCTGATTAGTCACCAATTAATGAGAGAATGAATATTACAATGAGAAGTGTGCTCACTCCAATGAGGGACCAAGAGAGTGACATCAAGTCACTCTTGTACAAGGAGACTATTTCTATATCCAGACCACTGCAAACCTAGACAAAGGATCTACCTCTACCCAAACTTGCCTGAGTGAAACAATGGTCAGGAATTCACCTCAGTTAAGATGTTCTAGGTGGGGTAAATTTTTGGCAGAAATCAATAATATCCTTCAAAGGTTCAGCTTTAAACAAGGAAATAGGATAGGGAAAAGTCTGAATCTCTTCCATAGTTGATTAATAATAATCACTTCTTTCATATAACAAGCACAAATGGCACAAAAGAGCTACAGTGCTATAATAATTAAGAATAATCAGAAAAAAAGAAACAAGCAATTAGAACCTATCAGGTTCTATGTACTTCACAAATACCATCTCGTTTGATGTTCCCAGTAACGGTGGAAGGCAGGTGTTATTGTTCCCTCATTTTTTCAGATGAGGAAACCAAGGTAGAGGTTAAAATATTTATAAAGGGTCACATAGCTAATAAATGCTAGAGCCTGGATTTGAACTTGTCTTCCTAACTTTGGGCCTACAGCACAAAACACAGGATACAAACACAACCTCATCCTACTTCTTAACATCCATGTCCAACTCCTCTATTACACACACATCCAAGGGAAAATTGTGTTCACATTTAGGGAGCATGTGTGGGATTGGAGTAATTCATAGTCACTAGTTGCTGAAAGTTCTTTTCTCACCTTTGTTGGGATTTTAATGCATCTCCCTTTGGTGAAGTTTCTGTGTAGGTTACTTTTAGAATCTTAGAACCATCTTTCTACTATATGTCTCACTTATCCTTTGATCCTGATACAGTCACTAAATTATCTGTTCCAGGGAGAATGCTACTACTAAACCACTGATAATCTCAAATTCTCTGATTTTCTGAAGTTTACAATGTCATCCTCAGGACTAATGAAGAGGGGAGAAGGAGGTGGAGACCAAGTCTCAGGCAAGGACTCTTTGCTACCTTCCAAAAAATAAAGTGATTTCTCATGAGGGCCTTTTCAGAATTGCTCTCTCCTGGTCACTGATCATTTGAATCCTCAAATTCTGAATTAGTTTGCTAGGTTTTACAAAAGTCACAAGGTGTGATTAAATATCCTCAATTAATCTGAATGCATCACCTACCCGTGCTTGGTTGCCTCATTGCATCCAGTGGCTTCAAAGAACTTCTTAACTTATCAGATTTTTTTTGCACCTAGTGTAAGATTTCGATTGAATTAATAGAATTGCTCTCACCTAGTTAAGGTAAAAGTGACTAAGATAGAATAGAGAGATTAATTCAATGGACTGCCATACTAACACTTTACTAATTAAATTGATGCTGTCCATCAGGAAGTCCCTCTTTGCCCTACTCCTGACGTTCAAATGCCCTCAATATATTTGACTTTTTTTTTAGTCTCAAGGGAAGAGGTTCTTTTAGGCCAAAGCCCTAGACTTGTGCCAACAATCTCATCCCCTCCCATGTTCTACAGGAGCTTTCTTTTAAATTATTCTCATCCTCAATATAATCTCCAGTTTCTCTAAATTCATAGAATCTTTCTTTACTACTTATAAATATGTCGAACCCTGCACCTTTCTCCAGTTCCATCAGCCTATATCTCTCTTACATATGCTTAAAAAACAGATCATGTCAAGACACCTAGGTGGCACAGTGAATAGTGTACTGGCCCTGGAGTCAGGGAGGACCTGAGTTCAAATCCAGACTCAGACACAAAAACTAGTCATGTGACCTTGGGCAACTCACTTAACCCCCAACTACCCTACCTTTCCTCCTCCAAAAAGAAAAAAAAACACCCAAAACAAAAAACAAACAAACATAAAAAGATCATGTTCACAATCATTGTGCCCATTTCTATGTTTCTCTTCTGATATAATTTTGAGTTCCCATTCTCCATCGCTGACATTCTTCAGCTTGTCTGAGTCAGAAGTCTTTATTTAAAATTTCCATTTCTTTTTAAAATTCATTTTGTTTAAAGAGATGAGTTTGCTTGAGATGTGTTATATTATCTTTGAGGAGGTAGAGGAGGAAAGTAAAAGGACCATAAGAAGTGATAATTTTGAAAAAGTATCCTACTTCATTTCTTCCCAAAAGCCTTCTGAATGATTGGATTTTCTAGCTGTTTCATAGCAGTCATTTATCATGCTTTACATTATTTTGAGAAAGTATATTTGCTTTAGGTAAGTTAAATGTTTATGGAAATGAAGACTACAGCAAACTATTCAGCAGATGTATTAGCCATTTTAAGGTTCTAAATCACAAAATTTGTTTGAAAGAAAGCATATTCAAGGGTGGAAACTCACTTTGTGAGTGTCATTCAAATCAAAATGAAAATTAAAGTGGAAAATTGAGGTTGTTTTTCAGACTTTTAAGTTTGAAAATCATTTTTTCAAAAAAAATTAGAGATAAATAAAGTGTTGTTGTTTTTACCTTTAGTAATCCAAATAATTGCTTCAGTTAATCATTTTGTTCTTGCAGACATGAGCAAGGACAGATACCACAGTATATATAATCTTAGACACAATATATTAGAAAAGTGGTTTTGGGGAAGTAAATGTTAGTACATTAGAAATAAAGTATAGAACCAATTTGTTTGCTAAAGGCCTTTGAGAGATGTCACCTGACATTGTAATGACTAATTTGACTGATATGGACTTGGGACTTGGGTGTGTCCTATTACTAAACCAGTGAGTTATATAGTATTCAATTCAGTTATACATTTCATTTATGGCTATAAACAACTCTAGAGATATCTTATAAAGCATTATATAAATATAAGATTATTTTTTGTCATGTCTGCAAAGGTAATTTCCTAGAACACCAAGATTGTGTTTTCGTTTGCCAACTATGGCAGTGAATTGAGGACATGATCTTGATAATTCACAGAACCACAGAATCTGATTTGCATCTACCTCAATTCATACATGGGAAAAAAATCATCTTCTGTACAATGTAACAGAAAATTGGCCACTAATATCCTTTGTGAAGAATACTTAATTAAGGGTAAAACCCACCAGATTCAGAGGCAGTTCTTTATTCTTACTGTAATTCCTAGGACTTTTTTTTTTTACTTCAAGAATAAATTTTCTTCCCTGCAAATTCTTCTCTCTATTCCTAACTCTGCATTCTGTAGCAAAGTAGATTCCTCGCCCAGACCAGAGTTATATAACAGAGCATTTACTATGTAATACTAGAGATAATTTGCCCATCACTAGTGTTCTTATGCCTCATTATTTTTTGTTTGTTTTTGATGCTGAAACAAACATTTACCCATATCAACTTTTGGAATAGATTTGGCCATCATTCTCTATGAATAAAATGGATTATTAAAAACATGAAGATCACCAGTGCTAGTATTCTGGAAGACAGCCAGACTTAAAGCATTGAAAGAACACCTCTTAGGATCCATTTCCATGAGAGGAGGGATATTATATGAATAGAGGACACCAATACCCCTACACAAATGTTGGGTACTGTGTATATTGCTAAAACTCTAGATTTGTGCTGATGATCTCATCCCTTCACCTCATCCATTCTACAGAAGCTTTCTTTTCAATCATTCCCTTCCTCAATATAATCTCCAGTCTGTCTGTATTCATTGGCTCTTTCTTTACTATTTATAAATATGTTGAACCCTGCTCCTGTCCCCAGTTCTAGCAGCCTATATCTCTCCTCCCTTTTTCTTACATATTCTTTAAAAAAGTCATGTTCACAATCTAGTGTCCATTTCTATGTTTCTCTTTTGATGTAAAGTGGTGTGTCACAATGCTTCCTTGCGTTAGCAAGGCACCCTGGGGGTTTTGCAATATTCTGAGTTACTTCACCTCCACTGTCTGCCTATCTGTCACCTGGTTGACCCTCACAGTCATTGCATCCTATGTTCAACACACAAACTAAAGCTCAAAAGTCACTTGAAAGAACCTGATATAGTAAACAGGGTTGTCAGCCTACGAAAAGAAGACAAATACACAAGTAAAAGTTACTTCAGCTTGTGATGTGGATTTTTCAAACCTAAACACATTCACAATTGCACAAAGATAATACAAAATACAATACAGCTGAAAAACTAAACTTTAAATCGTTGTTGGATTAAATAACAGCTGTATATCTCTCAAAATTCAACAGGAAGGTCAATATTGATGATTGCCACTCAGGTTTGCATGGAATTCATAGTCAAATTCTTGTCTGTTCATAACAAAATAATTGTTTTCATAGAACTCACAGTGCAGAAGTGAAAAAATGTCATGTAGAGCATAACAGATTAGTCTAAAAGTGAGGAAAAGTTGTAAGTTCAATTATGTGACCTTGGGCAAATAATTAAGTTCCTATTATTTCCTTGCCCCCAAAGTCTCTATGATAAATTGTTACACCAGTTTCCAATCTACATCATCAGAAAGTTTCCATACCATACAGACAAATTATCCTTCATTAAAAATTAATTAATCACCTACTATGTGCAAAACATTGTGTTCCTGTTATCTCTTCTCAGGGAAGCTTAGTAGAAAGAGGCAGAGTAGTGCTTTTGAAACTTTTTATTTCCTATGCATTTCCATGTGCTCCTGAACACAGCAAACTTAGAATATAATTCATTTATGCTTATAATTAAAAATTCAATTAGTAACTATGAGTTTTAAACAATATTCTTTAATTAATGGCTACCATTTTAGATCTTCAAAAAAGTTATTCCATTCTATTCATCAAATATTTATCAAGGTCTTGTTACACCCAAGATCCCAGAGACACAAAAACAAACAAAACTGTGGCAAGAGTTACTGCCCCCAAGGAGTTTACATTTCATTCAGTGGAAATAACAATGTATATGTAAAGGAGGATCTGGAAAATGGGAGCCCAGTCCTTCAAACATATGCAGGGGACATTGCCTGTACGGATGTTTGGTGAATCTGCTTCCAGAAATACATAATAATGGGAATGGGGGGGGGAGGCTGGCTCTCCACTTCAAACTATGAACAGGTATTCTCTGACTGTTTCCAGTACTTTTACTGCATAGCTTAAAAAAAAAAAGAAGCTTTTTGATTTGGTTGCTGAGACAGAACTGAGAATGCTCAGGGACCATCCAAGCATGAAATGATGGAATTGCAATGAAAACAGCCCACCCAATAGAGAAATGCTACTCTTTTTCCTGTTCATGAAGTGTAAGAACTGGTCTCTGAACTCTAGGGGGCAGATGGGGAGGAGTGGAGCGGGATTCTCTTACCTCCCAGTGAGTCAAACTGTACGGGCCTAAGTTTGTAGATAAGCTTGAGTATAGTTGTCTACCACCTCTTGTCTGTGTCACCTTTCATTTTACAGGGTCTCTTGTACTTAAAAAGGTAGGAAGAGCAGTGGTTCAGTGATGGGAGCCCAGATCAAAATTTTCCAGCAACCTTAAGAAACAATCTCTTTGATCTAGTCAGACGTCTGCAACTGCTATAGCTTAGATGCCATACAAAAGTGCAATTCGGCTATAAGTAAATAATAAAAAAGTAACAAAATTTATTGGATCAAATGGTAGTGAAAACTGCTTTAACTAGGTCCTTTAGTGTTACCCTTAGAATCCTAAAGAGGAAGATATAGGCAGCCTTGTTATGAGAACCTCATTTGCCAATTTCAATGGAAATTGGAATAATGGTTCCCAGGGTATGCACTCACTACATAATTAACAATATTGCCATTCCAATGAATCGTGACTCATCCAGAAACTCAGGAATCACCCCCCCCCCAAAAAAAAACCAGAACCCATAAGTTTGCAGGTCAAAGATTCTTCATGTAATCAATCCCAATTTCATTCTACTCCTGGTCTTAGAGAACTTGCCTACTCCCTTTTCCAAGACAGACACACAGTAAGAGTCTTTTCAGCATAGAAGTCAGGTACATGTGGCAATTTTGTCTTTAGTTTCCCAAAACAGAGAGACTCTTGCCACCAGGAAGTTGCTTCTTTGTGTAATGATTTTCCCATACTGCTTCAGCATCAATATTAACCTTCCTGTTGTGTTGAATGTAGTCTAGTAAACTCACAGGTGTGTCACAGATTGTAAAAGGAAGGGAGGAACTGGCAAACTAAATGGAAGTGGAATGATTGTTAAGGAAACAGGCAAGTTGTGTGACCTTAGATCTGAGTCCCTAAAGCTCTCTAGGATCCCCTAGGTTTCCTCATTTGTAAAGTTAAGGGTTTGGACTAAGTCATCCTTAAGGTCTCTTCCAACTTTCTAATTTTATGACTTTGAAACTAGACATTAAAAATTCTCAACATTTTCTTATTCAATACAATACAAGTGTGGAGTTTGGGAAAATCACTTTGGGAGCTAGGTAAAAGATGAATTGGAAAGAGGAGAAAAAAGGCAGAGACCAAATAGACCATTCCACCAATGATACCACCATGTATTTGAATAGTATAGCCAATCTACCCTGCTTGTTTTTTCTTACACATTATTCTCTACCTTTCCTCTCCCTGCCTTTACCTAATGTCTAGAAAACATTTCTTGCATGATTCTGTTAGCATCCCTTATTATCAAAACTAATTCAGTTGCCATCTATGGTACATTTGTAGTCAGTAGCAGCTAATTCAGAGACTTATTTTCACTCTGATGTAGAAGTGGTGAGGATTTCAGTCACAGCAACCCTGAAAGAACATCTACTCAGATTATATAGTGGTTGTACTCTGTGAAACACGTCCCCTTCAACTCCACCTCCTAGAAACAATGGTCTCCACCAACACTTACTTTTAAATTTTATTTTGGTTGTATTTTGTAAGAACTTCTGTATCTAAATGAAAGATATGGACTTTGGTGAATAGGAGGATGCCAGTGTTGGCATCCTAGCTCTTGATTCTCAGTGCTAACAAGCCCAGATACTAAGAGAGAGGGTGAAATTGTTCTCTCCCTGGATGAACTGAGATTTTACAGTGTTCCCAAATGGCAGAGTTTTCTAACTTTTGGGTATTCTATAACCTAAGCTGTATGACTTTCACAATTATTATTTTTTATTCTTGTTTTGATCTATTTGCTCACTATCTGTGATTTTGTGTGATAAATTTATGATGGAGGGGCATCCTAAATGACTAAATGCTAAATGACACAGAAAATAGACCACTGGTCCTGGAGTCAGAAGGACCTGAGTTCAAATGTGTCCTCAAACACTCAGCAATGACCAGGTTGTGACCTTGGGCAAGTCACTTAACCTTATTGCTTCTCCTCCCCGCTCCAAAAATCCTCCAACAAAACCAAAACACCAAAACAAAAAAATTATGGGGGGAGCAGAAGCTTAACTGCAAAGATAAAGTTAAATGATAATCTCCAATTTGAGACAGAAATACTCTCTTCTCCACCTCTCTATGCCTAGATAATATGGATTTTATCTTGAACTTCACAAAAGGAATCATCTACCTAGACTACAAATATTTCTTTGTGTTTGGTAGCTTATTGCTAAACGTCATCTTCTGCCACCAAATATGAGAAAACAAGAAATTGTTGTTCAAATATAGCCATCCTAATTATTATCTAAAGGGGGATCTTCAGTGTTCCATGCATATGAAGTGGAGACTTGAGATCTATTGGTAAATTCCAATTAGATGTTGTCCACAAAATCCTACTGCACAGGCATTATTTTATGGTACTTCCATCCACATAGTTTTATCTCTCACTAGAATCCTTGGTGTATTCAGTGGAACAAACAGGACTATCGACTATCTTCTGATACTAGGTAAATTATTGTTTAAATTTTAGTTCAATCTCTTAACTGTAGGCTTGGATAAAATGTGATATGTCTCCCTATCCAACAGAAGAAAAAAAAACAAATTCAATAGTAGGCTTCATTAAAAGAAATTTCAACCCCTTTATAATTTAGTAGATGGTTTTGGGGAGTTTTACTAACTTGATCTAAATCTGGTTACCATTCTATAACTTAGCTAATTTGGTCTTTATACAGTGAATATACAACTCATCACTAGGTCTGGACTTGAAAACTTTACATCTCATTTGGACCTGCCAGAGACTGTTTTTTCACTTGCCACTTGCTGCTCTATGATGTAGAGCTGAAGAGTGAGATGATTTTTGTACTTCTCAGTGAACCTTGAGAATGATACTATGAGATCAGCTTTCAAAAACCCAGCATCATCCCTACACCATGATGAGGCAACAGTGTAAGAATTCAGTAGGGCTGGTGGTGATGGTGATGATGATGATGATGATGATGATGATGATGATTATGATGATGATGATGATAACTTTTGGGGAAATCTAAATTTTTGTTCTATCACTGTAGGGTGCTTTCTGTGATCATCTTTCTCTACTAAAGCAGATCAGCACCTGCTCATAAACTTAGTCTTAGAAAGTTATGAGCAGTACTGAGAGCTTAAGTAATTTGCCTAGTCATATAGTATATAAGAGAGGAGAAACTTGAACCCAGTTCTTCCTGACTCTGATGTCAATTTTCTATCCACTTTGCCCTACTTTCATAATATGTATTATGAATCCATAATATCTTATACTACTGCTGATCTTCTCAGTTGAGAAACCATGATCCTCTCTGCAACCCATGAGCATGTGGAGAAAGTACCTTAATTCTTATTTTATATATAATGAAAGTTAGGGTCAGAAAGGTTCAATGGTTTGCCCAAATTCATATACTGAAGAAGTGAAAGTGAAAGACTCCAAGTGTGGGGCTTTTTTCACTACACCATTTTGCATCCTTTTTATGGAAAATATTTCCCTGTTCAGTTATTGGAATTATAGCTTCAAAACAACCAAAGGTCATTGAATGTGATATACTTTCTTCTATTTTGTAGAAAAATAAGTGGAGTCCTAGAAAGTTTGCCTGAGGTCATACATCTACTGTATTGGGGTTTGGTGGGTGGTAAGAGAGGGAAAGAGTTACTTGGGAAACATTCTCACTTATATAAAGACAGAGAGACAGAGATGGGGAAGAGAAAGAGGAGAAGACAGAGATAGAGACAGAGACAAAGACAGGGGAGAGATGAGGTCATGGAAGTGTGGTAGAGTTAAAAGAGCACTGAATTTGGAGTCAGAGGAACTGGGTTCAAATTTTAGTTCTATCACTTACTACCTGTGTGAACACAGGCAAATGGTTTAATGGTGGTTTCTTCATTTGTAAAATGGGGATGTTTTACTATAATTTCTAAGACCTCTTCTAACTCTAAATGTATTATGTGATAATATAACCTGGTTTGGGGAGAGGATCCTTGCCTTGATAAGAAAAAGTGGATGTTGGGCAACAGGGAAAACTAGGAGTGTACAATCAAGAAAAGAAAGAGAAATGACCATAAATAAACTCTGGCCACCACCCTGTACCTCTGTTCCCCTAATCTTTGGTGAAAGCGTAAACTGACCTTTTCCTCCTAATCTTTGTGTGATAGGACAGTGGAAAGAAATCCAGTCTTACAGAGAATTCATTCAAATCAGGCCTCTGCAGTATTCTAAGTGAAATGGATTTTCACTTTGCTTCTCTGGGACTCAGTTTCCTCAACTGTAAAATGAGGAGATTTGATTAGAGGACTCCTACAGGACTTTCAAATTCTATTTTTATAATGCTATGTACTATATGCCTCTGAGGGGATAACTAACATGCAGTCTCACACAGAGAAACTTCTAGAATAGGATGAAGGTTCTTGTTAAGAAATTTGGGCCATTATTATGCACACTGTGAAAATTCATTTTCCCTAAACACATCCACAAACATTAAGTCCTCCTTCAAATAAAAAAAGGTTAGAGACTAACTGAGGAACAGATTCAATTTTTCAATATGGCATTAATAGTGGCAAAGCAAAGAGACAGATTGTGTTGACAAGGAAACAAGAATGGATAATGCATTTAATGGTATATGTTCTAATGGAAAAAATAACATACTCCATGAGATTGTCATACTTGAAAAAATGTGGCTACCATTCATTGTTCATATATGGATGAAAAGGGTTTATTTAGTGGCAGTGTATAAATCATACAAAAGAGTACATTTTATTTCAAAGAAATAAAGCAGAAAAGTCATTCCTTTCTCTCTCCTTCACTTTCTTTTTTATTATGCACTCTCTGAGTGTATTTTTATTGTGTACTCAATAATAATGCTAGTAATAATGCTAACATACATCTAAATAAGAGAACTCTGCAGTTCAGTGATTAGAACAATGTGGAGGACAAAGGCAAAGCTTTGTCTCTACCAAAATTCCAACTGAGATAATTCATAGATACTATAATTCATCAAAATCCTAAGAAAGGGTTCCTAGCGCATGCACCATAACGAAAGGAGCACTGCATATTTCATTAGATCTGAGTGCAAATCTTTTTCTGTTATTTACTATTTGTATAATCTTGAGCAAGTCATTAAATCTCTCCAGACCTCAGTTTTTTCATTTGTAAAATTAGATGCTTAAAGATATAGCCTGTGAACCCTTATGAAGGGACAATGTTTGCAAGGGAAAGAATTTTGATCTGTATAACACAGATAGACATGAACTTTTGCCCAATTATAGCAAAGAGGTGATGACCAAACTGTGAGATTAACAAATGGGAAAGTAGACAGTTAGAAATGAAGGAATGTTATTTTCAGATTTGAAATGTGGAAAGTCAGACAGCAGAATATGATAAATGAATCATTTATTTTTCTGGCACTTGGCAGTGCTCAATTTCTAGGTTCTGGTTCTTGATTAGATCTGTATCTGCTCTTCAATATCAGCAGGTTGGAATTGCGGGGTAGGGGGGAAAGGGGATGATAGTGTTGCCTCGGGACAAAATAAATAAATTAGCCAACAATGAGGAGATCTTAGTGTGACACCATTCCGACTAGGAGAAATAGAAGAAAAGTGGCTTAAGTCTAACCTCTGCAAACCATATTAAGTTGATTTGAATTTGCTTTCCTAATATAAGATAGATATGGGCACCCTGATAAAATAAGTTCTTCAGGTGTATGGGCTATTTTTCATTCCTGCCTTTGTACACCTCATGTTTGGTACAGTGCCAAATACATCCATGTTTCCAGTGCTTATAGTCGTCCCTCACACAGGGAGCACTTCATGAATATTTACCAGTTGATGAATTTAATTAAGTTGAATTGCAATAGGTGTTATTCATAGGCAGTATGAACTGCATTGAATGAAGTTAGGAGAAATTACATTACAAGGGATAGACAGTCCCTTAAAGAAAAGTGACAAAGGAGTGATTAACTGAAGAAGAAAAGAGAATGAGATATTGTCACCAAAAGGTCTAAGTTAGGGTGCATTCCTGATGTTACTGTTAAAAGAAAAGCAAACAAAAACACACTGATCAGGAAATTCTTTATGGACTATGGTCCACATGAAGACTATCTGTGACTTGATCAGTGGTAGACCCTTCTGCACTCCTATTGGTCTGATCAGCTGCAATAGGACACATTGTACCTTGATTCCAACATAAGGATGTCAGTTTCATCCTCTGAGAACAAATAACAACACCCAGATAGGGTATGGTAACAATGAAGCAAGAGTTGACATGTATGTAATATTTGGAATATATTATCTCATTTGGCCCTCATAGAAAATATATTGGGTAGAAAAATCTAGAGATCATACATTTAGAGTATAAAGGGGCCTTCAAGACCAACTAATCCAGGAGTTCTTTACCTGTATACAGTGAACTTTTAAAATATATATTTTTATATCTGCTTCAATAGATTTGATTTTATTTGTAATCTCATATGCTTTTCTTTATATCAGTGGTTCTTAACCTGTGGGTTGCGACCCCTTTGGGAGTCGAACTACCCTTTCACAGGGGTTGCCTGAGACCTTGGAAAACACATATTTCTGATGGTCTTAGGAACTGAGACACCGCTCCTCTATCTGTCTCCAGGCAAGTCTTCCCACATGCAGATATGCCCACATACAAGTATTAAAGAGTCACGGCATTAGGAAGGTTGAGAACCACTGCTTTATATGTTTAAAATATTACCCATAGTCCATAGACCATGAGGCTACCAAATAGATCCATGACACAAAACATTTTTTCAAAAACCTCTGTTCTCATCCAGCCCCCTCATTTTATAAATGAAGAGTCTCTGAGGCCCAGTATTTAATTAACTTGCCCACTTCATACAAGTAGCTAAGTCAGGTTTAGAAATAAAATTCTTTCCTATATACCATAGTATCCTCTATCAGGTAGTACAAGTGTTGTTTTTACCAGTTTTATACACTAGGATGCTGAAGCTTAGTAGGTTAGTGTCATATTCAAGGTAGTAAAAGGCAGATTCAGGACTATATCCATACTATTCTGATTCTGAGTACTGCTTCTCCAAATATATCATTTGTCAGGTTACCACCAGAAATATCTATTAAACATATATATGTGTGTGTGTGTGTGTGTGTGTGTGTGTGTGTGTGTGTGTTTGTGTGTATGTGTATATATATATATATATGTGTGTGTGTGTGTGTATATGTATATATTATACTGTTCTAGTCACTATAAAAATAAGGCAGGTGAATATTTATAATCCTTGTTCAATAAGATGTAATTTGAAATGACTCTTTTCAAAAATACAAAATCACTCTTCTATGTCTATAGTGAAAATATCGACAGACATTTAATAAACCCCTGCTGTGGGTGGAGCAGTGTGCTGAGTATTCAGAGACAAAGTTTAGAGAAGCCTCTGTCAATGTGATCAAATGGGTTATAGTCCATCAAAGAGATAAGACATGAACACAAAAGAAAGCAATAGTCTATGCCATATCTGAGGGGGAATATTGTGATCAGGCAGGAGAATCCAGAAAGGCTTCATTGAACAGAGTCCATTTGAATTAGGTTTTAGTGGATATGTAGGAATTTAATAGGCAAAATGAGAGAGGGAAGGTATTCCAATCAAGGGGAATAGCATAGATCAAAGTTTGAAATTACAATGAAGAGCATTCTTTGGGAGCAGACAGTAATCCAATTCTTTGGAACTTAAAGTCAAGGTGACAACAATTTGGACATGAGCTTGAGTGATAGGGATCCATGGATAATATTTTAGCAGAGAAAGGATATCATCAGATCTATGCAAAGGAAAGGTGATTTTGAAAGTGATGTAAAGGTTAACATAGAATGTGGAGAGAATGAAGATGAGAAAGGAAGAGAAGTGAAGGAAGGGGAACGATCTGGAACACTTATTGTGAGTTGGGGATTTATTAGGTCATAGAGCAGAAAGATTTTTGAAGAGTAGTAAGTGCTAAGTTTGGTAATAATATGCCATAGATAAGTATTCAATTTAAAAAAACTTCATAGTTTCTAGTTAATTTGAACTTGAATAGATATAGAAACAGAACGTGACTATAGTTGTGTATATAGAGAGATAACTCTACAGAAAGAAACCCTGCCCAGTAGAGAAGACCAGGAGAAGTCATTAAGTTTGAAAATCCCTCAAATAATGACTACTATTTTAGGACTTCCACAACATTTACAGAACCATAGGAGGTCGTAAACTTTAAAAGATCAGAGAATCCGCTGAACCAGTAGGGATCTCAGAAGCCATCATATGCAACTCCATCATTTTAAAGATAGATAAAGTGAGGCTCAAAGAGGACAAATGACTTGTCCAAGATCTTACAGGTGATGGAATGATTCATTCAATTGAACAAATAGTCATTGAACACCTATCATGTGCCAGGAAATGTGGTTGGTACTGGGGATACAAAGTTAGATAAAATAGTCTCTGCCTTCAAGGTTCTTCTATTCTATTGGGAGAAGTACCACGTATATATAAAATTCATTTCTAAATCTAGTCAAAGTGATGTCCATGGAGGGGTCATTAATGACTGGAAGGATCAAAATAGGCTTCTAGTAGGAGGTGGTGCAAGGGCCATCTGAGCTTTGACGGAAGCTAGGTATTCTACAAGTCAGAGGACAAGAGCAAATGCATTCTAGGCTTGAGAAGGAGAATTTAAAGTGTGATTGAATCCTTTCCACCTGTCTTTGGAGTGGCTTACCTGGAGTTATCTGCATAATTCAAGTGCTTTGACCCCTTAGTACATACCTATTAGGAAGAAATTGAGAAGCTCTATTGCAATGACTCTTGAACATTTTTGCTCAGTGCACAAATATTTTTGCTGTAAGGAATTGAAGCCCACTGAATATTTAAAGTTGCAAGTGAACAGTTTCTCTTCTTTAAGAACAGTCATTTTCTGAGTTCTTTGGGCATTCAGGGTCTGGCAGATTTTGACATTAGTGCATACATTGATGGCCCATACAATCTAAGGCATTCTTATCTCAACTGTTATTTACATTGACAGATTGGGTCCTCAGAGAGTTAACTAGCTACATCTCTTCTTAAGAGTTCTATGTGTAACATTAAGAGGCTGGTGGATGCAATAGCTTGAAACTCCATTTTAGTGTGTTATCCTCCAAATCAATAGCTCATTACAGTTACTATCTCCTTTATATTACTGATTGGCTCAGGGATTAGCTCCTCAATATATTTAACCAATTAGCATAAATTAGCCTACACAACAGGGATATTTCTGATAAGCTACAGCAAGAACAGAAGTACAAACATCACTTATCTAGCTAAGGAGACATCTTCTTTCCACTAACTTGGTCCCTGTAGTAATTGGACTCAAACTTTAAGGGGCTGCTACAAAGCATTTAGCCTACTAAGCTCACATCTAAATGTGATTTAACACTGGAAAGTAACTGCTTTACTGCAAGACGTAGCATATTGGATGCTCTAGGTGCCCTACTACATTGGGTCAGTTAGGTCACTGGTATCTCACCATATACAGCAGCTAGTAAATGGTATTTACTTCAGTTGCTGCACTTCTAGAAATTCCCTCTTCTAACATCTCACCAAGTTTCCATGGCTTACCAAGCATGGCTTCTGGGAAATTCTAGTATGAACTTCTAATGTATTGAAGTTCATATGCTCCTAAGAGCAGAAAAGAATAGACATCTGTTATGGCAGCAAAGAAGCACTTAACACTGTATTTCAGCACTGAATTATTTAGCACCTTGTTTCAGTTCAAGTTTCTTTTAAGCCTTGCCCATGATTATATAAAGTCTTTGTTAAGAAATAGTTTGTGAACCCCACAACTTGTGAACCCTACATCTTGTAAACCCCTGTTGCTGATGTTACAGGAAGAGGTGGAACAGGGAGGAGCTTAATGACCATATATAAAGAGAAGCCCAAGCTAGGAAAGAGCAGAACTGAGAAGAGAGCACTTGTGGTGGCAGAATTGAGACGGGGAAATTTGTGGTGGCCAGGCACTGTGTTTGTCTGTTCTGCTTGTGTTGTTTATTGTTTGTGATACTTTGTACAGGAGCCCTGGGACCTTACTGGAAGTTGTGAGAGAGGTTTTTCTTGCCTGTTTACAGAAGTCTTGGAGGAGGGATTTGGAAGTCATGGGACTGTACTAATGATTTATGTTGAGTTTTCAGACCTCATATGTGGGTCTGTGTTGATCTGACAGGCAGATAGTGAATTGATGATGGTGCCACCAATGTGTATGGATGTTGTTTTGGCTCTGTTAAGCTTTCTCTTCCCAGAAACAGAAACCATGGAGGACTTGAGGAAGACTGGACATTGTGAGCTCCAATATGGAACTGGACAAGGAGCTCGACGAGGAGCTGAGAACTGCCTACCTTTGAACCCAAGTGACAGTTGGGTAGATTCAAGTAGGAGCTGGACCCATGGAAGAGGAACCATGGAATTTTGGAGCCAGCCTCAAGTCAAGATGAAAAAGACCTCTCCTTGGGTACTTGATGCTGACTGAGAAGATAATGATTTGCTGTGATCTAGGGGTAGAGAACTTTAACCTTTGTACTTTGTGTTGCTTAAGGAGGTTTGCTCCTTAAGGATGACTGAGTAAAGGATGATTGGAAACCAATCTCCAATCAAGAAGAAAGGATGATTGAGTTAAGGACTTACTGAATGATATCTTTTGTTTAAAACTATGTGGTCACTTTGGTGAAAACTATGAGACCACTTTAGTGATAACTTGTTATGTTATAACATTGTGAATGCTGTACTTTAGTCTCTGTGAATGTTTTGCTTTAATTTACTGATGAATAAATAGAGAATTCACTATACTATATAATCAGAACCTTAGAGCTCTTCACAGCAGCAGTCCTCTGGAAAGCTGTTCATGCTTGGCTTTACAACATCAGAGACAGATACAACAGTAGGGGCATTTACTCACAGACCTTGGCCCAGGTTGGAATATTAACATCCAAATCCTCTCTCCCCATTTAGAGCCTTACAGAATGTCTTCTCTGGAGTGCTGCCAAGAAAATAAAAAGATCAGTTTAGGCAGTTAGTGTCTTTTGTGGCTATACTCAGTTCTGGGTCATTAGTCAATTTAAAAATGTCTCTACCACACAGTAAATTCACAGCAAATAATCACAGCATGTGAAGAAGTTCATATCAGAGGATTGCATGAGGCACTATACGCTGCATATATTCCTAAGGAATGTGTTCTTGTTGGCCAACAATTTTTTTTCCTTAACACATGTGTTTTGTGAATACTCATCTATGTATGTTAGGTAAATAAAAGTTATATTAAACAAAAATATTTATAATTTTTCTTTCATCTGAAAAAAATTCATAACACCTAAAGTTCTTTTGGCTTATCTAGTAATGTACCCTTTGGGAATATCTTTTTGGACCCTGAAAATGTGTGGCATATTTTGAGGACATGGAATATCTAGGATCTCAGAGGGTGAAGCGACCTCAAAACTTTAGTCACTTTATCTAAACCTGAATTTGGCATCTGGGAGTCTCTTGAACTTAGAGGCCAGTTGGACAAGTTATTTTGTGAAGGTAGGGGTTAGGAGAAGAGATAGATAAAAGGAAAAGCCTCAGAGAGCAAAAACCCGTGGTCTAGCACTGCATAATTAGAATTGTGACATAACATAGGGAGAAATGTATTTCTTGCTAAGCAGGGAAAATTCAGGATGTCTTGTCCCTTGTGTTAGACAAAGCTCAAGTTAGCGTCAGAGACAGATTTCTTTTAACAGAGGTTTGCGACTTTGCCTGATATGTGGTAGCTGTGAGAAAAGCACACTTGAGGAGTGTATTGTAAAGAACTGCAAGTAAAATCACACCTGATGACAACTGCTGAAAACAGCAAGAAGAGGAATCCCTTGACTGGGAATGGTAGGTGGCTGAGAATTTTAATAGGCTTCTAGGAGAGGGTGGTTCATGGAGTGATTTCTCCATGGGTTTTATTTTACCTTTTGTTCTTTCTTTAGTTTTTTAAATAAGACTTTTTGTCTTTAATTTTGTGACTAATGCTTGAAAGGAGTAACTGTGGCAGCACAGTGGTTGGGTAAGGTCAGTGCTTCACTAATTCATCTATCCTTCCATTCATTAATTTATTTACATAGTTGTCTATTCACTCTTCTATTTATTTTCTTATCTATCCATTCATATAGCCATTTATTTATCCATGTATCTACTTATCCATTGATTTACTCGTTTCTTTATTCATTTTGTTGTTTGTGGCTAGACTTATGATTCATTGGCATGGAGAGCTCCTGAGGAAGGAAGGAGGGAAGGAAGGAAGGAAGGAAAGAAGGAAGGAAGGAAGGAAAGAAGGAAGGAAGGAAGGAAAGAAGGAAGGAAGGAAGGAAGGAAAGAGAGGAGAGGGAAAGGAAGGGAAGGAAAGGAAAGGAAAAAAAGGAAGGATGAAATCTCCCTTATATTATATACATAAGTGGATAAAGCAAAACTTATTGCTATGGGGATCACATCAAATAATGAAATTTTTATTCCACAAATTAATTAGTTCTGTTTATTAGTTCATTGTCTCTCATGAGGTTGATATTATTCTTATTTTTTTAGCACAAGTCCCTTGGAATCATTGTTTATCATTTCATTGTTCTGAATTCTTAAATATGTAAAAATTCTTTTCATAATATTGATATTAGAGTATGAATTTGTCTTCTAGTTCTGTTCACTTCACTTTTCATCAGTTCCTGCAAGACTTTGCATATCAATTTGAGATCATCTCTTGTCCTCATTTCTTATAGCACGGTAGGATTCCCTTCCTTCCATCCAACTGAGCATATCTGTGATCTCATTGGGGTAAGGAACTCCTAAGGAAAACCCCTTTCCCAGACAGAAGATGAAAATCAGCTCCTTCTCTGCACCTTAAAAACTTAAATGGATTCCTGGAACGTTGAAATATTGTGTGTGCATCACCCAGAGTCATAGCCAGAATGTGACAGACAGATGCAGGATTTCAACCAGATCCTTATCTACCTATGGCATGCTGTTGTGGGGATTAAAATTGTCCAACCTATACACTAAAAGAGACTGAAGCAGAGCTCTGAGCCAGTAGCACTTTATTAAATAGTACATGGTCCCCTCTAAAGAAGTGGACCTCAGATCTTCCTCATGATCCGAGATGCACCCTTCTTTCAGGGCCTTATTTTTATAAGACTTGACACTAGATTTCTGGCTATACAGAGTACAGAATCCCATGATTTGATAGGTCTTGCTTTGTGGGCCAAAAATGATGCTAGAAATAGTACATCAGCAGGGGGATCTTAGATTGAGTTACGCATCATTGGGGATCTCTATTGACTAAGTGGTTATAAGATAGTCACTTGTTGGACAAGAGAGTGGTCTGGGGGTAAAAAATAAGTTGGGGGGACTTTCCTTTCATTGAGTCACCTCTGCCATATTGGGCTTGGTCACCTTAACAAGGAAAAAACAAGGGTGGGGGGCCTTTAGTTTCCTATGATTAATCAAGTGAACTTAAAACCTATAGTTCACAGCTCTGTGGCCCAACATGCAAAAAGTAGAGTCCCTACACTTATGGAATCATACTGAACTGATTAAAATTGATTGGAATAGAACAGCAGTCCAAATGAATTATTTTTCATGCTGCCTTTCTCTATACAAATACATTATAATTGCTGGTTTTGATAATAAACAACAAAAATAGTAATCATATTTTGGTCTTTGATAAAACATTTGTTTGCTACATGGTACAGTGTATAGAGTGCTGGCCTGGAATCAGAAGCACCTAAGTTCAAATCTGCAGTCAGACCTTATGCAAGTCACTTAACTTCTTCCTGTCTCAGTTTTCTCAAATGTAAAATGGGATAATAACAGTATTTACTTTTCAGGGTTGTAGTGAGGATCAAATGATATAATATCTTAGAAGTATTTAGCACAGTGCCTGGCACATAGTAGATGGTTTATAAATAGTTATTCTTTTTTTTCCCCTCTGTTTTCTTGGCCTCTCCAGAATATCTTTTGGTGCGAGACTAACCCTTTCATGTAAGGCAGTTTTTGTCTTGTGTTGCTCAGTGGCCTGGAAAGGTAAGACCTCAAGATGTCTTCTCTTTACAAAATATTTTTGAATGACTATATATTTGAAAAACTGGATGAACAACCCATTTGTAAAAGGTAAGTGAAGGAAAACCTAACTTGTAATAAAAGAAAGTGGGTCCAGTATTGATGTGGGGAGGAAAAAAAATAAACACAAATGATCTCTAAAGATGGGGAAGAAAGAGAAGGCACCTAGAGCTGAGTAAAACTTCAGGATTTTGCCTTTGCTTTTCAAAAAAAAATCCTCACTAGATTAATTTCTCCCAGTTTGGGCTTAATATTTTTGCACAGGCCTAAAAGAGTAGTTTGTCTTTTCAAGTGAAATAATTGAGAACTGCTGCAGGGTAGCAATGCAATTGAGCAGATTTCAGGCTCTGGCAGAAGCTATTCCAGAAGCAAAGCTCCCCAGATACTCATTCAAATGCCCTTGTTCAAACACGTAATGAAAAAGGAGCAGGAAGAATTATATAATCTCCCACATAATGATTTGCAAAAGTCAAGGCTGCCTTCAAAGATTAAGGGGTAAAATAATTAGGAGTCACAGGGACACTGTCAAAGAAGTGATGACCAAAATGTTTACTCTCCTCTGCCAGTACCTAGGCTACAATTTTAAAGGCTGAGTTAGAGAGAGTGCAAGTGTGGGGAGGAAAGCACATTTTTAAACATCAATGCTCTAGCAGATCAGCTTGGGCAGGCTAAGTCTGACTCATAGTGGAACTTGGGTATTTGTTTTCTTTGGTAAATGAAATTTTTAGAGGTTGAAGAGCAATGACATATTCATGAATGATCTGATTAGAGAGACCATGATAAATGAGGGAGAAAGTGATAAAAGCAGAGTTTTATCTTAAATAAAGAAAAATATGGCACTGTGGATTTATTGAATCATACTGCTCGGGTGTGTAACCAATACCCAATGAAGACTGTACTTGTAAGCAAGTAAATTCAATTTTGTTTTATTTTATTTTATCTTATATTCTTTAAAAATTATTGCTGCCTTTTGTTTTTATACCACAGTCCCTCCCCATGAGCCTTGCCTTATGATGGAGAAAAACAATTAAAGCAACCCAAAGAGATAGCTTATTCAACACCCCACACCCAGTGCCCCCTCTTCTCCAACTGTCGAATGAACATCTTTTCTTCAGAGAGTATTTTGGTTCCTCTAACTGTAGAGCTTTCAGATATTTTACTATTCTTTTATTTACATGACTCTTATCTTTGTATAGTTTTGTATGTTTCTTTTGTATGGTTTGTATGTATCTTTTCTTGTTTTACTTTATATTAGTTAATTTTATATGCCAGTTAGAATATCTGTTCTTTACATAATTTTCTTTTTAGTTACAAAAGAATAGTTGGAGCTGGATATAGTTAGGGGAATCTGAATAAATCCTACCTAGTAGGCTGAGAGAAATTCACTAGAAATCTTTAGAGAGGAAATTTTGCAGAAATCAGATTTTCTTTGTCAATTCCTGAACCAGTGAACAACACTAACTTAAGTGGAGTTAATATTATTGGGCTGTAAGAAACAGAGATTATGATTCATTCAGTGAAAAACAGGAAACTTTCATGAATCTATGTAGATTAAGTAAACCAAACCATGAGAGCTTTATAAACAATCCAGAAAACAGTCACAATAACAAATTTTAGAAGACATTTTCCTGGAAAATAAACGATGAACATATAGTACTTTCCTCCTTTGGGTAGGGAGGTGGTAGACTACAGTTAATGAATGACTCATACATTATCATGTAAGTATTACCACCTTTAGTCAGTTTACTTTACGTGTTTTTCTTTACTACTAATGTTCTTTATAACACAACCGAATACACATGAGGTATATCAGCAAATGATGGCATGTAAAAACAACAACAGACAAAACACATTAAAGAGATTTTTTTAAAAGAACTTCAACATTTGTAGTCACCATGTCTGGGCCTGGTGGTGGTAGCTGCACCTTTCTTGAAGACAGAGCATGGTGGGATTTTTGCACTTTGGGAAAGCTTTTTAGACATAAGGGTGAGCAGCGGTAGTGGTAAAGGGAAGTAGAGGGAGGAAGACATTAGTTTAGCATTGAATGAGAGAATGAAAGACAGAGACGAGAGAGAGAGAGAGAGAGAGAGAGAGAGAGAGAGAGAGAGAGAGAGAGAGAGAGAGAGAGAGAAAGAGGGAGAAGAGAGAGAGGGAGGGAGAGAGAGATACAGCCAGACTAGGAACTCTCTGGAGGCATCCCCCTAAGATTGTGCAAAACAGAGCAGGACTGTTGGGAGTTGCTTAGGTCTGCACAGAATAAGAGGAGGACATTTTCCTGGAGCAGTGACTACTTATGATTCTAAGTGACAAACACCATATAGAGATTCAGACCTTTCAAAGAGAGCCAATCTTTGAATGGTATCTATTTTTCAAAGGCTTATTTATAGATTACTATTGCTTTCCTCTTTTAAATAAAACTTTATGCTTTAACATTATAAAATATTCCCTTTCAAGTGGGGAGTCAGTTTCTGTACCAAGTGTATGCTTTATGTTCTACTAAATTTTCTGGGTGAGAACTATGAATAAAGAGCAAATAAAAAGTCCCCAGAGCGTACCTGAGTCCTTTTCTTCTAGAGAATTTCTGAGAAAAGGTTTATATCAGGATTAAGAGCTGGAAATACCTTGGAGCTCATCTTATCCTGACTGGTCATTGAAGAAATAAGGAAACAAAGAAATCAGAGCAGTTAAATGACTTATCCAAAGTCTTACAGAGGTTAAATGGAAGATGTGGGAACTGAACTCTGACCTTCTGACTGTAAATATGGTGTTCCATCTTTTAACCTTTTTCTGATGATTACTACTTGCCAAGAATTTAAAACTAGCTACTGTGGTTAAAAGCTCAAAATCCCAACAAATGTACCATCTGCAAATATCTAGGCCCTGTATGTACAAAAAGTTTGACTTTATCATCTCTGATGTTTCTCTTCCAGTTCCTGGATTCGATGATCCCATAAACAGCTCATTCATCTGCTTCTAAAAATATAGGTCAAATGACAGACTTTGAATTGGAGACCTTGAAATTTACAGAATTATCTCATGTAACATAGAACATACTATCATACCTACTCCCTACTTACTGACACTGCTAGTCAAAACTAATAAAAGGGTCCTGAGGGTTTTGTAGAAGTGGTACAGCTGTAATGAATTCATGCCAAATCATCATAATACTTGCTAAAGGTTTTTACACTCTAAATAATAAAATACACCTCAGCTACTGGAATGAAGGGAAATAATTTTATTCAATTTGCATTTAAAATTGCAAGCTACCCTACAATGTTTATTTGGACTGACACATTTTAATTAGACTAGTCATATTATCAGTGAATATCAAATAGTTCATACAGTACATCATTCATGCACCTGAATAAAAATGACAGGGAATATTAATATGGTAGCCACACAGCACTCTACATAATTGCTTTTTTCCCCTTCTCTTTCTATCACTGTATTCCATTGCCAGTGGCCACATTTTGAAGTTGTGGATTTTGGGGAGAAGCCTGCATACTTAAAATGGAGAGATACAGGTTAGGACAAATGATCTATTTGAGAGGAGGAAAAAGAAAGAAAGAACTTTGATGTAAAGGGCAAATGAAAAAATACTATCACTTAATGATATTCAGTATAGAACAGAGAAGAAAACTTTATACATTATATATACATTTCATAAATTACATAAATGTTTCTATGTGATCTAAAATGTGGTATTTATGCCAAATAATTAACATGTGACATTTCTGTAAGTTATTTCTTACATGCCATCTATTTCATGTGAGGTAATTATGTAATATGTTTCATATGTAGCATATTTTCCAGGACTCTTAATTTTAAATCTCCTGCCTCTGTACATCTGCACAGGCTTTTCTTTCTGCCTGGAATATTCTCCCTTCTCATTACCTCTTTGAGGTTCAGCTCAAGAGTCAAATTCTTCAAGAAGACTTCCTCAGATCCTCCAGTTTTTCAGTTCCCCTCAAATCTCTAACTTGTAAAAAAAAAATCTCGTACTTCCTCATCAGTAACTTTGTTGTATCCTCCTAGTAGGAACACACACACACACACACACACACACACACATATAGCTATACGGCTCTCTCTCTCTCTCTCTGTCTCTCTCTGTCTCTCTCTCTCTGTCTCTGTCTCTGTCTCTCTCTCTCTCTCCATCCATCCATCCATCTATCTATTAAAGGATTGTAGTCAGTTGTGCTAGGTAGTAGATTCTTGTTTGAAATCCTAGCTCCTCTGACTTCTGGAACATTACATATAAAACCTTCCAATGTTTTAATGCAGAAGGTGCTAAATATTGTGTTATTTTTACTGTGGCTCTACACTATTTGAATTATTTCTTTCTGGATGTTTGAAGTATTTTCTTCTTGGCTTAGTTGCTCTGGATTTTGGCTATAATATCTCTCAAAGTTTTCATTTTGGGATCTCTTTCAGGATGTTATCAGTGCTGTCTTTTGATGACTATTTTACCCTTTAGTTCTTGTATATCAGGATAGTTTTCCTTGATAATTTCTTTTCTTTTTTTCTTTTTTTGGAATTGAAGCAATTGGGGTTAAGTGATTTACCCAAGATCACACAGCTAGTAAGTGTGTCAAGCATCTGAGACTGGATTGTAACCCTGGTCTTTCTGACTCAAGGGTTGGTGCTCTATTCATTACACCACCTATCTGCCCCAATAATTTCTTGAAAAACATTTTTTTCTTTTTTAAAATTAACTTTTGTTTATTTTTAGTTTACACCATTGATTTGTACAAGATTTTGAGTTTCAAATTTTCTCCCCATCTTTCCCCTACTCACACCCCAAAACAGTGATCCTGCTGTATACACTGCCCCCCAATCTGCTCTCTCCTATAACCTCCCCCATCACCCCTCTGACTTTCTGGTAGAGCAAAATGGGTCTCCCTACCCCAGTGCCTGCATATCTTATTTTCCAGTTGCATGTAAGTAATAATAATAATAATAAAATATATGCATATATATATTAACATATGATTTTAGAACTTTAAATTCTATACTCTTTCCCTTCCTCCCTCATCACTCACCCCCACTGGAAAGACAAGCAATTCAATACAGGCCATACATGTGTAGTTATGCAGAACATCTCCATGATGGATATATTGTGTAACACTGATGATATTTTCCTCCTTTCTGACCCACCTTCCCTTTGTTCTATTCTCTAGTTTCTCTACTTTGTGCGTGTATATATATATATTATATATATGTATGTATGTATGTATATGTGTGTATGTATGTATGTGTCTATATATATGTATATGTGTGTATGTATGTATGTATGTGTCTATATATATATATTACATTCCCTTCACCTACCCTCATACTGAGAAAAGTTGCAAGTCTCATTTTTCCTTGTTGGCATGTAAATAGTTCAACTTTGATAAGTTCCTTACGGTTTCTTTTCCATGTTTACCTTCTCATACTTCTTGTGTTTCAATGTCAAATTTTCTATTCAGTTCTGTTTTTTTCCTCAAGAATACTTGAAAGTCCTCCACCTCATTGAACGACCATGTTTTCTTCTGAAACATTATGCTCAGTTTTCCTGGGTAGGTGATTCTTGGTTTTAATCCTACCTCCCTTTATATCTGGAATATGATAGATTCTGAGTTACCCTGATCGTGTTTCCACAGTTTTCAAATTATTTCTCCTTGGAAGCTTGTAATATCTGCTCCTTGATCTGGGGACCCCAGAACCTGGCTATAACATTCCTAGGAATTTTCTTTTTGGGATCTTTTTCAAGAGGTGATCAGTGAATTTTTTCAAGTTCTATTTTGCCTTCTGGTTCTAAAATATCTGGGCAATTTTCCTTGAGAATTTCTTGAAGGAAGATTTCTAGGTTCAGGTAGTCCAATAATTTTTAAATTGTCTCTCCTGGTTCTATTTTCTAGGTCAGTGGTTTTTTCAATGAGACATTTAACATTGTCTTCTATTTTTTCATTTCTTTGGATCTGTTTAATAGCATCTTGATTTCTAATAAAGTAATTTGCTTCCATTTGCTTCACTCTAATTCTGAAGGAATTGTTCTCTTCAGCAAGCTTT